>VXBQ01015458.1:86671-100029 GCA_013400175.1 Phainopepla nitens
TTACCAGGGATTCCCAGAGCTACAGGAATTCCCAGAGCTGCAGGGATTCCCAGGGTTTCCCAGAGCTGCAGGGATTTTTTTGAATTGCCAGAGCTACAGGGTTTCCCAGAGCTGCAGGGANGGATTCTCAAGGATTCCCAGAGCTGCAGGGATTGCCAGGGGTTCCCAGAGCTGCAGGGACTCCCAGAGCTGCAGGGGTTCCCAGAGCTGCAGGGATTCTCAAGGATTCCCAGAGCTGCAGGGATTCTCAAGGATTCCCAGAGCTGCAGGGATTCCCAGGGATTCCCAGAGCTGCAGGGAGTACCAGGGATTGCCAGAGCTGCAGGGATTGCCAGAGCTACAGGGATTTCCAGGAATTCCCAGAGCTGGAGGAATTCCCAGGGATTGCCAGAGCTACAGGGATTCCCAGAGCTGCAGGAATTCCCAGCACAGGCAGGGAGATGCCAGAGGAGCCCCAGAGGGCTCTGTCCCTTTACCCAGTGCCAGCTGACAAGATTTCTCACTGTTCCACAGAGCATTTTTTTAATTCTTTTTTTATCTTTAAAGGAACCCAGAACTTCCTACACAAAAGTGTGGGTTTGAAGGGTGTTATTTCCACAGCTGATCCCAGTGCTCAGGCCAGGGAAGGTCAGATTTATGGCTGCTGCTTTACCATGCTCTCGACCTCTTCATTATCCTGCACTTGCTGGGCTGTGATCACATTTTTTCCCTGAGAAAATGCCTCTTTCAGGAGCTCTGCCTCACACCAGGAAGTTAATACTCCTGATAAATGGATTGTAGACCCACATTTCTTATCTTTTCCTTCTGCCCTAAATTAGACAATTGCAGCTCTTCAGAAACCTCTCCCTGCTGCTGAAATTCCTCATTTTCTTTTCCTTTTAATAGTTTTAAAAAAAGAATTGGAGAACCTTATCCAGTGCAGGAGGCTCCTTAAACCCAAAGCAAGCAAGGCAACACCCCAGGAGTCCCAGTTCTGCAAGGAGCTGAAGGTAAAGCAACCACAACTGCTGTGGGCTGGAGGAAGGGAGGAGTAACCTGGGAGTTTGTGCTGGCACCTGGAACCAGGAGAATTTGAGGGAAAGTGGCTTTTTATTCCCTTCTGAGGGTGTCTTGTTGTAATTTGCAGTGTGGGAAGGGTTTTCAGGGTTTCTGCACCTCCTGTTCTTGTGTCCCAGGTGAGGGGGTGAGGAGCAGGCTGCCCTTGAAAAGCACTTTGGGATAATAGGAATTGTAAAGTGAATTTGTGATAACTTCTTCTGCCCTCAGACAGAAGGGGAATTAGAGAGGATCAAAGAATCATGGAATGGTTTGGAAAGACCTTAAAGATCACCCAGTTCCACCCCTGCCATAGAACACAGAATCATCAAACCCTGATTATCCATAAATCATTTCCAATCCTTTATGTTGGAAAAGCCCTTTAAGAGCATTGAGTGCAAACCCAGCAGAGCCAACCCATGTCCCCAGATGCCACCTCCCCTCCTCTGAGCCCCTCCAGGGATGGGGACCCCACCCCTGCCCTGGACAGCTGTGCCAGGGCTGCACAAGCTTTTGGATGGAGAAATTCTTCCTGGAATCCACCCCAAACCTGCCCTGGGGCTGCTGCAGGGCTGGGGACAGCTCAGGTGTCCCCTGAGTGTCCATCTCTCTGTCCCACACACCTCTGTGCTCCCAGGGGTTTCTCTCACAGACATTTCACAGCTGTTGTGAATGTGAGTGCCACAAACGAGCCCAAATGAAGAAGTTTTANGAAAAGCACTTTGGGATAATAGGAATTGTAAAGTGAATTTGTGATAACTTCTTCTGCCCTCAGACAGAAGGGGAATTAGAGAGGATCAAAGAATCATGGAATGGTTTGGAAAGACCTTAAAGATCACCCAGTTCCACCCCTGCCATAGAACACAGAATCATCAAACCCTGATTATCCATAAATCATTTCCAATCCTTTATGTTGGAAAAGCCCTTTAAGAGCATTGAGTGCAAACCCAGCAGAGCCAACCCATGTCCCCAGATGCCACCTCCCCTCCTCTGAGCCCCTCCAGGGATGGGGACCCCACCCCTGCCCTGGACAGCTGTGCCAGGGCTGCACAAGCTTTTGGATGGAGAAATTCTTCCTGGAATCCACCCCAAACCTGCCCTGGGGCTGCTGCAGGGCTGGGGACAGCTCAGGTGTCCCCTGAGTGTCCATCTCTCTGTCCCACACACCTCTCTGCTCCCAGGGGTTTCTCTCACAGACATTTCACAGCTGTTGTGAATGTGAGTGCCACAAACGAGCCCAAATGAAGAAGTTTTATTTCCAGGCTTGTTTCTAAAGGCCTGTTTCTGCCCTTCAGGGAGCTGAGACTGGCAGTGTTTGCTGCCCATGCTGGAAATCAGGACCTGGTGATGCTTCTCTGGCTCTGCCACTTTGAATGGATTTAGGTTTTGTCATTTTATAATGCAGTTAAAATTCTCTAATGCTAATATTTTTTTTTCTCTTGTCTTTGATGTCTTAATACTTGCAAGGGAATGTGTGTGTGCATCTCTTTTGTGAAATGTGAAATTTTTATGACGTGAAAATTTCGCCCTGAGTGATTTTGTTTTCACTGCTGTTTAATTCCTGCTTTAATCATGTGCTCCTGCAGCAAAGTAAGAAGTTTTATTTTATTACAGGATTTAATTCAGAAATATGAAGGGGACCTCTCCCAGCTGTCAAAAAGATGTGAGGAAATGAAGAAGCTTTATAGCAACGTACTGGTACATATCATATTAAAATGGAGTGAAAATAAACCTACATTTCTTTTTTAAAAGGGAAGAAAGGAGGGGAAAGGAGTGCAAGAAATTCCCATTTGCTTTATATTTATACTGGCTGTAGAAAAAGAAAGAAAATCCCATATTTAACAGTGATCAGAGATCTTAAGGAGAGGACCAGAAATGCAGTGATAACCTCTGAAATTGGAAAAATCTCCTGGTCCTGGGATTAGAATGTTTTTGTACACATTTCCTTCAATGAATGGATTCATCTGCCAAGCTGCAGAGCCACTTCAGGACTTACTGATTTTTCTCCTCTTCAGCTGGAGATTTGTACCCAGGTTACTGAGGCAGTTCAGTGACACCTCCTTAGAGCACTTTTATTTGGGATATTTTGGATCTCTGTTCCCTGGAGATTTCAGACAGCTCAAAGTTTGCTCCTTCCTCCTCTTCCCCTTCTTATTTTAGCTCTTATTCCTCCTCTTCTTTGTATTAATATTAACAAGACTGGAGGTATTCAACTTTTCTCTGCTCTTTAAATTTCATTAAGCTCCTGGACACGGTTTAGATCACTCAGATATACTAAAGTTAAATATTCTTGTATTTCCAATTTCCAGGTGAAGTTTGGGGAGCCACCAGACCTGGACTCCCAGGAGCTCTTTGGATGGATATCCTCATTCATCAGTGACTTTAGGAAGGCATGTGCTGAACTCACACCATAAGAACACAAATTTTATGGAGAGGTGAGGGAAAGAGGAGCCCAGGAAACAATTTTTAATTGATTTTTTCCTTTACTGATAAGCAGCCCGTTGCCAAGCTTACCTGTGCAGCAGAACACCTGGATTTTGAGAGAAATTCAATTTAAAATGTGTAATTTTAAGTGGTATTTAACCTGGAATATCCCAGGTCACTTATGAGCCTTCTCAATTTTGTGCTATTGTACCTTGAGATTCCCATATATTGAGAAAAGAAACACTTTTGACCTTTTACAATCTCTCTTTTCAATCTCTTCCTTTGAACACCCCAGGTTCTAACCCAGTTTTAATTATTATTTTCAATGAGTAACTTTCTGTGTGGTGATCTAATTTCTAAATATTACTTTAAATGTTTTATAATTAAATTGGGAGCTGTTCCCCACAGAGGAGAATATTTAAACAAATTCTTGTTTATTTTGCTATTAAAACATTGCAAACTCAATATGTAATGAAGAAAGTGTCTGGCTGAGTGTTTTATTTTGCCCTGTCCCCACTAAGTAGGACAATCAAATAATGCTTTTTATGGCTAATGTCATATATTTGCCATAAATGCTCTAGAAATTAATCAATATATAAGATTTGCATCAGCAGGAAGAGAAAAATGTCAAAGCAGCAAAATAAAAAAGTGTCATGAATCATCTAAGGAATGGATATGAGAGGGAATTATCCATGGTTTTCAAAAGAGAAAATATTTCTGTTGTGTTTGTTGGCTTTTACATGTCTTTAATTAGAATAATTATCTAATGTATGGGAGGAAAAGGAGGCCTAGAGATGCAAAGACAAAATGGGTGTGTTTAACATGAAAAGCAGAAAACAGTTGTGGAAGGGCATTGATAAAATCTGGCATTTCCCCTCCCAGCTTTGCAAACAGTTTGGGTTGAGAGAAAAGCAAATCTGATTTATTTCAGGAAAGTTATCTGATTTATTTTGGGTCTTCCTGCCCAGTTTGGGATTGGATGGGAGCACTGAATGCTCTCCCTGCCCTGAGCACTGAGAGGAGCTGGGATTGACCTAAACAGGCTCCATTTCTCCCAGCATTTCCTGGGGCACATTCAGCCACTCTGAGACATTGGATAAATTCAGGGATTTCCCCTGGGAGCTCCAGGCCTGCAGTGTGGGGCTGCTCTGAGCCCTGGCTAATGTGAGACACAGAAATTGTCTTCCCTGCTCCTGCTCACCCTGACAGAAATGCTGGCAAGGAGAAATTCTTCCTGGAATCCACCCCACACCTGCCCTGGGGCTGGGGACAGCTCAGGTGTCCCCTGAGTGTCCATCTCTCTGTCCCACACACCTCTCTGCTCCCAGGGGTTTCTCTCACAGACATTTCACAGCTGTTGTGAATGTGAGTGCCACAAACGAGCCCAAATGAAGAAGTTTTATTTCCAGGCTTGTTTCTAAAGGCCTGTTTCTGCCCTTCAGGGAGCTGAGACTGGCAGTGTTTGCTGCCCATGCTGGAAATCAGGACCTGGTGATGCTTCTCTGGCTCTGCCACTTTGAATGGATTTAGGTTTTGTCATTTTATAATGCAGTTAAAATTCTCTAATGCTAATATTTATTTTTTCTTTTTCTTTTTTTTTTTTTTTTGTCTTAAATATCTTAATACTTAGTTGGAGTTGACCTCACTAGGTGCTGAGATGCACTTACACCCCAGAATTCCTCCATCACAGCCCTCTCTGAGCTGGAATTTAACACCTCTCCAAATCCAGCAGCACCTTTGCTGCTCCAGGGGTGACCTGGAGCACCCAGAGCTCAGGGGAAGGGCCAGGACAGGGAATTTCAGAGCTGGGTCAGCCAAGGATGATCACCAGGAGTGCAGGGACACTTGGACACTGCCTGGAAAGTGGGTATGGAAGATTTTTTTCCATGTCTGAACCAGAAAAATGTGTCACTTGGGCTCCCCAATGGCCTTGTTAGGACTTGTGCTCCTAGTTAACCTTCTCAGAGGCAAAAGGAATAAAACAGAACCAAAATTAGCACCCCTGAGACTTATTTTGCATAAAAATATTTGCAGAATATTTAATTTTACACACAGGTGGCTGCATTTGCCTGGAGTCAGCATCAGAGCAGTGATACCTGCAGGATCTACAGCTTCCATCCCTCAGCTCTGCCTGCAAGAGGAAAATTCCATTCCTTTTTAATTCCTTGCCCCCTGTTCCACGGTGCCCTGCCCAGTGCATGTTCCTGCCCTGTGAGCAGCTGTTGGTGTGTGTGATTGCGGCTCCAAAATCAGAATTCTCCTCATTTTCATGGGAATCCTGTCAGATAATCCTGGATAGCAGTGCCATTTCCGTGGTACCAGCATCCCTGAACAGGAGCCGTGATGCCCATGATCAATTTCATGATTTTTTAGCTCCAAAATCCTGCTAAATCTCTTTTAACTAAAGATTTTTTCCTTTTTTTTCCCTTGTTCCTTTTTATCCCCAAGACTTTCTTCTCCATTACTCTATTTAACAGCTTGGACTTGTTTTATAGCTCAGCTGGCAAGGCCTCTCCCAATTAAAAATATATCCTGCCCAGTGGTTGATATCTGTGCCTTTGTGGGAACATCCTGGAGCATTAATTAAAAAAATTAATTAATTTTTTTTTTAAAAAAGCGCCTTCTTGGCATAAAGTTCCATCCCCTTCAGAGAGCACAAAGCTTTCCTATGGAGTGGGAGCTGTTTCCATTTTCCCAAATAAGCTGTTCCTTCAGTGCCTGGGAGCTTGAGACATCCTGATTTATAGGTAAAAATAACTAAACCTTGATCCCTACCTCATTCTTTATTTCTTAACTTATTTAGCATAAAGCTGGCATTTTTCAGGTCTCTTAAATTGAATTATTGTGTTTTAGTGGTATAATGTTTTTTACAGCTCAATATTTGTTTGGGATAATGTTAGTTGTATAAGTAATATTGTGTAAATATACATTTATTTGTATTTTATATATACATAAAATACAATATGTATTATTTTATATTAATAATATTATATATATTGATGAGCTCCAAGTCTCTCTGTGGATAATGCCCTTGGAATCCCTCCTTAGCAGGTGATGGTTTTATCCTGCAAAAGTCACAAAAGCATTGGGTGATGCTTCTCTTTGGGGAAAACATTAATATTAGGAGCAGTCTGACCTGCAAGAACCTGCAGTATTTTTACATCTGGGGTTTTTTTTCCCCACAGAGCTGATTTTTGGCATATTCTGGAATAAGAAATCTTGGTGAGGGTGTTAGAGAAAGTTCTGGTCAGTGAAATTTGTGTTGGTGTTCAGCTGTGGGTCAGACCTGCACTGGATTTCCTCTGCTGGCAGCTCAGCAGTGCCAGAAGCACTGGCTCCAGGAGCAAAAAGAGATTCCTTTCCATGTTTTTTTTTTTTTTTTTTTCCTTAAAATGCACATTTCTGGGAGCCAGGGTGAGCAGGAGCAGCAGGAGCAGGGAAGATAATTTCTGTATCTGCCCCAGGAAATGCTGGAAGAAATGGAGCTGGTTTAGGTCCAGGTCACTGAAGGGATTTGAGCTCCCTCCCACAGGGGCACCACTCACAAATGGGTTTGCAAGAATTCACAGGTTGAAATATGTGAAATATTCACAAATATCCTTCCCCAGGGGCAGAATTCTCCCAGGGTTTCTTCAAACCAGTAATGTAAAGAGCAGAGATTATCCAGCACTAGAGTCAGTGGAAAAAAATTAACTTCCATAAATGCACAATTATATCCCAGGGCAGTGGCTGAACTTTCCTTTCCAGTTTTCCTCTTTTATTTTTTTTCCCCTTTCCTCCTTGAACTGCAGGCACCAGGCAGAGTGCTCCTGCTAATTTGTATAAATGAGCAGTAAAATTAAAATTGTGGTCGCTTGGAAGGTGTTCTGTGCAGAAAAGCTTTGATATCACTGATGAGTGCTGGTTTCTGGTTTGAATTAATGCCTTGCAAATCCAAACCAGTGTTAGGGGAAGGGGAAAATGCTGTTAGATAAAGAGAATAAAAGTGGGGTTTCTGAAAGGGCTCACTGTACAACAACCAAAACCCAAAGGAGTTCTTAGAAAACCCTCCTGTGCTCAAGAAGTTGCTGCTACTGATGGCTCAGAAAAACCACAAACAAGTTTTAAACTGCTCATCTTCAAGAAGAACGTGGCAAACTCCAAACCCAGAGGCTGCCCTGATGAAGAGCTGAGGACTCAAAGAGCTCCTGGGCAGATCCTGCCCTGCCTCACTCCCAGAATTTGGGACGTGGAAATCCACAGGGACAAGATCCCAGCCCCTGCACGAACGGCTCGGTCAGGCTGCCAAAATGCTCAGCTGCTAAGTTTTCTCCTCAAATTCAATGTAAATATTCATTTTTTCACTGTTTAGAATGTACTGAAAGCCGATCTAGCGGCTTTATTCCCAGAGTAACAAAGAACAAGCTCAGACTAATCCAGGTATGAACACCTGGGGAAAATAAGGTTTTCTTTAGCACGAACTTGAATCCTTCACCTCACAGCCTGGTGTGATGTGTCTGAGCAGCACAGAGGCTTTTTGGGTGTACACTGAAATGATTACAGGCATTGCTAAATGAGCTTTAAGCCTTCCCACTTGCTGACTATTTACTCAGGGATGAATTTTGCCCACTGGGGATATTTTATACAACAGCAGTCAGCAGTAATTAAACAAGAGAAAGCCACAAAGTAGCTAAATATTGCTTTAAGCTCGAACTACAAATAAGACATTTGAAACAAAAGGTTTCAGATGCAGATTTGAAGTCCCTGGATGCAATTTAGAAGTGCTGCAATGTGTTTAGAGACATAAATCACTGCCACTTCTGCACGAGGGTAAATAACTGATGATCTCTGCTCTGGTGATGTCATTTGATCATAAGCACTGACCTAAAAATCCCCAAAGGTTATTGTCCATAAAGATCAAGTGCTGATGAGCAGATTTATACCAAAATTCTTCTTGCAGCTCCTAGAAATTTTCCTGAACAAGCTCTGTAGGACTTGGTCTGAAATGATGCAATTATAAATAGAAATTTGCTCAATTCCAACCCAGGACCTTTTGTCAGTCAAGAAATAATTCCCAGATAAAATCCCACGTTGCTGTCATTAATGATTACGTTGGATCTTGTTCCTTGGAACCCTGCCATCCAAAACAACCGGATCTCTCACTTTGCTGTCAGGAATTAAGCTGATTAGGAAAATCAAACCCCATCCAAACCCTTCAGATGGTGGAAATACTGAATTTGCCCTGTGAAAGGACAGCCCTGCCGTGCTCTCTCTGCTCCCCAAGTTGCAGTGGGTGAAGCTCCAGTTCCTCGGCCCCAAATGCACAAAACTTTGTGGTTTAGGTGTGTAAATCCTTATTCTGCAGGCAGGAAAGTTGTGCTGACACCTCCCCAAAGGGCTGGAATTCATGCAAAAAAAAGAACTGAAATGCAGCAGTAAACCAAGAATTAAATTTTGCTTTGTAACAAGATTTAAATGCCAATACCTGCTTTAGAAGCAGTTAATGTGTGTAATTGATTTTACAATCTTAATCCACCTAACATCCTCTGTTTTCACAGGAGGGTTAAACATGTAAATATTTCCTGGAAATATTTTGAACAAACAGAAATACAAGAAATATCAAGCTATTTGTGGATAGTTTAGTGAAGATTAATGATAACATTTGCTGATCCACTGACATTGCAAGCAACTGACGCCTACCTGGGGTCTCAGAAGGAGCAAGAAGAATTTCCAGGGTTACATTTTGCTCTCACTTTTACCCTGATGTAAACCCACACTAAGCATTGGACTCAGAACTCAGAGCAACAGAAAAACTGGAATACTCCCAGACATCCATCAAGGAGAAAGTGCTGCTGGAAGGACTGGCAGCATCTGCCTGGGAGAATTTCAAACCCCAATTTTCACCTGGTGCTTGGGGCTGGAGCGTGCCCAGCTTTGGTCAGAGAGAAGGTCTGGCTGCTCAAGAAATGCTGAATAAAGACCTCAAATGCCAGAGCTGTCAGCAGATTGGAGCAGTTTTACCTTTGCACATGCAGGCATCCTGCTGACTCATTTCCTTAATCACCTCTAAAATTCACAGGGAGTTTGAAAATTCTCTTTCCTGAGGAGGCCATCAAAACACAGATTTATCATAGCAGTGTCAGGGGCGCTAAAGCAGCTCAGCAAATATGGGTAGGAAATTGTTTCTCGTTGTTTTCTCTGTTCTGCTGCTGCAGAAAATTAAAAATATTCTTGAAGATGGGATGGACTGAGGAGAGGTGCATTAAAATAGGCAAACTACAGAAAAAACTTACTTAAAAAAACAAGGAAAATTGGACTTTAGATGAAAATAAAGCAAGGAAAATCTAGGCTTGAGTCTGCATCAGCTTGAATTAAAAGCCAAAACCCCCTAATCATTGTAGTCACGTGTACAGCTGAAGATTTTATTATATCCCTACAGGAACTGTTTACATTTTATGCTCACATAAATGAAGTGAAATTTACTTCATAAAACATTTACAGGCTGTTTTTAAGAACCATCAGGCTGATTAGCCAGGTGAATTTGTCTCGGGTTTGGCCAACAAACTGTTTGAGCAGCAGAGATCCGCGGGCCAGCTGTCCGGGAGCCAAGAGGCAGATGGAGCCAGCTCAGGAATTGCAATTCCAGCCTGAAGGGATGGCAGAGCCCAGGGAAACGCCTGGCCACGAGCACGGCTGGGGATTGCCATCAGAATTCCGGGATGGAGCCCCCCCTGCTCCCCTCATCCCGCACCTCCTGCTCTGGGTGGGCTCGGAGCAGGGGAGATCCCGGAGGGGCTGGGACAGCTGGGCAAAAACCTCACCACGCTCAGCAAACACAAAGCTCGGCCTGACAGAAGGGAAATAATAATTAGGCTGAAGAAGAAAGGCAAGGAGAGGAAGGAGGGCTCTGCTGCCGAGGGCTTGGAGAAATTCCGAAGGGTTCCAGACGCCAGCACGAAACTCAAAAGTGTGAGAGGAAGTCTGAGGCAGATTATTCCTCCCTTTTGCAAGGCAAATGACTAATTACACAAAGCAAGATGTTCTGTTTCCGAAGAGATTTGGGAGGTATCATGCAATATTGATACAGAAATTGTGTTTAATGCGGGCTTACAAAGCGAGAGGTAAAAAGAAATGTAGATGCAAACATGGTGCTTTATCCTGATTCTCCCTGTGGCTCTTCCCTCTGTCAGAAAGCTGCCTCAGTGCTGGAAGTCTCCTGTGAAACAGCAAAATTCTTCCAACTGGAGGCAGTTTTAGGCTTCCACAGTGTGTGTCCAGAAAGGGAAACAAGCTGTGCACTTAATCTAACTGAATTTCCATTGTTGTGTGCTGTTGCTATTTATTTTACTCATTTTTCTTTCAAAGGAAGAAAACCAAAATCCCTGTTAGAGGGAGCTGGATCAATACTGAGAAATTCTTTGTCAGATAATAAGAGCAATCATTAACCTTGCTGCTTTCGAATTAAATGCAAATTCCACTTTTCAACTCACCTCTGGCACAGCATCCCCTGCAAACTTCCCTCATTTCCCTCAGCAATTAAAGCCCAGCTCAGCCACCCAAACAGGGATTGTTACAAATAACCTTGCAGCTCTCCTCCTTCTGTTTGGATGGGGAAAAAAGGAGGAGGTGTTTCCTGAGGTGGATCAGGTGTTTTGGTGATGGGGACTCTGCTTCCTCAGGTGTGGATTTGTGGATTATGGATGCTGTTTATAGCCCTGATGACTTTTGGAGCAGCACGTGGAGAAAATTGATGGCCATGCCCCAGCTCTGCCCTGGTCTAGCTGTGGGGAGCCAAATTCCAGTCCATTTTACTGCAGTGAAAGTCATCCAGCTCGGGATTCCCAGGACAGGCAGGATCTGGGGCTGCTGGAGAGGGTCTGGGATGATCCCAGGGACAGAGCAGCTCTGCTGGGAGGAAAGGCTGGGACAGCTGGGGGTGTTCACCTGGGGAGGAGAAGATTTGGGGTGAGCTCAATAGGGCCTGGCAGGGCCTGAAGGAGCTGCAGGAAAGATGGGGAGAGAGTTTAGACAAGGGATGGAGGGACAGGACAAGGGGAACAGCTTCAAACTGCCAGAGGGCAGGGTCAGATCTCTACAGAGACAGTTGATGCCATTGTCCACAACAAAACAAAATTAAAACCAAGATCCTAAAATTATTGTAAAGTTTTTAATCTCTGACAAACGATTGATGACTCAAAGTCATCAGCAGTTTCAAGTTCCAATTGAAGTTTATGTGCACGTGTAATTTTATTTGCTGTTACTTGTGCAGTGTTAAAAGGCTACTCAGCAGCGTTAGGGACAGAAGAGATTTGAAGCAGGAGACGTCAAAATAATGTGGAACTGTTTATACATTTGTATTTACAATAAATATTTTTACCACAGCTTTGTTTTGTTGGAGTCCTCCAAGCACTGTTCCTGTGCACAGGAGTGAATCTTTTAATCTGCAGATCCAAGTTCTATAAGAGGTACAAAACTGTGCTGCAGGTATTTGTTTGATTTCTTGTTTTTTTGTGTTTTTTTTTTTTTTTCCCCTGCAGTAAATGCTGCTTCCCAGCTGGACCACTCCATCCATCTTTGTTGTGTCCCTGAGCAGGAGGATATTCATGCATTCCTAGAAAACAGAAATATTTCTTTTGCCTCTTGCCTGATCAATGGGATTCCTTAAAATTTGAGTCTGACCTTCTGAATTTTAGGGAGTTTGATGCTTGCTGTGAATTTTGGCTGCTTTATGGCTTCTGAAAGGCTTTGCTGAGTTCTGCAAAATTAATGCTTCACCCTCAGCTCTCCACCTCAGCTGAAAACCAGTCCCTGCTCACATTTGCCTGCAGAAAGCTTTGGTGTTCAGCAGAGAGTGGATTTTGGTGCTTTTTATTCCTCTTCTCAGTTTCCTATCGCTTCTTTAATTTCTTCTTTCTGGACTCAGAGATGCCTTGGCCAAGCAGGGAGTGGAGGTGCTGATGGTTGACCCAGGACCTAATTGTTGCAAAGCTCTTTCAGGCACAAAAAAAATTGCTGTACTGAAAGGCATCTATCTAAAAATCATTTGCTCAGCTTCTTAAAACCATTGGTTTGGTTTGGATGGAAATCTGTGTGGCCAATTCTGCTCCTGGGAGCATTGTGCCATTTCTGCCAGTCCCTGAAGTGAGTGTAGCTTTCACCATGAGATTATTTCAAACGGGGCCAGGTGATGCAGGAAAGATCTTGTCTGGAAGCCACCACCAGCACAAAGCCACTCGTGTTTTTTAATAGTCCTGAAATTCTAATCTCTCAAAATGGGATCACTAAGCTAGGGTACCTGCTCAACCCTTCCAACATGCACCACAAAAATCGATTAATGACAGACAGAGGTTAAATCACCTCCTAAGCATGTGGCAGCACCGTGAGGTGGCACCTGGCTGGGTTACTCCTCCAGGAGCAGACGGGACAGTCCTGGGTGAACCTCAGGGTGTGATTTGAGGAGAGCTGTTCCCTCGGGGTGTCCTGCCCCAGCCGCAAACCCCTGCCCCAAGCTCCGTGCCCTGGGACACTCGGGCAGGCTCGGTGCTGCCTTCCAGGGGGGCTGCGGCTCTTCCCCATCCTCCTCTTCCTCCTGGAATCGGGGATGCTGCAGCTCCTCCTCATCCTCCTCTTCCTCCTGGAATCGGGGATGCTGCGCTGCTCTGGCGCTTTCCCTCGGGCTTTGCCGAAGTTGTCGGGGAGGACAGGAGCGTGTGTGAGTAGGGGGCGATGCCGAGGGGAGGAAAATCTGGCGATTGTGGCGAGCGAGCCCCGCTAGGTGAGAACTGGGCAGGTTTGCTATGACATAACTGCTGCGGAGGGGGGGATTTGTGCGGGGAGCCAGAGACAGACAGAGAGGGAGAGAGGGAGAAGGGGAGCGTGCAGCTCCTGCCGCTGCTATCAGAGGCAGGATCTCGCAGCTC
>VXBQ01015458.1:100036-146655 GCA_013400175.1 Phainopepla nitens
AGGATCTCGCAGCTCCGGGGAAGCTCCCGCCTCTCCGCTCCGCCGCTCCGAGCATCCCGGAGCTCAGCCGGAATTGCCGGCAGCGGCGGTCATGGCAGCGCCACACGGGTTTATTTCCCTGGAACCTCTCGTTTCTCCCTCTCAGCAATAATTCACCTGAGGGCTTCCCCACCTCCCTTTCTCACGCTCTTTTTTGATGCGGAGAGAGGGGGCAAAAGGGCGTGCTGGACAGCGCGTATTTCGCCGGGCAGCTTTTCGCGGCGTGATTTAAAAGAGCTCGCCAGAGGAGCCGGAGAGAGAGAGAGAGAAAGAANAATGGACCTCAACAGATTTCCATTACTTAAAGATGGAGGGAAAAAAAAAAAAGGAAAAGGAAAGAAATAAGAAGACAGCGCAGCGCGTTGGCGCTGGGAGGAGGAGGAGGCGAGCGGAGCCCCAGAGCAGCGGCCGGAGCTCCCGCGGTGGCCGGCGCGGGGCGCGGAGCGGCCGCGGGTGCGGACCATGGGCTGGCGGCTGCTGCTGCTGGCCCTGGCGCTGGGCGGCCGCGTCGCCACCGCGCAGAACGACACCGAGCCCATCGTGCTGGAGGGCAAGTGCCTGGTGGTGTGCGACTCCAACCCGGCCCCCGACGCCAAGGGCTCGTCCTCCTCGCCGCTGGGCATCTCCGTGCGGGCGGCCAACTCCAAGGTGGCCTTCTCGGCCGTGCGGAGCACCAACCACGAGCCCTCCGAGATGAGCAACAAGACGCGCATCATCTACTTCGACCAGGTGAGCGCCGCGCCCGCGCTCGCCGCGCATCCCCCGCGCACCAACAGGTGCCCTGCCGCGCATCCCGGCCGAAAGTTGGGAATCGGCCGCGAGGCGGAGCGGCACGGCAGGGCGAGCTGAGCCCGGAGGGCTGCCGAGGTTCCCCGCTCGCCCCCCGGGTGGGCTCCGGCCCCTCCGCCCCTGCGGCCCCGGGGACAAGCGGGGAGCGAGCCCGGGAGGCGCCGCGGCAGCAGCGCTCGGTGGCACCAGCGCGGCGACATTTGGGGACAGGGGGATCTCAGGCGTAGAGTTTAGAGGGTTTGTGCAGCCTTTGAGAGGGGAAGAAGAGAAGATCCTAAGGGAAAACCCTTTAACTTGCCCGGCACGATTCACGGTCCCGCTCAGCACCGATATTAAGGTGCATTTGCCAACACACGTTTTAATCCCAGCTCCCGTCCTGGGGCGAGCCCAAAGTCACTGAGGCTGGTGGTTCTTGTTCCTGCAGCCTGCTGTGGTGAGCAGCGAGTGGTGGTGGCAGCTGGAGCCAAACGTGGCACACAGCTCGGTGCTGGCGCTGTAAATGACCCTAAAACTCCGCGGACAGCCCTAGAGGCTTCCGAGGGCTGGCACAAAGGAGCCTGGAAACACCGATTGCAAATAAAGCATAATTAGGTGGAAAGAGAGCAAAATGCATTACAGAGGATATGTAGCACACGGGTGATGCACTCAGCTCGTGTGTTCCCCTCTGTCACTTCTCTCTGTTTGGTTAAAAATGATCATCAGCGCTCTAAGAACAGCTGAAGGCTCCCGGGCAGGTTTTGCTGGGACGTGCCAGGTGCTGCAGGAGCTCAGGCTGGCTGCGAGCTGGGAGGGGCTCCTGCTGCTCACACCTGGCTCTTCGGGAAGGCAGGGCTGGCTTGGCCATTGCTGCTCAGCCAAAAGCCAGAATTGGTGGTTTCGTGTCATTCTGGGGGGAACGATGAACAAAAATGCCTTTTTAAAAATGTGTATGGAAGAAAGGATTTGAGGGTATGGTACAGTAGCCAAGTGAGAAATAATTCCCATCTTAGTTTATTTGTAGTAATGCTGTCCTACAAATGCAACTAAATACCCATTTTATGAGTTATTCCAAAGTAATAGAGAAAAAGTGAATAAACCAGCTTAGATGTAGATTCAAATTTTTCCATGGGTGAATGGTCTCTAAAGTTAATAATCTGCATTTTTCTTTAGCACTCACCACCTGTACTAATCCCCATGCTATATTTTTTTCTGTTTGTAGATCCTTGTAAATGTGGGCAATTTTTTCACCTTGGAGTCTGTCTTTGTAGCACCACGGAAAGGAATTTACAGTTTCAATTTTCATGTAATTAAAGTCTACCAGAGTCAAACAATTCAGGTATGTTGACGAGTATGATTATAAAATCTTTATTTAAATTGTTTATTTAGCATAGAATATTGACTGAGCACGGGAGGTTTAATATGATTTTGAGGAAAAATAGCTTCATTTATAGCAACCTGTGGTGTTGACTTCCAAGCAGTAGAGTCCATTTAAAATGAACAGAAATAAGGCAGAATCCTCAGCTCAGATAAATCACCACAACTTCACTTCCATGCCATGAGTATCTGGGGTGACATAAAACATTCAAGAGAATGAATGATCCAAGAGTAAAAGAGAGCTCTGAATCTCACTTAAGTGCTGTTGAAGTGCCATGTTTTGCTCAGGTTAAACTCACTGTGTGGAACACAGGGGTTCTGGGTACCAGATTTGAATATTTTTGGAACAATTTGTGCCCTGGCATCTGTGCCAGGTGCCTGGTTATGCCCTCAGTGTACTGGGACCAAGGTTGGTTATATCCCTCTAGAAATGTCTTCTAGGGAAACTTCACAGCGATTTAAACTTCTTTTTTCATCCTATAATGTATAAAAGGTGTGTGATACATTAGAGAAAAGGGGTAATTCTGCACTTTCTTCCGTAGTTTATTAGCAATGGAGCTGCCTAATTAAACACAAGAGGGAAAAGCCTTTAAATTCCTGAACATCCCCTTGCTGAGCCAACAGCAAATTCCTTGGAGTGATTCTTTATCCTCCCTGCCAGGTCAGGCAGTTGCTGTGACACCTTCTGGCTTTGCAGGGCTGCAGGAACATCTGTGGCTTCCCTGAAGTGTCTGATGCTTCTCCCTGCCCTCTCCTGCTCCTGGATGTGGTTTCAGGTCTGCCAGGCTGGGCTGGATTCCTGCAGGAGGAGGGATCAGACATTCATTTCTCTGTGAAATTTCTCTCTGCATTGCTGGTGAAGCTCCTGGGGAAGGTGGAGATGGCGGAGAGCTGGGGAAAGCCACGATGCCATCTCTGGGGAAACTCCCCTTCAGTTCACAGTGCAAAATCCTAATTCCTGTCAGGTCAATGGCAAAGCCTTAAATGAGACATTAACCTCACAAAAATATCTCTATAATGGGCTTATAATCTTTTCAATGCACTCAAAATGTGTTCTTTTCACTCTCTTGCATGCTGAAGGCTGAATGATGTGTGTCAGGCACTTTGGTGGATTTAAAATGCCAAGAAAGATGCCAAGCCTTGGGTTCTGGAAGTCCAGCTCAGACTCTGGCATTTCCCAAACCAGGAGCTCAAACCTGGGAGTTTGGGGCTCGTGGCAGGGAATGTTCCAGCCTGTGGCAGGTCCCCAAATCTTCCATGGATTAGGGATTCCAGAGGGATGGATGGGTTTGCTTGGCTCCATTTTGGGAGAGTCAGAGTGAGATCACCCCGTGCAGACCTGTCAGGTGCCTTCTGTTGTGATTAAATTGCTGTCAGATGATTCCAGGAGAGCCTGATGGCACAGAAAGAGTGAGAAACCCAAGACAAGCAGTGAGTAAAGTCCTGATGCCCTTTTTCTGCAAGGTAAATGGGGAGGAGAACCAGAAACCACTGCCGTGCATCAAACTGGTTTGAGTATCAGCCCCACTAAATCACCTGCAGGCTTCTCACACAAGGGATGTCCCTCTGCCCCCACAACATCTGTTGGAGCCATTAAATATCATCAAACTGCAATTGCTTCCCTGGAGACTCCTGACTAAGTGGATTTCCCAGAGAGGCGAATCCCAAATAAATACCAGCCTCTGCTGCCCTGACTTCTGCTGAGCACTAATTTATTCTGTGGTGACTCCCATTAAAACTGATGGGGCCATGTGTGAGGCCAGCACAGGGGATGTGGGTAAGCATCCCATAATTCACCCCCTGTGACTGCATTAGAGCTGCCTGGAAAGGAAAAGCAGCAAAGCTGATGGCTCACCGTGGGGGAAAGGAAAAATACCTGGACCTGCCCGTTCCCCCAGGCCCTGCCCATCTCTGTTTAGAGATGCTGCTTTCAGAGCAGAGGCTGTGCTGAACTGCAGAAGTTCCATAGAAAAAAAGGAGTCAGTTTATAAAGCTATAAATCTGTTCTAAACTTCACAGCTAAGCTGCCATCAGTATTGAGAGGGACACACATTTTGCTCCCAGCCTGCTGCGGTGCTCCTGACACCTTGTGTACCACCCCTGTGTGCCCAAAGTTCTTCAAAATATATATTTCTTTTTCTCCTGTGTGACTAAATAACCCTTGAGATGAGCAAAATGATACCAGCTGAGGTGATGCCTCACTCAGCTGCAGGTCCAGCTCACGAACATCCAAGTGCTTGTGCCAGATAAATGTCATTATTAGTTTAGAACAACCCAAAGAAGCACTGAAGGCTGGGTTTTGCACCGTGGATAAGGTTCAGGGGCAGTTTTTGCTGTTTTGCAGTTAATTAGAGCTTCTCAGGGGCTCTCTTGCAGGTGAATCTGATGCTGAATGGGAAGCCAGTGATCTCTGCCTTCGCTGGGGACAAGGATGTCACCCGTGAAGCCGCCACCAACGGGGTCCTGCTGTACCTGGACAAGGAGGACAAGGTTTACCTGAAGCTAGAGAAAGGAAATCTGGTGGGTGGATGGCAGTACTCCACATTCTCTGGCTTCCTGGTCTTCCCCCTGTAAAGTCAATTTTCCTGCGGCGTTCATCCAGGCGTGGCCTCGTCCTCGCCTCTCTTACATGAAGATCATTTTGTCATCATGGGAGTGATGGTTCTTTATTGCTTTCTCATGGGTGGTTCTGGATTCTCTCCATGGATTTTGGCCCCATCTGAACTGCTCAGAAGTTCCACAGAATTTTGTGTGTTCAAATACTTTGGACTGAGACTAAAGCAGACAATAAATACCAATGCTTAAGGTTACAGTCTAAAGCTGCCTGCAAGATTTACTCCAGTTTCATTTCCTGGACTTACCAGATTCGTGGAAGAAGTGGATTTTCTTTAACTGTAAAAAGACTGGCACCAAGTCTTTGATGTAGGGGAGTTTGAGTTCAGACTCCAAGCAAGATTGAGTGTGTTGCTGCCAAAGAACTGTGTATTGATATCTTGGTCATGTTTCTGTCCTGGGACTGCACTGCCACCTCTATCCCATTGTCCCAGAGACGTAATTCCTATTGCTAAGTGCTGGCTGAGCTCTCCTCTGCTGTTGTGTGTTGGAAGGTTCACCCAAATTTGAGCTCAGCCCCAGCCAGGTGCAGCCTCCATCACTCTGAGGGGTTATGGAAGGGTTTGGTTGGATGTGGAAGGGGTTCCTCTTTTCCAAATGCTGATTCCTAAAAGGAAAAGCAGATTATAACCATTCAGGGTCTTAGGTGGTCATTCAGGCACAACTTTGCTAATCACCTCACACTTGTTCTTCAATTTTAATTAACTCGATTGACAATTACTGCTTTATTCAGCTCCTGAGGGATTCCTTCCTTAGGCACAACCACTTTGTCAGCTGGAGATGAGATCCCCCTTGTCTGTATTTCTGTGTATTTTCCAACCCTTTTGTTGTGTTCAAGGTCTTATCTGGTTTTGCCTTAACTCCACAGGTGTATAAAATTTTAGATCATTTGTTTAACAAACATGAAATCCAAATAACTGCTACCTAACTTGGTAAAAAAGCTTCCCAGCTTTTTGTACAGGTCGTGTGAATTCATAAACTTATTTATTATCTCACTGTTCCATAATAAAGGTTAACATCTGTTAGCTGAATTTTTGACCTTTGGATTTTGGGAGTCACTTCATACTATTTTTTTATTGGATGTAATTATTATATGCAAAATGGAAGCTTTTGGGATTCCTAGAAAATATCCCAGGAGGCAGAAAAACTGCCATTAGTGAGTCTGGCAGAATCCTGGAGGTAATCAGAGTGATCTAGAAATAACCTATGCATTTTATTCAAAAATAAAATTTAGGCAGAAATCCTGGCCTCACTGAAGTTGGTGTTAAGAATCACATTGATTCCAAAGGATTTTGGATGAAACCTCTGCTTTAGGTTCTGCCATCAGATTGAATATTCAATAAAATCATTTTCACGTGAGCTGCTAACGAAACCTTCATCCCTCATGCCCCTAATACACCGAATTGATGGATCTTTGTGCCTTGCATATCGTGAAGGATGTGGTTCAAAATGAAAAATTTCTGTGTACTTGAAAGTGTTTGTGGGTGGAAGCATCTGCAGCAACCTGGGAGCTTCCCTGAAAGCCAGGCTGGGCTGGGATTTGCTGCTTTTGGGATCTGCTGCCAATTCCTTCCCTTGCTGGTCAGGTGCAGTGTGTCCTGTTGATATTTCACTGATTGAAAATTTAATTCATGGCTGGTTGGTGCTGCTCCTAAAAACATCATGGCATTGGTGGCACAGCTTCATGCCCAGATTCCTGACTTTTCCTCACCCAGCACACAGGATTTTTGGGGCTGTTTCAGGAGGATTGGTGGGTACTTTGCACTCCAATCAGTCAGATAGGAGGTGATTTTTTTAAACACAATTTTGTTCCTGTAGTGCCCACTGCAGCTGGGGAGGAAGTGGAAGGACCTGGCAAGATGGTGAATGATTCACATTGCTGAAAAATCTGAAAAAGTTATGATGACCAATCCAAATGTGTCCCTGCTGTGCCCCCAAAATGTGTGTATATAAATATATGTATATCTAAAGCGCCTGGAATTGCAGATCATAGTTTGCATGACATTAGAAAGAGGTTACTTGTCCTAAGAGTTTATTTATTTCAGATGGGAGCATTGGTATTTTGTACAAAATTGGTAAAATCTGCCATCTCCCCTTGCCCATGGATATATCTGTAATGTAAAAGAAATGTTGCTACTGAGACGGAAGAAAAATGGCATTAAAGGTGTCAGTATAATTTCTGAATGATCAATTGTATTTAACTTCTTTAATTTGTGAGCATATGATCTCTAAAGGCTGCTTTAGCATCCAGAAATAATCCTGGCTTATCTCAATATTGCCTCGATTGCCCCTCAGCAAAACATTTCTGATTTCTTCAGAGGCATTAATTTAAACTTGAGCTGGAGAGACTGGGGAGTTATTCAGTGAAGGGACACAATTATGGAAAATGCTTCTAAAACCAGAATGACCAATTAATTATTTTGCAGGTTAAACAGAAGGTTTAAGTGGGGTTGCTGTCATCACAGGGGGCTGAGCACTCAGAGGTGGCCTCTGGGGACAGGCAGGTCACACTGAAACATTTAAATGAGAGCAAACTCTGGGGTTTAGACACAACCTGAGCCACCAAATCCTGCCCTCACTTTTATTGTGCTGTCCCACCTCAGCTGGGTCAGCAGGAGCTGCTCCCAGAAGAGAGAGGTGAACCAGGCTGGAAAATCAAATTCCTTCCCATGTCCTGCCACAGCCTTTTCTTGTTGAGAAGCAGCAGCTGAGGAGACACTTCACTTTTTAAAGGGGATTTCAGATCAGAGGTTTGATTGCTTTCAAAGAACTCCATCCCCACGTTCAGCTGCAGTGGGAAGGTGAGAGCCCACTTTGTGATCCTCTGCAATCCAGCAGACTCGTGGATTTTGGGAGGGCACCATCCCTTCCAGCTGCACCAGGTGAGGATCTATACCCACATCCTTTTCCCACTTTGCAGGGAGCTTTGTACCTTACGAGGGTTGATTGTGCAAGAAAACTTTTTAGCCACATGTGGTAAGGCCAAAGAAAGAAGTTACTTTCTGAGAATAGCAGATTTATTTTATTATCAGTGATTTCTTATGAACGAGATCAGGATTGTTACTTTTTTATCTGGTTTATTCGTATTTTAGCCATATTTTTTGGTGAAACTAAGGGGAAAACCCCTCTATTTTCCTTTCTGTCACTCCTCAGTGATGTAAATGCTCTTGATAGAGCCAGGTCTCCCTGCTCACCTCTGCCCATCCAGTGCAAAAATCTGCTCTTTGAATCCTCTGTGCTGTGAAGAATTTGGGCTGCACAAGCCAAAAAACTGCAGAGCCCAAAAAAATCCTGTTCAAAAGAACTTGGTGGCAAAAGTATTTTTGAAAAGGCAGCAGGGTAGCTTTGAAATTTTCACAAGCTCTTTTGTCTCTACATAAAAAGGAAAAACCAACTTTGAAACACAGAGAAGGAAAACATTCCTTTTTTTTTTTTTTAACAAGGCTTTGTGTGGGGTTTATGTTACATCATTTTCCAGCAGTGTGTGAACATTTTCTGAGTGTTAATTCAATCACTCTGGCCTTTTTATGGCTCAGCAAGTGTTACAACCCACTGAGAAAATGGGGACAGGGTTTGGGAAATGATTCCCAGCTGCCAACACATCCAATCCTGCTCCTGTTCAGTTTGCTGGATCAGTCCTTTTCCTGAGACAGGACATTTTTTAAATACAAAGGACGTTTCTGGAGTAAATGGAATTCTACTGTATTTTCCTCTTCCATATTATATCTAAATACCATTCCTAGAAAGATGAATGCAGTGGAAGGGTTTGAAACGCCTGAAGAATTTCCCAATTAGCTGCCAGCTCTTTGTTCAAGCCCCTAGAGGAACTCATCTACACACAGAGTATTTTTACAAGCAGGTTTTAAAACAGAGAAATAAATGCAAGGAGCTCTATGTCACAATCCCACCAAGGAGCCGAGCCATTCATATGAAATACAGGCTGAAGCAAGCAGAAAAATGTTCTCTTCCTTTATGTTCTCCTCCTTCCACAGGGGGTTCTGAGTTGGGAACATCTTTTACCTCAGCAATTCACTTTGCCCTTTCTATTGTAAGAAGTCTTTAGAATATTCCAACTCTTTGTCTTTTAAAGATAACATCACCCAGATAACTCAATGGAAATAAATGAAGATGCCCAGGGACAGAATTTATTGGCTGGCACATGCCACAACAACATTTTTTTTGTGCTCCTGCTGTCCAGACAGAAAAGGCTCCTTTGAGAAAAGGAAATTGTCTTAGACACTCAGCTGAAGTTATTTACCTGCTGCTGGTTGGGAATGGGGAGGGGGATAAAGCCCTTTCCTAGCCTGGGGGAATTAGAACAAAGAATGATGATAAAATCAGTGTCTGGTATAAAATTGGTGGTGGGGATAGTGGAGAAGTGGCTGGAAGAGTCTGTTTGGTGTGAGCTGTGAGCTGTGAGCTGTGAGCTGAGGCTTCCATGGAAGCTCTGGTCACCGTTTGAATCCTCACACTCTGAGGGGAGGGAAAAGTGGCATCATTTTTTAACAGGTTCTTCTCCTTCCCCTCTTCCCCCACCATTCTCCTTTTGCCTCACGCTTCTTTTTTGCTGCAAAGAAGCAAAGTGATAATAAAAAATTATCTAAGAAAGGCTCATTTCTGGAGAGGGATGGCATTTTTTAATTTTTTGGGTTTTTGAGGTTTTTTTGCTGGTATCTGATGTGGGGAAAATACCCAAGTGTGGGGTGAGAGGGACAAAATGACAAATCATTCAACCTAAGGACATTCTTCTCCTATTATTCACTTCACTGAATCACCTAAATCTGGTTGTTAAGACATTTTCTGCAGTGCATGACTCTGACCCATCCTGTTCCAGCCCCCACACTGTAACTGATGGCTTTTGGTCCTGCTGGGGGAAGCAGAGATGTCCAAGTGCAGTGCAGAGTTTCCTTTCCTTTCCTTTCCTTTCCTTTCCTTTCCTTTCCTTTCCTTTCCTTTCCTTTCCTTTCCTTTCCTTTCCTTTCCTTTCCTTTCCTTTCCTTTCCTTTCCTTTCCTTTCCTTTCCTTCTCTATTTTCCTTTCCTTTTTCCTTTCTCCTTTCCTCTCCGTGGACTTTTAGACAACCCCAAATATTAAATATCAACATTGAGATATTGATGAACATTCAGCAGTTCCTGGTACAAATTAACCAACTCAGCTCAGTTACCCAACACTATGAAATTTGGGCAATTTTTTGACTTTTTTTTTTCCTTTATGTTGATTAACATCTCCCTGAGCACTGAAAGAAGACACTGAAGAGACCTCCAATACCAAAAAAATGGAAAAAATATTCCAGGGAGCAGCTGCAGGAATCAGAGCCCAGGTGGAAGTGCTCAGTGCAACAGATCTACAGCCAGAACAGGAGATGACCTCAGCTCCAGATCTCTTTAAGGACCCCTCATTCCTCATCTCTTTGGGACAAATAAAGCCTGACTCATTTCTAGAAAGCCAAACAATGAAAACATTTGAAGAATGAATACCTAAAGCACGGGAATGCTGAGGAGCGTCAGGGCTGGGTAAGAAATGAATTCTGCAGCAGCAGACAGCGTTTTGCTTTTTGTGGAGTGTTTAAATGGATTTCTACAAAAATAATAAAGGTTTCTGGAGGAGATAACTCCAAGCCCATCTATCTTTGTTGCCTTGAATTCAATAGTGGTTAAGTGAGATAGTCTGGGCTTATTCTGCTGCAAACACTGATTCAGTGGGCAGGATTCAGCTGTCAGCTCCTTTTTGTACAGGAATTATTTCCCTGAGTGAGCAGGGAAGATGCTTTTCTTCAGGTCTCTGAGAGACAGCTGAGGGTTCTCAGCTCTGATCACAGAACAATGTCAGGAGCAGGAAACGTGCTGAGTTTAAAAGCCTGATGTGCAGGCTGCAGCCCAAATCCCTGGGTTTTTAGAAGCTGGATTGAATATTTTGCACATACATCTGGGGGAAAAGGCTTTTTTGGGCTTGTAAGTGTCAGTCCTGGCTCAGACATGGGGGCGGCTTAAATGAGGTTTCCAGTAATGACAGCAGCCAAGGTAACAACTCTGAGCACCTCCAAACTCTGATGGTTTGTCAGGAGCTCACCCTGAGAGGAGAAATTTCACTGCTCTGAGGGTTTGCAGTGAAAGGCTGCTCAGCAGAGCAGCACAAAGTGCAGCAAACACATTCTGTGGAGAAAAAAGGTGATGGCTCACAATATTAAATTATTTTTAGATGCATGAAAAAAAAAAAAGAGCAAAGCCTGGTGTGCAACAGCACCTGCAAAACTTGCTGAAATACCATTCAAAAAGTCACAGCAGGAACGTATTGTTTAACCAATAAATAAATCAATAACTCTTTGAATTCTGCAGGTTGTGCAGCTTCAGGGGCAAGCCAGGGGTGCCTACAGGCTGAGTTTTTCCTCTCTAGTAAATCTGAGTTTAAGGTGCTCAAAAGGGCATTGTTGGGGCTCTTTCTGGAGAGCTCAGCTAAGGAATTTGCTTTTCATGATGCCCTGGAGGGTCCCCCCAAAGTAATAAGTCAGCATCATTTTCTAGCTGCAGCTGATAACATTTATTACTAATTCTTTAAACCCTCCTTTAAAAGAAAACAAGTCTGCAACCTGTATTGCACCCACAGGAATAATCTCTCTTTTCCTCAGTTTGGTAATTCAATTGTGACTTGTAAACTTGTGCAGCTGTAGCAAAAAAAAAAAAGTCTGCAGTCAACTCTAATCTATCTTGAGGAGGGTAAAAAGTGCTTACCAGCACTGGTGTAGTAAATCCTGGCTGCTTTATTAAATAAATGTAGAATTTCACTCAGAAGCCTTAAGGAAGAAGAGTTTTAAAACATCTGAACAATTTAACACGTTCTGGAGCTGAATAGAGATTGATTGAATTTTGGAGTGAGATATAGACTGATGAAACCCAAATGCCACTTAAATGAACTTGAAAAATGTGGCCATTATTGATGGTTTCTGAACGGTGAGACACAAAGCAGGAGAAATGCCTGAGGATCACAATCCTTCTGCCAATGGAAAAATAGACTCTGAAGCTGCAGTCTTAAATTTCAGCTCTCCAGGGGTGGAGGAACTGGACTGAGCACACAGAGTCCTGATTCACCCCTTCAGATTTCAGTAAAAGTCACATCCAAATGCAAAATGGGATTGCTTCTGCAGGAATCGTGGGAGAAAATCATACATATTTCATGCTGAGACTTCAGCTTGGTTCGTTCTTGTTCCACTTTCTGCATGTTTAATATTTACTGGAAGTGTCCAAGGCCAGGCTGGGTGGGGTTTGGAACAAGCTGGGATAGTGGAAGGTGGCAGGGGTGGAATGAGAGGATCTTTAATCTCCCTTCCAATCCAAACCACCCTGGGATTTTCTGTTTACAACTTCGCAAAGCTACAGATGACAGAAATCAAATTAACAGCCTTAAAAGCATGGCCACAGAGAAGTATCTTCTAATGGGGCCACAACTTGGAAACCCCTTGATGCAAGGACATTGAGTGTTAATTGTCCATTCTCCAACCAATGCACGGGGACAAAATTAGTTCTGATTAACAAAGTTCTATCAAATCACCACTGAGCAGAGTCCTTTCCTTTCCTTTCCTTTCCTTTCCTTTCCTTTCCTTTCCTTTTCCTCTTTTCCTTTTTCCTTTTCCCTTTCCTTTTTCCTTTCCTCTCTGTGGACTTCTAGACTAAAGCTCCACCCAGTGCCTTCTGCCAAGGCTTCCTGCGTGCCAAGTGTAGGCACAGATAATTAATTCAGCCTGAAATAAACAGCAGGGTAATGGGATAAACATTTACTTTTACTTGGTAAAATAATTTTAAAAAAAAAATTGGCTAAAATTTACTAAATATGGGCTAATGGGCTTACTGCTGAGTTATTTCCTAAAGCCCCCCTCATGCAGATCCTCTCCCTGCGTGAGGAGTGGGGATAAGGAGCAGCAGAAAAAAAAGAGGGTGCGAGGTCAGTGCACGGAGTTGTGGCTTCTCCCACATGCCTGGAGTAAGGAACTGAGTAAAGGCAGCTCAGGAACGATTCCATCAATTTATGGGAAGAGATTTCTTCTTATTTGAGAGGGGTTTGAAGCGCTGTGAGGGCTGTGAGCAGAGGGACACCACGTGTGACAGGTGCTGGCGTGATGCTGGGAGGAATATTAGCAGGAATATCCCACTGCTGACAGAAATCCCAGTGCTGGGTCAGCCTCTGCCCGCAGCCCGGATCAAAACAGGGCAAAAGAGGAGACTAAAAGGAGAAAAATAAAATTCCAGGGTAAGCCACTAAAAGCCTTTATCAGGAGCAGCTCGGGGTTGTTTCTCCAAGAGCCTCTGGTGGAATCCAGATTGCTCAGGAGTTCAGCCCTTGAAAAATAAAAAAATCCTCAGTACTGAAAAATACCAGCCAGAGAGCCTGGAAATCAGAGCCCTCTGGAAATCTTTTGTTCACTTAAATGCTGAATTCCCCCTGGTTTTGTCCCAGTTCTCACCCTCACCATGGACCAGGTCTTTAGGATTCTTTCCCTGGTTGGATTTGGGTTAAATAACCCGATTTATTGTGGCTGATGAAGCAGCAGCACCTGGCAGAGCAGCCCTGGCACGGCTCGTGCTTTGGGTCCCTCCCGTGGGGCTGGCACATCCTCCCCGAGCCCAGAGGAGTTTTTGGGGTGAAACTCCCTGAAACTCTGCTGGGCTGGGACCAGTCCCTCCCTAACAACATTTAATTGCTTTATAACTCAGCAGCAAATGGAGTTGATTTAACTGTGCTGTAAAAGAAGGCTGTGCTGTTATTTCTTTGCAAACCCTGGCTTGCTTTTGGAGCATTTGAAATGTCTGGTTTTTTTAAATGTCAATTAACAGATGACAAACGTGAAAGAAATGTATTTATGGCACGATGATCTCAATCCTCACATCCCTCAGTCTTGGAATGTGTCATCACTTTTTACTCAAGTGTAGCTTTTGTTGGAGGCTTCCCTTATTTTAGTTTTAATGAGAGTTTAAGAATGGAATGAAAATATAATCCTGCTGCTTAATTTTGGCATGAGCATAATCGAGTTTATGCATAACCAAAATGTCAAGGCTTGTATATTCTGCTAGAAACCCTCACTTTTAAGCAATGCAATTAATTACATTTGAACATCCTAGAGGTTTATTACTCCAGATAAAAGCATCCTGAGCACCTTCTTTACTATTATTTCCGGAAGAAAAACAGTGTAAAATAAAGATAATTGAAGTATCTCTGACAGACAGGTTGTTTTTTCTTTTAAGGAACTGCGTTGCTTTAACAAAGGACCTCCTTAAAGAAATTTAGGAGCAGCTGCTTTGCATAGAAAATTTTGGTTTGTGGCAGCCTAAGTCATAGTTTACTTTATTCTGTGCCTTTAAATATAACATTGTACATTTCCATGGGTGATCTGGATGCCAATTTAATTACCCAACGTCGCTTTATATAAGACTGATCAAACTATTAAACCAGAAATTCAGTGCTAGGGTGGAATGGTGCTGCTGAAAGTGAAAAATATCCCTTTATTTCTGGCAGCCATCCTGGCTCAGCTGAATTTCCTTCCCCTGGGGAAGGTTTTGGGTGGGAAGGGTTGGATGGAAATCACACAGAGCTAAATCTGGGGGCTGTGCCTTCCAGAATTGTCCTAAACTGGATCTCTGGCTGGGATTGGGATTTTGACTCTGATTTGACTGACTGCTGTGAGCATCTTGTGGAAGAGGGGAAAAAAAAACATCCATGAAAATGCTGCACTTAAATAAAAGCCCCCATGAAATTGCTTTGTGCAAGGAGTGTTTGCATGAGAAGGAAACAAGGATAGAAGAAGCTTTCCCAAACTCCTGGAGTATTTATTCTGCTGAAATGTGTAATTCCTGCTGCTCATTGTGAATTTTCATCATCGTGTCTGGCTCTAAGAAACTCACCCTGATTTTGATCCATTTAATTTAAAAAAACTTGTATTTATTTTTTCCAACAGCCAGATTTGTTAATAGTTTCGTATGGAACAGCTTTTATTTTGTGGAATCAATGCTATTGATTTCCCTTTAAATATAAAAATTGCCCAGTTCCACACTGGATGCTACAACAGCTTTTGAGAGATGGAGTGGCTGCCTGGTTTGCCAAGGTGTCTTCTCAATAAATCAACCTTTGTTTCACAATTTTGGCTAAAATGAATCCTCAAGAATGAGTGGGTTTTGATCCTTAATGGTGAAAGCTTTGTTACATGTTACACTAAAGGTTTTATCCTTGTCCAGCCACCCTATAAAAATTTTTATATAGTAAAATATATACATAATAATAAAATTTTATATATATATATAAATTTTTTGCTGATTGATTATTTAAGTAAATTACCATTAAATTAAGAACAACTCAGGGCTCTCCTGGCCTCAGACTTTTCTGAGTCTTTCCCTTGAAAATGTTGGAGGAAAAGGTCTAAAGCAAGCAAGTTTCAAACATCTCCAAACCTGTCTTTCTGCAATCTGCTAAGAGTTTTAATTGAGAATATTTAAAAATATTAAGAAGTAAAACACCTTCAGAGCCAGCCCAAGTTCCTCATCCCTTTTTTATTTGCTTTCTACCAAGGTTTTTCTGTAATAAAAGAAGCCAAAAATGATAAAAATATCTCTACACTCTCCCTTTTTCACTTTGCTACAGCTTTCTTGAAAAGAATTTAAGGAATGTTGGACAATGGCAGCGATGAGGGGAATCTATTCCCCAAGTAACTCCCATTTTCCTCTGTGAGAAATTGAAAAGCCCCAAGTTTTTATTTCAGATTATCAGGCTGGAATCCAGCTGGAGGAGCAACAGCTGCTTCATTCAGGAGTGAAACTCTTGAGAAAGCTTTCAGGGGAGATTTCTGAATGGATTCTGAGCTCCAGAGAGAAGAAGAAGAAGAAGAAAAAGGGAAAGCAGGACCATGGGCAGCAGGAAATGTTGAAGCCTGGTCTTTTCATCCTCTCTGTGAAGCCAGGCTGGTGTCTCCTGAGCTCTGGGGTTTTCACTTCCTGCTCCTCCTGCTCCTGGGTGCTGCTTTTCCAGAAGGCTGGAAAGATCCTTTTTCAGAACATTAATATTTATTAAATGCAATTAATGCTTTCACACGCTGCTCACCCCTAACAGGAGAGATCTGTGAGCGTGCCACAAGGTGTGAGATACAGCTTTGCAGCCCCCCAAAATATCCCAATTTCTTCCTCAGCTACTGAGCATTGCAGCAGAAAAAAGAAACCCCAAAGGCCCTTTCTGAGCACCCGAATAAAATTCCCTCCTGCACATAATCTGAGACATAAAATCCTGTGCAAGGGTAAAATTCACAATAGGAAAATTAAGGGAAACCACTTGAACTAATAGAGAATGATGCTGCTACTACAAGTCATGGACCATTTAAACTCCATGTGACACCTCTCACATAAAAACAACCCCAAATTAACAGAAGTTCTGTTTCTGACAGTAAATTACGGTGGCAGCAGGAATTCCTGCCTGGTCCTGGTGGGGGTGGGACAGGCCAGGTGCAGGGCATAGCTTTTTTCCTTCCCTTGGAGATTTTTGCCCTTGCTTTGTCCCAGTCCCTTTGCCCTGTGCTGTCCTGCAGAGAGCTGGGCTGAGGATCCTCAGCTGAGAATCACTAAAAAAAGCCACCAGTGGGACACAGAGTGGGAGCTGGGAATAAATTCAGGGAATAACTCCAGGGAATAACTCCAGGGGATAAATTCAGGGGGTAACTTCTAGGGAATACCTTCAGGGAATAAATTCAGGGAATAAATTCCAGGGAATAAATTCAGGGGGTAACATCTAGGGAATACCCTCAGGGGATAAATTCAGGGAATAACTTCCAGGGAATAATTTCCAGGGACTAATTTCCAGGGAATAACTCTCAGGGAATAAATTCAGGGGATAACTTCCAGGGAATAACTTCAGGGAATAACTCTCAGGGAATAACTCCCAGGGAATAACTCTGAGGGAATAATTTCCAGGCTGGCCATGAACTTCAGCCCCAGGGATCACAGAACGAGCAGACCTCCAGCCCAGCCTGCTTCCCACACTCATCCCTGCCTGCTCTCCTCTGGAATGTTCTGATTTTTAGGAATTCAGTCTGCTTTTCAGGAATTCAGCCCCTTTTTGGGAATTCAGTGGAACCACACGGATTTTTGCCACCTGGAGACCTGGGAGCAGATGCTTTTGGACCAGGAGAAGCCCCAGGAAAGAGGAAGATCTCATTGCCCAGCAGTTTCTCTGACTTTCAGTTCATGTTTTTGGCTTCCTGTCCTTCCAGTTTGTCCTGAGTCCCTCACAATCATCTTCCCTTCACAGCAAACCCCGTGAGCATTTATTGCCTCCACAGCACAGGGTTTGATATCCTATAATGCAATAAAATCCAGCTGCTCTGCATTTGACATCTGAATTGTGTTAAGAAAGGAAAATCATTAGAAAATGAATATGGAGAGACTCCAGTCCTCTGGATCCTTCCCTGCTGGGGGCTGCCCATGAGCCACTGGAGCCAAGGAGAAAGAAAGGACATCATCCATTCCACAAAGGGCTTTTTTCCTGGTCACACTGCTGGGATGTAAACAAACTCTTATTTACTCTGTTCAGTGCCACAATTAGTGAAGATCAAAGAGCCTGCGAGGGTGTTTTATACTGTAAATTATTAGGTAATTAACCTTAATGCACCCTGCTTAAAATCCACAAAACAACTGAGAAAAATCCTTCAAAAGCAACAACACACGGCTGCAGCTCTGCTTAATTGTAAATAAAATGAATAAAATGAGCCTCTAGTGGAATGTGAGGGATTGGAGAGTGTGCAGGAGGAAGAGGGAGAAAGAGAGAATTAAATCATCTTTCTTCAGAGCTGAAAGACAGAGATTCCTGTCACAGGATAGGGAATTTTGCACCCAAACACTCTGAGAATCAAAGCTCAGCATCTTTCTTATCTCACTTTTGTGCTGCAGCTCCCAATGTGAGATTTAAGGTGGCCATTCCTCATTCAGAACAAAAAATGGGAGTTTTCCACTGCAATCTGAGGGGATGAATCAGTTTCTGGAGGGTTTTTAGATAAATATCTCATGTCATTAATAAAGCTGCAAGAACACACATGGATGCAGTTATTTCTTGTCCAACACTGATAACAATGAAATATAAAGTTTGGGAGGAAAATTGAATATTTATGTAGGAAATTAATAAAAAACCCAACAGAATACAGCAAAACAAAAAGATAAAAATTAAGTTCACTTTCTCTACAGGAAAAAAAAAAAGAGTTTTATGAGTTCATTCCTGAGGTGGTGACTGATTGATTAGATGATCTCTGATATTGTTTAGGTAAGATTATTTAGGTAAGACTGAGATTTTATCTCAAGATAGAGATAAAAATGAGAGAAAAAAAAAAAGCAAAGGTGGTACAGATAAAAATGAAACTCTGTTTGCAGGCCTCAAGGGCAAGATCTAAATCTGAGATACTGATCCAAAATAATTTTTTTGTTTGTTTTATTGGATTTCAACATCACCCATCACACACAGTAGTGAGGTTCCCACCTTTTCCATCACCAGACTCTGAACCAACATCAATCAAAGCTGCAGCAGATTTTTCTACATTTCTACTTTTACCAATTTCAGATTTTATGGCTGGGAAAAGAGCAAACTGAATCCTTTTTAAAGGGGTTTAAATGATTAATTCTCCAAGGCAGAGAATTCCTGAGCCACATCAGTGCTAATGCAGAGAATAAACACCTCAAGGCTGGAAATCATCACTCAAACACAGAAATCTCCTGGAATTGGACCTGGAGCTGCCCTGACTCCAAAGGATTGGGAGGCAGGGCTAGGAATGTCTCTCAGTTTTTCAGGATTTCTGGAATTCTGCTGTATTTTTATGGATGAAACTCTTGGAAGTGACAGAAACTGCAATGACTTCCATGGAGCAGTGCCAGCCCAGCCCTCCAGGCAATCTGTCTCCATTTGGGAACGAGAGGTAAGATTAAATATAGTTAACGGGAGAGCAGAACTTTTTTATTCAGCATTTGTTAAAAATACTCCCATTTTCTCACCGTTTCAATGAGAAAGTAACCTTTTGTGGGAAAAGTATTTGGAGGTTTTTTTTTTTTTTCGAAAAGTTGATCACAGTCATAGAGAATTAAAACTGCTTTAAGGAAGATTTTTATCTTTGAAAGTAGCTGCCATTTGGAGTGTTCTCTGGATGCTTTCAAACCAAAGGAATTAAACTGTCTTCCTATTTTAATTACACTCTTCTGGCTGAAAAGGTGGTACAGTAATTAATTTATCCATTCCAAACCATGAAAGTCCGAATTACCTAGAGCCTTCAGCTGCGTTTCTGTTCAGAGTCCTGCAAACTTGAAATAATTAACGTGGTCAACATGAACCAGCTCAGACCCTGGCAGAAGAGAATAAAAATGTTGATCTCATGAACCCCGGGAGCCATCTGGAACCATCAATTGCCATGGAAGGAAATTCATTCCCAGACAAAACACTGGACTCAGCTCTGCCCCAGCCTGCCAAGCTGAGCGAGCTCCTTCCAGGAAAATGATTTCTGTGTTCTCTGACAAGTTATCAAGCACCAGCTCCCTGAATGAAGTTCAGATCAGACAGAGACTTTGTCAGAAATAAATGGAGTTTCAAACTCGGCTTTTCTCAACCTGCCCTGGACTTGTCACTGCAAGGGAAATTCTCATCTCTCAGAGCTGCTCTTCCTCATGGTCAGCCCAGAGCTGGGCACCTGGAAGGGCTTTAATAATCACCAGTGGGGTCTGAGGAAAAACCACAGTCTCTATAAGCTCTAAGGGTTTGGGTTCTTCGCTCAAAAGATAAGATCAGCTACAGGATTTTTTATAGAGGGACAGGAAATCATTTTTATGGCCCAGCAGAGCCATGCCAGGGCTGCTGTGGGATTCCCTGTCTCAGGAACGTGGGATGGAGCTCCTTGGATGCCCTCCTCGTTGGAAATGTGCTTTTCTGCAGGTCTGCACCGTGGATTTTCCTGCCAGAAGTTCTCACACCCCTGGGAGCACCAGACCAAGCGTTTTCTGAACCACCAGAACTCAAACCTGGTTCTGTTCCACTGGGCTGCTAAAGGGAGAGAGAACACAGCCCTGCAGGGTGGAGAGCCAGCATTTCCTGTCTGATCCCACCCATGGGCTTCTGTAGCATTTGCAGGAGGGGTTTTTAAAAGGAGAAATATTTTTAAAGCCACAGGCAGGAGTTTATTGCTTCCTCATAACTGATTTAGTGCCTCAAACCAGAGGTTTTATCCTCTTCCTCTAGCAAAAATATGCAGAGCACAGAGACAGATCATCTGTCATCTCTGTAAAAGTGTCACCCACTATTAATTCCTTCTATTAAAATGCATCTTTATTACCTGCTGTAATTATGAGGAGTCTGGGCAGGTTTGTGCATTTTGCAGGCGAAGGGAATTAAGAGCATCATCTTTTTCTTCTCTCAGGCCAAGCCTGCCTTCTTCAGCTGAGCCCAGCCAGTGGTGTCAAACACAGAACATCATTTTCATGGGATTATTTTAATTTGGCCATGGATGGCTCGAGTGGGCACAGCAGATTCCAGGCATGTGAGGCACTGAGAGCTTTTCTGATTCAGGATGAAGCACCCCAGCCTAAGGAGTCAGCCCAGCTTGGACTGGAGATCCAGAAGCAGAGGAAAGAGAATTTCTGTGGGAGTTAGGGATGAGCTGACATGAGGCACTGGGACACAGGAGTGAAGATCCTGAGACTTGTGTGAGTGATGTTTGCATCACTCCTGTGATTTTACAATGAGTAAAACCTGTCTGGATCGAGTCCTGGGTCTTTTAGGAAGAAATTCTGAATTCCAAGAGCTGATCCAAATTGTATCCACCAGCTTCTCACAAACAGATATTTGTAATACATACATACATACATATATATATATATATATATATACATGTATCTCAATATATATAAACCCTGCTTTGTTTCAAAGTCCTTCCATGTGCATTTTCTCAGCTCCAAAGCTGGCAAAGCCAGCTGAGACTGGCAGAGATTTATTTCAATGATCCAGGGCACAGACCATGTCCCCAAACAGGGGACAGATTCCTGAGAGGAATCTGACCCAGTTCTGATAATTTACTAGATCCTTAATTACTCAAAAGATTACTCAGTGATTAATTCAGTCCCTCTGAAATTGTTGTTATATATTCTGATATTTTTCCCCCCTGGAGTTAAACTGAGCTGTAACAGATCCTTCCACTCTGCATTTCCAACTCAAATTTAACAGAGAGAGGCAGAAGTTCTGTTCAAGTGAACCAGCTCTCACCTCAATTTCCTTTCTCACTTTTCCAGCCCCAGAGAGAGAAAAAAAAAAAAGCTGCTAATCAACAGGAAATGCAGTTTTGACTGTGTGAAAACTGCCTTTTACAACTCCAGGCAATTCTAGCAAGTCTATTGAAGCATTTGCACTCCTGTGGCCCTGTTGGAACGCTGATATTTTTCAAATTACACACTGGATACAAACCCTGCACTGAGCAGCCTGTCCCCAGCACCTTGGGATGGGCTCTCATTCCCCTATCCCTGCTGAATTGGTGTTTTCTCCAGGAGCATTCTTGTTGACTTCAGAAGGGCTATTTGCAGCACCGAGCTTTGAGGAACTCCAAAATCCACCCTGAAACTCTTCTGTGCCCTTGGTTTCAGTGGAGATTAGCTCTGAGCAGGTGCCCAGCTCCCAGAAACACCCAGAACAGTCTTTGGAGCTCCCTCAGCTTTTACCTGAGCTAATTCACAAAGTCTTTCTGACTTTCAGCAAAACCTGCATTTTTCGCTCTTCCAAAGTCAGGAGGAAAGTTTGAATACTGACCTTGGCTGGGAGCAGGCACCAGGAACTGGGGGAACTGGGGGAACTGGGACAGGGCACCTGTGGGCACTGAGGGCATCCAGACTCCTCCTGCAGGGAACGAGAAGGGGAAATGCCATGCAGCTCACAAGATATATTTATATTTACATTTACATTTATATTTATATTTACTTATATGTATATTTCTGCTTATATTTATATTTATATTATTTATATATTTATATATTTATATATTTATATATTTATATATTTTATAATTTATAATTTATGCTTATATTTATAGGATACATTTTACAAGAGCCAAACAAAATTTTGACTTAGAAGGGTTTGCAGTGCACTCTAAATCTGGAATTGGGGGCTTGTGGTTTTTTCTGTTGTGAGAAGAAGCTTCTTAAACCCAGCCTGAACAGGAGAAAATGAGGAAAACAGGCAGGTTGCTGAGCAGGAGAACCAATGAATTCTGATTCTGTGGGTTTCTGCTGCTTGATTAACTGATTGTGCCTGAATTCTGCCGAGATTTGCTGTCACCTGCCTCTGCCAGCTCCTGCAGGTATCCTCCAGCTCCTGAGTGAGCTCTGCTGGTGGATATCGATTCCCTGCAAGATTTTCCAGTCCAGACAAACTCCTGCAGCCTGGTGTTGCCTCTCCTGACTCCTGTGAACAGCAATTTCTGAAATCCACCGTTCTTCCTTCCCTCCAATGCCCAAGCTCTGAGGAATTCCCAGCTTCTCTGGCTGGGACCATTCCTGACCTCTCCTGATTGATGCCTGCTGTGTTTAGACCTTCAAAGCTGTTTTCTCCCAGGTCACAGATTCCCCTACGTGGACTTTTTCAGAGCTTGAGAGGTTTCACACCCCTGGTGAAGCTTTCTCAGCATTTTGAATCTTGAAGTGTTTCTAGCTCTGCTGTAAATCCGGTGCAGATTCTCCAGTGTCTGATAAAATCCCTCTGTAGCTTTTCTCGCTTGTTTGGGAAAACTGGAATCAAACAATGGAAATTTTGAGGAGGCAGCACAGAAAGACAGATAGATTTGCATAAACCTCCCAACCACCCTCAAAACATGAGGGTTTCCTTAGGGAACCAGGCTAAAAACGAGAGAAAATATCCCTCAGGCAAATCCCAGGGTTTGTGCATCTTTGCAGGAGCTGGAATACAAAATAGGATTCTGCCTGGAAAGCAGAAAATTCCTTGGAGATTTAAGACAGTGAAGGAATTTGTAGTAGTTACCTGACTCAATACAACACTCAAGCATTTTTAGCAGAACGAGCTTTTCCATTTTGTGCTGTAAAAGCCACTGGAGAGCCGAACAGTCCTTCGGCAAATGTCAGCAGCAAAATACACACACGCCAGTTTTTATGAAACTACCCTGTGCTCACCTGGTTTAGACACTGGGTTTTGATTGTGTAGCCAGGGTTTGTTTTGGTTTTTTGTGTGGAGAAGGGGCTGATTTGGCATTCCAGGTGCAGAAATTCCTTTTGCATCCTCAGGCAGAGCCTGAAGCTCAGCCAGAACTTGGAGATCCTGCTGAGAGCAGCTACAGTAAAACTCCTGAAGCTGCAGAGCTGCTCTCCCCCAGCCCCTGTGGATGGTGGGGGCTCCTCTGCCCTGTCAGCACCAGGCACTGCTGGCTTTGGGCTCACCTGGAGCTTCCCAAGCATCAGGGAAAGCTGATCGAGGCTCTGCCTCACTGAGCACACAAGGAAACAATAAATAAATTAAAAAAAAAAATTAGGAATTTTTACATTCCTAGGAATGTAAAAACACAAGGAAAATAAATAAATTCCTGACCATATTCTCTTTCATATAACCACTTTATATAACCACTTTTACCTCGTTCCTCCTTTTGGTGCATGTGCATTTCTCTCAGGTAAAGGGTTTTTTGGTGGCAGCAGGGAAGTGCTGGCAGGGCATAACCAATCTTTAGCTCCAGGGAGCCAAGCTGGCAGTGCAGACACTGGGAGTGCATCCCCTGGGAGGCTGGCACAGGTAAAACCACCAAAGGGTCCCTATTTCTGTAAATTTAACAATGAAATCTGAGAGATATTGATGAAAATGTTTGATTGATGAAAATGTTTGTGGGGTTTCCTTTTCCCATCAGGGAGGATGGTGATGGAGCTCAGGGGAATGATTGGGGTGCCTGGCACTGCTCCCTGGCTGGAATATTTGCTCTCTCCTGACTCTGGGCAAACCACAAGGCCTTTGTGGAGCTCTGAGATTTTACAGCTGTGGCTCTTCCATAGATCAACTTTTGGCACCTTGCTGCAGCTGCCAGTCCAATAAATTTCTCATGTTGGGAATGCCCTGGGCTTCACTGGAAGATCCACAGGAATAAGTCATGGTCTCACACCCTCATACATCAAACAGTCATTCCAAGCAGCCAACACTCAGAATGGTTTTCAAACCAGTACCAGCCCAAAGCAATGATTCTGGAAATAAACATAACCAATCTTTAGTTTCTCTCAGACTAAAGTAATTTATGCTGTGACAGGCATTTCTCAAAAGCACCCCAAAAAAGTCACAACCTGACAAATTCGAATTCCTTATCGTATTCTGCCCGTTGTGGTTTTGTGGTTGGCTGTTTTCAATTCTGTAACAAAAACGTGATAAAAGTTGTGTTTCCTGGCCATCAATGCTGCTGACTCCTGACCCTCATCCATTTCTCTGATCCTACACTCCTTTCATCGCCAACAGAGACAATTTCATTACTGCAGAACACAAATGAAACGAAAACCTGCGGCCCTTTGTGCACTCCCTTTTCATTGCCTAGGAAACCAGGAAAGATTAGCAAGGCAAAATGGGGGAGACACAGAGCACCCAGCACCCCTGGCTGCATGGGAGGGCAGCTCAGGTGTGGCTGCTGCTGGGACAGAAGCCTGGAGGTTTTTGTGTCCCAGGATAAAGGTGTCAGCAAATCCCTCCAGTGAAGGTGGACAGCTCAGGGGGCACGGCCTCGGGTCTGCTCCTCACTCCCAGCTTTGCTCCTGCTGGGATAGCCATGGGAAGCTGCTGCACCATCCTGCAGCTGCTCATGGATCACTGAGGCTGGAAAAGCCCTCCCAGAACATCAAATCCAAGCTGTGCCCCATCCCTACCTTTTCCCCAGCCCAGAGCACCGAGTGCCACCTCCAGGAATTCCTGGGACACCTCCAGGAACGGGCACTCCAAACCTCCCTGGGCAGCCCCTTCAAGGCCTGACCACCCTTTCCATGGGGAAATTCCTCCTGAAATGCTCATTTCCCACCAGATTTATTTTTATCAGGACTTTTAACCCTCATGGCTGGCTCTTGTCCCATTCCTGTTTATCCTAGGCAGACCCAACTTTTGGCTCCACCATCTGGGATATGCCAGTGCAATATTGTGCTGTGCAAACAGGGTTTTTCTTTACTGATTCCCTTAAAACCTCTCCTCTGGCATAAATTCCCACAAATTCCATCATCCCTTCCCAGCCTGGCTGAACCCTGGGCTGTGACTGCTCAGGAGTGTGTCCCATTCCCGCTGCCTCATCCCAGACCTTCCCACATGGACACGCTGCCACAGGAGCTCCCAAACCTCCTGAACTGCAGAATCCCCCTTTTTTTAGGAACAGGAATGTGTTACAATTACCACAAATACCCACGAATTCCATCATTCCCTCTGGCTGCCACCCCTCCCATGCCTGGCTGAGCCCCTGTGCTGTGACTGCCCAGGTGTCTGTCCCAGCTCTCAAACCTCCCAAATCACAGAATCCCCTTTTTCAGGCACAGGAATGTGTTACAATTCCCACAAATTCCCACAAATTCCATCATCCCCTGCCAGCCTGGCTGAGCCCCTGTGCTGTGACTGCCCAGGTGTCTGTCCCAGCTCCCACACCTCCCAAATCACAGAATCCCCTTTTTCAGGTACAGGAATGTGTTACAATCACCACGAACGCCCCAGGCAATGAATCCTGAGCTTTTAGCAGCACCCATTGTAGTCACTCCTTCTTCCCCAGCCAAATATTTGCAGGAATTACAGTTCTGGCACCATGAAAGGGAATGGTTTTGTAATCTGTCACTTTTCCAGTTTTTTTCCTGTGTTATCTGTCACTTTTCCAGTTTCCCAGCCCCGGGCATCTTTGCAGATGACAACAAGAACTCCAGGAGCTTTTCCCCAGGATCCTGAGGAGCTCTGGATCCCACACATCCCAGATTTACACTTTGCTGGAGCCCTGGAAGGCAAGAACTGCAAACTCATCATTATAAAGAGATATGCAAATCCCTCTTTTGTTTTCCAAGGAACCATTTAATTGTCTATTTTTCATCCTCAGATTTTCCCCAGCAGTTCCATTAGCTGACACGACAAAACGCCAGCTTGTTTCATATTTAAATACAGGACCAATTTGAAATAATATATCTTGACTTTGGGAGCATATTCATCTGTTATTACTCCATGAATTATATCCAAAACAAGGAACCTAAGCCCTTTTCTCCTATTTGCAAGGCTGACAGAAAATTTGTATTTTCTGGATGAAATAAGATGCTTTTGGTTGGTTTATTTTTTAATTTATTTTCTGCTTTTTTTTTTTTCTATTTCCCAGCTCCCAGTAAAATAAAGGGTATAGGTCCTTGTCCTTTCCCCTGCTGAATCCCCTTCCCCTCCTATTTGCAGATTTTCCTGCTCTTTGCTGTGAGTCTCCCCCTTTCAAGCATGCAGAAAATAGAAGGAAAAAAAGAAATGTAGTTATTTATATTTATAGCGATATTTCCATTGAAGCAATGGGTGTTTTTTTGCTAACAAGAGACAATAAATGAACACAGGAACAATGGATCTCACCTGAATTTGCACTTCTGTTTGGTTTTGATAGAGCCTCAAACATTAAAGTTGTTCTCTTGGTTTTTTTTGCTCTGCCTTTGATCCCAAAGCTGCATTTCCCATTGTCAGTACCTTTCAGGATGCTCTTGGACACCCATGACTGTCAAAAAAATAAAGGGATTACTGCAAAATTGCTTTGTCAGTAAAAAAAACCCCACAGCTGTTTTCTTAAACACCTGCACCATGTAACTCCTGACAAGGATGACAAGAATTCCTGTCTGTCTGCAGCAGGGAAACATCATTTTATTTGAATTATGAGGAGATTATCCCAGTTTGACCCAAATTATTAATTATTTGACAAAATATCTTTATTTTGAGATGGGCTGCATTGGGTCCATCACATCCCTGCTGCATTCCCAGCTCATCCCTGGCAATGGAATCCCAGCCTGGCATTAATTGATCTAAATCAATCAAGTGATTAATCAATTATTTGGGTGATTAATCAATTAATTGGGTGACTAGGCCATGCAATGCTCATGCAGGCAGAGCATTGATTAATTATTTAGGGCAGGAGAATCCTCTCCTGGCAATCCAAGTTTTTATTCCAGCCAAGTTTCAGAAGCTCTTGTTTGGGAATTTCCACAACGAGGCAGAGCTTTGATCCCTTTTCTAGTAATGCTCGGATTTATTGCCTCAAATTTCCACTTTATTAAGCTGTCAAGCTTTCCTTGGTGGCCTGCTAGAGAGTGAAACGCTAAATTTGATTTAAAGGTCAGAGGAGACGTGTGGCACCTACAATCTGCCCTGGAATTGTTTTTGTAACACTAAACAGAGTTTACAAGGAGAGAAAATTGGAGGTGGTCAACACAAGTCGTTGCAATCCCAGTGTCTTGGAAAAGACAGATTTCCTTTGGCTGCACTGAAAGATAAAGGAAATGGACATATTAGCATGGTGCTCTGGGATTTATGGAACCCCAGGCAGAGTTCTGGGGCTGTAATTGTAGCAGCTGAACAGGGGAAAACATCAGGAAAATGTTTCTGTTTCAATGTTCACACAGCAGTCACAATTCCAACAAACCTTAATTTGGGGAGATGTTTTAATCTGAATTTCCGAGAGGTCTAAATAAACTCTCACCAATTGTCTCTGAGCGTTCTCCCAGCAGACCTTGTTATTCTTTCTGCATCTCCACATCTTTTAATTCACCACCCAAATAAGGCCCCAGAAGAGATCACTTTCCTTTACAATAATTTTACGACTGCAGCCCAATATATTATCATTTTAATTAAATGTATGAAGTATAACAAGGGCCAAGATATAAATTTCCAGGGGACTGAAGCCTAATTTAATTTCCACATTGAATATATAAAACTTGGGACATAGAAATACTCTTAATATCCCCGTTTGCCTCTCAGTACAACCCTTTATCTTGGGCATTTCATTAGGCCCAGAGATAAAAGAAAACAATTACAAACTAACTGGGAATTCTATAGGAGACCTTCCTTGGGAAGGAAATTAGGTGTCACACTAAGTGGAAATTTCTGTCTCAGGAAAAAAAAAATTAAAAAAAATTGTAAGGCAATTTCCCTCTGCCTCATTAAAGGAAATAGAAGTTCACTCATAATCATCATGCAATTCTCTGGAAGGGTCAGCCTGCTCCTGATTTCCCTGCTTGGAAATTGAGAGAGGAGCAGCTCTTCCCTCAAAGAGCTGGGAAAAGACTGAACCTTCCAGGGACTTCTGGGACTCTGGGACCTTGCTCTTCTCAGTATGGCAAAAGAACTTCAATAGCCCAGGAGTGAAATGAATGAAAATATTGATATTCAGCTGAGAAAGAAGCTGGGAATGGAACTTCCCCCAGATTGCTGATCCCACCTCACGGCAGGGAATGACCTGATTTTAAAGGGCCTTTCTTTTACAATATCTCAGCCTGTAGGGAAGTGCCAGCCCTGGCAGAGACCAGCGAGAGGCCTCGCCCCGCTCCCCTCTGAGGGTGGAAATGTGTGTGAGGGCTTGGTATGGTCCAAAGAAAGGGAAAATCCCAAGTTGGACCTGGAGAAGAAGCTTATTTCTAAAACATCACTCCTCCATGCGCAAAGGCAAATTCTCTTCAAGTCCTTCATTTTATTGCTGGGTGACTTTCGGCCCCAGCCGTGAGACCTTTGAGAGGAGGAGATTGTTCTGCAGAGACTCAGTGCCCAAATAGGCCAGGATTTTATGAACTCGGAGCTGTGATCAGTTTTTTAATTCCTTGTGAACTGTTGTGGTATCCTGAGCCCCAGAGCTGTTCCAAAATGTGGAATTTCAGAGCCAGGGAATTGTTGATTGGTAGAGAGAAACGTGCGGGCTCTCTGTGCTGAGCCTGCAAAGCAGCAGCTGCACTTTTAATTAAAACTTATGTCCTGTATATATCTGTGTGTTTGAGTGTTGCTTTGTTTTTAATGAAATTTTTAGATAAAGGGAGCTTTTCTAATTATACTTCTGCCTCCTGGTGCTCTCCTTCCTTATTCATTTTTGCTATCATGCCTTTTTTCAATTTGTGTGACCAGATTAGGCAGTATCAGAGTTTTGGAGTATATTAAAAGTGATGGCAGCAAAACACAGCTCTGGTTCTTGATCCAGCCAATAAAAGTCTCTTTGCTCATCCTTCCTTATCCCTCTGCACTCCACAAAAGCTTTAATTAAGGTGACACATATGGATCTTAACCATGTTTGACAAAGAGTAATGAATGAAATCTCCACAATCCTCAAGAAAATGCTTCAGCCTCTGCATAAGTTAACGTCAATATCGTTCTGTGGATCTGCAGGGTAAAATCAGGGATTTTCCACTCAGGGAATGGGGCTGGAACAGCAATTCCTGAAGAGCTCCTATTCCAAAAGTTTTCCTCACACAGAGCAGGTTGAATTTTGGCAGTGCTGAACTCGCACTCGAGTCCAGCAGAAGTCAGGGAAAGGTTTTTGGCAGCTTTAGATCCCTGTGAATGTGGAATGTGCACTTTTCCAAAGTTAATTTCCCTGCCATTGCCTTACTCATGGTGAGCCTCCTTGAGTTTTCCTTTCACAGACTAAGAAGGGCAAATTTTCCTTCCTTTGTAGAAAGCAGAACTATTTTGATGTGTATATATAAAATAAAATAATAATATAATGCTGCCCTTGAAAATCAGGAAAATCTGGTTTAAATTTGTTTCCAAAGAATTGATCAGGAAAAGAGACGATTTGGATAAAAGAGTTTTACTTTTGAGATTCCAATCCTGGGAATTTTGTTTTCTGAGCTCCTTTTTTGTCAAGACTCCATATCTCACCAACTGCTTGCTTCAGTTTTAATCTTCATGCAAAACAGCTGCTGAGCATAAAAGTGTGTTTACATCAGTCACCCCAGAAACAAAAACAAACCAGAAGCAGTGAAATTATGAATGAAGGGTTGATCAGGAAGTGATGGCGAAGATTCGTGGTAATGAAGGGATGAATAGTGCTTGCTTGGAAATGTGCCAGTTACTTGCAATTAATTTTGCTGTCTGGGCAGCAGGAATCCTGCAGGATACAAGGGCAGGAATTTTCTCCCCAGATTGGTGTGCAGCTACAAACCACTCCGTAGTAAAGTGTTTGTAATATTTGATGGCTCTGGGCTGGAATAACAAAAGCATAGTAGATCTTGAAATTTAGTTGCTCCAACCACAGATTGTTGTTTCTAATCCTCAAAGTCCTGGGTGTGCTCCTGGACAAAACCAGAGTGACTTTTTGTGGCAGTGGACACCTCAATTCACAAAGTGGTTGGTAAGAGGGAGTCCCAGATTTATCTACCACCAAAATCATCCTCTGGTGGTGGTGTGAAAGGAATCCAAGAGGAGAAGTTAACTCTCAGTCAGTGTGAAAGTCCCTCTGGCTCACAGCAATGAGGTTTGAGGTGTTCACTCCCTGCTGGCACACATGTGAGGACCTGGGTGATGCTGCCTGGTGTAAATGCCAATTTCTCCTTCCAGGAAGCAAAAATTAGAGCTACAAAGGTGCCACAGCACAGGATATTGGCTTGGGAAGGAGGTCGGGGTTTCAGACCCTGCCCCATGAAATGTGGGAACAAAAGCCACTCCTCCCACTGAGCACATCTACCCAGAAAAGCAAATTTTTGTGAGGCATTCATCAGTTCTGCTTCAGAGAGAGAGAGATGAGCTGAGAGTGATGAGCTGGGACAGTGCCAGAGGCAGAAATGTCCCTGAACTCAGAAGCAAAGGAGTGGCACACCTGGACAGCAAAGCGCTGGTGCTGATCACAGCTCCCAGGCTGCTTGAAGAACACCAAAAACCCCAAATCAAACCTCCAGGAAAAGCACAGGGTCAATAAAACAACTCCCTTACACTCCTTAAACTCTACAGAATGCCCATTTTTATCTACTGGCTGAAGTATTTAACTATTCCCCAATGCAGGCTGATGATTAATCAATGCCCAGCCAATCAATCCATTGAATTCAGGAGTAACCAGCACCTCACATGCTTTGTAAGAGCTACTGAAGGAGAAGGATTTTAAAAAAAAACGTCAAATTGAATGGGTCCAGTGTTCCTCTCTAGTACAGACAAATTATCAACACATTACAAGGGAAGTCTGGAGGTAAGATAATTAAAATGCAAAGGTTTTCTGATTATATGATTCGGAGCATGAAGAAGAAGCAGGAGGTGAGAGTGTGAAGGTAAAGTAATAAAAGGAAAGCAAATGATTCATTAAATTAAAGGGCTGATTAAACTTGAAGACTTGTTATATATCACATTTTTCATTAACAAACATTTCTATTTAGGGGATTTTTTTCATTTTCTTTACTGAAGCTCTTCCAGATACAATAGGTGATTTAGGGACACAGCTTCTTTTGAAATCTTCACACTGATTAAAAAAATCAGACTTTATACAGGCAAAACTCCTTTTTTAAAATGAATTCTCATTTCAGCTACAGTTTTGTCAATCCCAAATGATTTTATGACAGAAGGCTTTGGTGTCACAAAATGCTAGGAATGCAATTAGATTTTCTTTTCTCTGTGATATTACTGAGATGTAAAAGACCTTAGAACCTACAGGAGATTATAAATTCCCTTCTCCGTGATTTGTCCAGGTTCTAAGGCATTGTCAACACTGGGCACAGTTTTGTTACTGAGATGTCTCTTAGAGGGCAAATTAATAATTGTTATTAGAACAGTATTAAAAATTAATGAGGTTGCATTTAGTTGGTGCCAAGTAATTAAATAGAAAGTAATTAAGTGCTAAATATATCCAGAACTTTGAGATCTGAGCTTTTAATGTAGGACTTGTGACAGAGAGCAAGAGGGAGAAAGAAAGAGTCAAAGTCATGTAATCTTTTCTACTTCTGTCTTTTAATTTTCAACCATTCATCCATTGAAACAGGCTCATTTCAGATTTCACTGTGCAACTGACAAGTAGGGAAATTAAATCTTTTCTAAAATGTGCTGAAGCTGCCCCAAAACCTTGGAGACCTCGTTCACTCCAAGTTTTACTCAATTAAAGCTGTTAAAAACACGGTTAAACAAAAACCACACGGTTAAAACTGTGTGTGCACAACCACACGAATTAATTGCTGGGTGAAAAAATGAACCTTTCCTCAGGGGCACCTCTGCATGCAGAATTTAAAACACCAAGGTCCAGAATCTTCCCCAGGATCTCTGGTCTGTAAAATTTTGCAGAAAATCTCCATAACACCAAAGCTATTTATCTTTTACAACTTCCTGACTGATACAGCCCAAAGGCAAATTCTTGGTCCCCAGAGGTGAAAACTGAGAGAAAATCTGGTCCCTGGGATGGTTTAATTCCAGATTCCTGCCTGGTGTTTGCTAGGCAGAAACTGGAAATTTGAAATGCTTCAAATGTTCATTTTGTCCGTGTTCTTGGCCCAATAAATAACAAATTTGATTTACCCTTCCCAGTGAAGCACCACTGTTTAGTATCTGCTGCAATCAAGTGAAAATGTGATTAATAACTAATTGCTGCTACAGAGGAATTTCAATTTTTGTGCTGATTTCAATGAGAATTAATCCTGCTTCAAAATCCTGGTATTTGGGAACAAAATGCCTATAAATCACTGCTTGTTATGAATGCATCAGGAAAGATTCATCAGTAAATTAAAATTCACAGTGCAAAAATACACCTGTAGCAGAAGATTTGTGCCATATTTTAAAAGTGATAAAAATCTCCCCATTTTATTGATAAAACCACTTAAACTCTCTTTCTGTGCTTCTCTTGGGAGCTTTAAACTCAAACAACTCTGATAAAATATGAATGCTCCCATTGATTTATTGATAATAGCAAATAAATAAATGTAGGGGAGAAAACATATTCAGAGATATTATTGGCACTGAGGGACCAACAATATCTTCAGTTTCCATAGATCTGCTCACAAATCTGGTGCAAATCTCTTCTGCATGTTCCTGGCCAGGCCATTCCAGTGGGGAATATCTACAAGCAACATTTTTCCTTCCCTTGCTGTCTTTGGTTTACAGGAAAAAACTCATCCTGAGTATTTAGTAAAAGGTGCATAGTAAAAGTATTTTTTCCTGGAGTGAAACAAAAAGGATGTTTATAGAAATATCAGCTGCACAAGGTTTTCCTTTTCTTATTCCAGAGTTAATACAGAAGGAACCAGGAATAGTTGGGACTGTTTGATTTCTTAGGAGTTTCTGGCAGTGTATTTGCCTCCCTGACAAAAAACCAATACACTGCCTTGGATTTTATTTTCTTTTTTCCTTGTTTGTAGCTGGAGCATTTTAAAATATTTTTATTGCAGATTCTGTGCTCCATTTAGGGCTTAAAGTAAATATTATGCTCCACACTGCTCCTGAAGTAAAGCTTCTATTGCAGTACATACTGGCAGCAGGCTCTGTCTTATCTTTCATATTTCACAAATGTAATGAAGTCTCACTTAAAAGAAAATGTGGTCTCACAGCCTAAAGCTTGTTATTTAAAATCAAATTTTTTGCATAAATCAAGCCTACTACACAGCAATAAAAATTTATCTCCATTTCTCCATAATTCCTTACACTTGCTGCGTTCTCCAAGTGCTGAATGACAACATCTCTGCTGAAATGCCACCAAACAGGAGGAAAATGCCTCCAACCCCCTCCTCCCACAGCCTGTAAATACAAACCACTGTGGAGATTGATGAGGGAAAAGACAAGAGAGAAAAAAAGGCCCAGTCTGACACTTTGCTCCAGCTGAAGGCTTGATTACAAAAATGTGATTTATGTCTGGGGTGACAGCTCATCCCTGGAGGGATTTCCCAGCCCTGCCCTTTGGCCATCACCCATTTGAAGCAGACCTGCAAGAGGAGCTGGCACAGCTCAGGGTGGGCTCAGTGCCTCTGGGCCAGGTGGCCTTTGGAGAAGCTTTCCAGGAAATCACACTTTGTGTTTGAGGGGGAAAATGCAAGCCAGGAATCTCGAGCGCCTCTCCATCCTTTGCTGCTCATCCATCCCGTGGGATAGCTCCCCTTCCAGCCTCACTCAAGAATGAATTATTCCAAAATTACATCACCCTCAGTTTGATGTAAACTGCAGGGAGTTTGATGGCTTCAAGCAATAGGAATCAGCATTTCAAAGGGGTGTTTTTGGGTTTATTTTTCACTCTAAAAAAAAAAAAAAATGGGAGACTGGGAAAGGGAAGCCTCCAACAGACTTTTTTTTTTTTCTGCATAGGACACACATGATTCATAGTAGAGAAATCCAGCAAGTGAGGAGGCAAAGAGCAGCACAGCCCAGTTTGTGCAGGGGATGGGGCTCTCTGGCACTGAAGAGGGGATCAGGGGGCCAGGAGCCAGGGGATCAGTGGCCACCACAGCTGGCATCTGCCCAGTGCTGTGCCAGAGGCCTCAGCCAGAGCCATCTGTGCCCACAGGAGCAAAGAAAGGGATCCTCACTCCTGCTGCTCCTGCTCTGCAGCCACAGGTGCTCAGGAGGGGATGGAGCAGGGAGGGAGACTCTCAGAGAAGCAGGTCAGACCACAGGAATGGCTTTTCTCTGTCTGGTTCCTGTACTTGGAAACATTTCATCTTTTAACACTAAACTCTGTTAAATAAACTCATAAACTCTGTTATCAGGGAGCCTCTGGCCTCTTTGATGATTCACCAGGGAAAGATTTCCAGGATGGATGCAGGTATAATGCTCTTTTCAATATGGAAAACCATAAACTTGTACCCAAATAATGCACCCTGATCTTTCCAAACACACTGTGTCAAACCCTACAGCCCAACAAACTCCTAAATCCACTCAGAAGAATTCTTACACCAGTTTGGAGGATCCTGGTACTGCCTTGGAGCCACTTCAGGGACACAAGAGATGACCAGGGAACACCACCTCTGGCACTTATGCTCCATCACAACCACTTAATTTCACATCCTTGGCACCTGGAGAGCTGATCCATTTGGTTTTTGATCCATTTCTGTTGGATCCATTTCCATTTCTTGGTTATCAGGCTCACAGCCTGAGGCACAAACTGAGAAGGGCGACGTCCAGAGGCTTTTGTTTCTAGGGTTGGAACAGTTTTATTCCCCCTGCACAGAGCAATTTCAGTATCTCAGCTCTTATGGTGAACAGGAAATGCAGTTTGGAGTGATTTGGTTTAAATTCTTGAGCAGAAAAGAGCCCAAATGTAAAGGAACATTGCTGTCAGCTGAGGGCTCTGGTGTTCCTCATGAAAGGAGCTCAGTTCAAAGAGGAATCAGCACCCACGACCTAAAACATCAGCACATCTGAGAGGTTCATTGAAATCCTCAGCAGACAGCCTGTTCTCAGTTTCACAGGTGACAATTGAGGCAGGAAATGTAGGCTTGTGAGGATGTTTCTTCCACTGATGTTTGCAACTCCATTTGAGGAAGTCTTTGCCCAACAGTTTTGCTCCCATCCCAGATCAGCAAAGCATTTGGGAACAGGCAGACCCTGAGTGCTGACTTTTCTGATAAATTCTTTGCCAGTTCCTCACAGGACTTGTTGTTCTAAAAACATCGATAATTTGGGGCTTGGATTAATATAGAGTTCTGCATAGGAGTGAGAAAGAAAAAGGGTGTGATGGTTTCTTATTTATTGCTGCTGCTTTGGTGGCATTTTCTGTGGCTTTATTGGAGTGCTCATTAGCACAGCCTCACCTGCCTTGTCATCTACAGAGATAAATAAAACAAACATTTTCATATGCAATGAAAATGCAAAGGAAGCACCACCCTAAATGTTCCTCACAGCAAAACCAGAGTTTGGCTGATGCTGTTGCCTGTCTTTGAGTGTTTCATGCAAAGATTTATTCAGATACAGATCAGAAAAGGTGCTTGGGGTACAAGGAATTAATCAAGAGAGCACTAAAATGGTACCAAGTTCCCAATTCTCACAGCAAAAATGGCAATATCACCCTAAAACCACTGTGCAGGGAATTCTTTGCATCCACTTTTCTCTTTCCTCCCCCTCTATGTTCTGGTTTGTGATCTGCTTCCAAACCCCTCGAATTCTCCAGCTGGGAAAGCACAAAATCGAATTTTGGACTTAATACCTGATTCTTACCTTTTGTGTATATTTTATTTTGCCATTTTCATTTTTAGCTGCAGTGTAATTTTTTCCCTGCTCCCTCGAGAAATTTTGCTTGGAAACAGACCTGAAACTTCACAGGTTTTATTCCCTTTCCCTCCACTGTCCTAATCCTTATAACACATAATTTTGAATTCTTTGTGGTTATTGCACTTCTTTTCTCTTCATCTTTGAACCGTCTCGCTGACTGAGGAATGGATTGAAATACTGATATTGAATCACATTTAGGGAGGTGGGAAAATTGTTATCACCCCAAAAATCACCAAAAAAAAAATCTCTGGTTGGTCCAAAAACTGAGCAAATCTTTTTATGGCAAACACAGGAGTGAAGGAAAGCTGAGTGGAACAAGCACAAGCAAATTCTTCTTTTTACAGCTCCTTTCCACGTTTTTTCTTTCTTTAGTTCATTTCCTTTTCTCTGTACGGGACCTCAGAACAGAAAGATTGTTCCAGTTTGAGGTGTTAATTCTTCAATTGTGCAGCCTATTAGTACAATTCCACTTTATTTAATAATTAATGGCCATTCCAATTAACTGAGCAGCAATATTCAAGTTTAACAAGCTCATTCACTTAAAACTAAAGACTGGAGCCCTTTGCTAAACCAGTGTCAGGGATCTGCCTTCCTTGCAGTGCCCTCCCAGCAGTTTTCCACCAGAATTCCCCATTTTTCCTCCCATTTCTCTGACTTTTCCAGGGTTTTTCACACCTCAGAGAGATGAACCCTGCCTGCTGGTATTTGTAATTTACATTGCATTATGTAGCCATGACTTAGAGCTGTGTTCCCATCCTTCCCTCCCTAATCAATAGCTAAAGCAATTGGCAGTAAAAGTCAACTAGGAAACTGGGGAATTATAAAAGGTAAAATTGCCCTAGAATACCACTCTCAGAGTCCATAAGAAACTGATTTCATCACGAGTTATTTCCCCAGCTTTGAGCTTTTCTCAGTTGCTGGTGATTGATGTGGCAAATTTGATTTCCACATTTAACAGATTTTAATCTGAGAAACGTTTCTGCATCAAAATGAAGCAGGAGATGCTCCTTACAAGGTTTACCTGGCAATAAACTTGTGGGGACTTCTCCCCAGCTGGGCCTGGGCCTGTCATTCCAAGTTTAGCAGCAGATTTTTGGGAAAGGCTGGGCCCTGGTGGCACATCTACAGTGCAGTAATTTCACTTGGTCCATAACCTTGAAGAATCCAGCAATTACTCCCACACTGGAATGCACGAGTTTTGTTTGCTATATTAAGCCTACAGAGCTCCAGGTGGGAATAATTAAACACATAATTAATGTTTAGGAGCCCAGGGAAAATCCTACAACGAGACAAAATGCAGCTCTGCTCATACACAGCTCTGACCTGACTAAATTGCTCTTAATACATAAAAAAACTGTACAGCAAAGTGTGGCAATGCTTGAGGCAATCCATAAATGTACCACAACTACAAATTAAAACCCCAAACCAACAACACCCACTCCATTTCCCACTCCTGACAGAAGATTTTGACTGTGCTGAAACCACCTCTCAACAAAACCTTTCAGCCTTGCAAATGAAAATAAAGACAAGAAGTGTTTGGACCAGCTCCAAGGTTGTTTTTTTTTTCATCACTTGGGCCTGGATATTTCCACACACAGACACAGAGCTGGGAGAGCAGAGGGAACTCTACACACATCCCTGGCACCCAGACCTTGGAAAATGCAGGCAAGGTCCCACATTTCCAGCAGAAGCTGATGTTACATAGCAGATAAATATCATTAATTTCCACCTGTCACTGTAAAATGATAATTTTAACCCCCCAAATTTATATCTGACCCCCTATTATCTGACCTTACCTCAGCAGCCCATACACCAAGTAGAACTCTGCAAATATTCACCTTTGAAAGCTGCACTGCTCATTTTAGGAGATTACAGCACAAACCTGCCTTTGTTGTCTATGGCAACATAACCCAGCGTGGGGGAAGTGGTGTTTTAAATCAGAAATTCTACAGCTTTTATTGTTAATACAAGACTTAAAACTTGATTTAGGCAACACCCGCCTGTGTTGCTGCAGCAGGTTGGCTCTGAGGTACAAAGGGCTTTAACTAACAATAATTAAGGGGTATTTGATGCTGGAAAACTCAGCCCTCACTCTGTACTGGCTTTTCTAATCTGCCAAGCTGAGCCTGGTGAGGCTGTCAGTGATTATAGACAGCAGCACAGGGCTTTATCCTGCAAACACACAGGAAATGCTTTTGTTCTGGTGACTCCAGCTCAATCCTCTTCAATTATTCAGGGTTTTACCCCACTGATGGTACAGAGAGCACCACTGTGAGGAGGAGCTGAGGGAGGCTCAAGTTTGTCGGGTACCACACACTGAATTCTCACTCCTTGGGCAGCTTTGAACACATTTTAAAGAGCCCAGCCTGACTCATCCTCTTAACTGGTGGATGTTCCATTTACAAAAATGGCTGAAAACCAGTTTACAGCCATTCCTGTGCCCAAAATCCTGTCATTTAGCCATAAATCAATGCAATGTCTGTTCAGGTCAGTGTGAGAAACTCCTCAAAGAGATGAGGCAGGAGCTCACACCCTGTGGCACTCCCTGCTCCCCAACATTCAGGCTGTGGATGCACAGGGATTAATCCCCTGAGATTCCTGCAAACAGAGCTTTAATAGAACAAAAACCCACAGCAAAGCCCTGGCAGAATTTCCTGTGAGGAATCAGGCTCTGAATCAGTCTCATTCCCCTGGGAATTCATTGCACTGGACACCCTCCATCACTGGAAACACCCTGAGGATTTTTACTGTTTCTCCATAGATTTTATGGGTGACAGAATCCTGGAAATGCTGGGATAGATTTTTCCTCTCCTTTGCTTATCAGCAGCCACAAATTGTATCAGTCCTGTCTGTGCAGGGAATGAACAGGACTGTGCTGAGCAGTGAATTGCAGTCAGGAATCCATAGATTATTCCCAGGATTGTGCTGAGCAGTGAATTGCAGTCAGGAATCCATAGATTATTCCCAGGATTGTGCTGAGCAGTGAATTGCAGTCAGGAATCCATAGATTATTCCCAGAAATGTTTGTGGGAAGGTTCCCATCCCCTCTGCACTGCTGGGACTGCTGCTTTTCCCCCTGCCCAGATTTACTGTCTTTGCTGGCACTTTGTTCTGTGCAATCCTGCTGGAATTTGCTGAGGAAAATGATCAGGGCTTTCCTTCCTCTGCTGCTCCCACGGAAATCCCAGGGCTGACAAATTGAGCAGGGTCAGAGACATCAGCAATCTCCATCCGGAGACTTCCAGCATCCCTCCTATTAAACCACAATTTAATGATCACTTGAGGAGGAAAAAATCAGTCTTGCAGTTCACTCTAACTTTTCTGAGAAGAATTATAAAGAGTTAAAGTAGAAAGAAATAATTTTCTAGTTAAAAATCTTCCCAATTCGTTATTCTGTCAGCTATTATATCTCTGATATATCTGATTTAAAAAAACCAAAGCCAAACCCAAACAACACATTAAAGCACAGTGTAAATTGGTATCATGGGATAAATACAGAATGGACAGAGCTGTGGAATGAAAATAAATCAAAGTGCTTTGTCATGCTCTTGATATTAGCACAGAGGAAGATGTTTTCTGTTTGTAATACACCCTCTGAATATTGTTTCATATTAAATGATAATACAGAAACCTTGAGTAGCTGAGCAGGGGGAGAAAGACAAGACAGAGTATGTCAAAAAAAGATGATGCAGTCATGAAACCCTGCCCTGCTGAACTCATTGTGAATTCTGAAGGTTGTTTCAGCAAAACCAGCACTAGCAGAGCTAATCTTATAAATGATGGAGAAAAAAAACAGCCCTACTAACTTCAGTTGAGCGGAATCACTTTCTAAAGGAAAAGTAATCCAGTTTTGACAGGGCCCAAAAAATTGTGAGAAAAGATTTTGACAAATAATGATAGGAAGTTAGGCAAGAGGTGATGGATGCAGTGCTTTGTGTCTAATTGTATGCCTGGAGTACAAAACCTTTATTTCAGGAATAAAGTGCCATGATAGCTGCCAAGTATCAAATCTATCAGTGCACAGCATCCCCCAGAAACTTCCATTTGAAGTCATCCAGAGCTTCTGAAATAACTGTCAGGTTAAATGAATTATTAGCCCTAAGACAAGAAAGTTCTTTGCTTTTATTACTCAACAGAAGTATTTCATCTGATTAAAGTTCTGTTTGGATCATGTGGCTGCTTTATCTCTGCCACTTTGAATTATTAATTTCAAATCTTTCCTTTTGGTCATTGTGAGATTTTTCGTCACAGAATTTTCTCTGAGAGTGATTTCCAGCTGCATCCTGAGCTCAAACAGTTTAGGTGAAATGAGAGCAAGATTAAATATTAGCTCTGCTTTAATTCCAAGCTTTACATTTGTGATGCTAACACTTTAATAGACTTGGTTGCTTCTTGTCACAGCAATCTCTGCTCCAGGTCAGTAATTCATTAGCAGGACAATGAATGAGTAATTTATTGACTTGCAGGACAAAAGATGGCTCATTAAGGTATGACCAGGGCAGTGGTTTGTGCTGGAAAGATTGTGCAGGAATTTGATTATTTGGAATTTCTACCCAAGAACCAACACAAAAACAGCACAAGCAGTGTTGGAGTCAAATGGGCAGAATTAGTAAACAGCAATCACTAAATTAATCCAGGTTAGATTAGTGACAGATCATCCATGATTGATCAGCTGGGTGGATTTTTACCCCAAGTCTCTCCAGAGGTACGAATCAAAGATGAAGTGATGATTTCTGCTCAGTCCTGGAGGAAAACACCACATCCCAAGCAAACCCTGAAGTGGGTAGGTGTTTGTTCAGCTGTGCCCATTCAAACAGCAGCAACCTGCATTTCATCCCCAGGGACAGAGGGGATTCAGTGGGAAATTGTCATTTATTTAATATTTATTTAATATATCCCTTGCACATGTGCCCAGTTGTGATTTGCCCTCGAAAAACTGGGCATGGGTGACCCTGAGCATTAAAAACAGATTGAGCCCTTCCCTGGCCACCTCTTCCTTCAAAAAACTCCCTGGCAGTTTTTTTCTTGCTTTTTGTTTTGCTTTCAAATGCAAGCTTTGCTTCCTCCCATTTCTACTTAGCTCAATACCATTTTCAATAATTTCCTGAATAATACCTGATGTCTTCAAACTTTTGTAGCTCTTCAGGTTTGCAAGCTGGAAGGGTTGTTACAGCCTCTGAGGCCACCACAAATCAGAGAATCCATTATACAACAAAATACACTCTCAAATGGAGACTGTTCTTAAAAACAAACCTATTTTTTCCTGCAATGTTGTAAAATAACTGGAGGATTAAAGCCAAATGGACTCCTTCACCCAGGAAATAAGAAATAGCTGTGTGAAAATATTTGTCCAGGCAGACACAACTCCAGTGCAGAAAATTCACATTGCAGTGCAGAAAGATTTCCAACCTCTCTGTTTCACCAAAGTGACTAAAATTAATTTTTAATCCCTCAGGGAGTGGCTGGAAAGGCTCAGGTCACTGCAGATCACACTCAGCTCGTTCCTGGGTGACCCTTGCTGGTCCTCTAGCAAATTATTCTGTAGAGAAAGAGTTTGGGGTTTGGTTTGGTTTGGTTTTCTTTAGTTCAGGGTGAGGGAGATGTGCTCATGCTTTTTTATATACTTTTGATATTTTAATAAATTATAATATGATTAATAATATATTCAATAATACATACACAATAATAGATTCAAATAATACACCAAATAATATAAAATATTATAATAATAAAATGATATGAGATAATAAAAGGATCCTTTTGGTATTTTGAAATATCAAAAGCAGGGTTTAATCCCAAAGAAAAATAAATGGAAATGAAAAATAACCCTGGACTTGATGGTGTGCAGTGATCCCTCTCAAACTGTGCAGGACCAGGAGTGTGGTTGTTTCAGGATCAGGAGTGTGATTGTTCTGGGATCAGGAATGTGATTGTTCCAGGACCAGGAGTGTGATTGTTCTGGGATCAGGAGTGTGATTGTTCCAGGACCAGGAGTGTGATTGTTCCGGGATCAGGAGTGTGATTGTTCTGGGATCAGTAGTGTGATTGTTCCAGGACCAGGAGTGTGGTTGTTCCAGCCAGGATGGTTCCAGGAGCAGCAGGAACAGGCTCTAGGAGTGGCACTCACTGTGGGCAGAGGCAGAATGAGGAGCAGATGCTGTTGTGGCAAAGCAAACTGAAAACATTTTGTTATTTTGCTGTGGTTTATAACAGAAAGGGAGATCAGTTTCGGGTGTCTATCAAGCCATCCCAGAAAATGTCACAGAACCAGGGAATGGTTTGGGTGGGAAGGGACCTTAAACTCCTCCACCCAACCCTGCCATGGCAGGGACCCTTCCCACTGTCCCAGGCTGCTCCAAAGCCCGGCCCTGGGCACTGCCAGGGATCCAGAACAGCCACAACCTCTCTGGGAATTCCAGCCCAGCCCCTCCCCACCCTCCCAGGGAAGAACTTTTTCCTAATATCCCATCCAAACCTACTCTGGGTCAGTTTGAAGCCACTGTCCCTTGTGTCACTGCAGACCCCTGTGTTATGGCCCAGCTTTACCCAGGACACTTTGCTCTTCTCCCTTCCCTCCACTGCAAACAAACTGATGGCTTTTGGCAAAAATCCCATCAGCACAATCTCACTGCATGGCTTTGCTGAGTGTCTCCACATTACTGCCATTAGAAGAGGGAAAAAACCTCCAGTAATCTGGTTTAAATTAGGATAAGAGATGAAAACACTTCATATTGTTCTAACAAACTTAATCTCCTTCCCTGGGAAACTTTGCTTTTGCTTCTGCTGAAGACAAATTGGGCTTTCTCACTCTTATTACTAAGTCCTCAACAATCAAATAAGAGAATTGTTAAGTAACACACGATGAACTAAATAATTTACTTACTGCAGGGCTTCCTAAGCAGGCTTTTTCCTGTCTGAAGATAAAGGGCTGTCAGCATCCTTCAAAATCTGTTGCTTTTCCCTTGCCAGGAATACATCTGCTTCATCTAAGTGCCTGTAAATGTTGAGCTTTAATTGCTTGCTGGGAAATCTGCATGACAAATCTACAACCCAGATTCCTTATTTAAAGAACTTCCTGAACGTCTTTATTGAGGGAAAAAAAAAAACACAACAAAAACAAAACAAAACCTGCAACCCAAACCTGACTTGATTTTACAGCTGTACTTTTTTTTCACACTGCATCAAAACAACAGCAACAAAAACAGCAACAAAAAAATCATTTGTCTCTATTTTCTTCCATTCCTATTATCCTACACTTCAGCTGTTATAAAAATAAAATGTGTGGGTATCATTTTAAACACAAAGGGTCAAATTTTAGACACATAGGGTCAAGAACATGATGGTAAATTCTTGTCCTCTTGCAACCACCCTCAGTTTTCCTGCAGCAGCCCTCTCTTGTTAAGCAGACGCACATTTAACACTCAGAAAGTTATGGAAGAATTCCTCAGGTCTGCCCTCACCCTGCCCAGGCAGCTGCCGAGGTTTAATTCTGTGTTTTAGCAGAAGATGGATTACAGCAATCTGCTCCGGGCTCAGCTCTGGGGCTGCTGGGGAGCTGCGAGCAGAACGTTCTGTCAAACCCTGACAGGAGCAAAGCACCGAGAGCCCCCCGGGCTCAGGCTGGGCTGGAAAAGGGTGAAAGGGGCACAGGAGAGGGCACTGACTCCACATCTGTGGGTCACAGGGCACCAACCCCACATCTATGGGTCACAGGGCACCAGGATCACAGCTGATGGTGGTGCCTTAAGTTTATATGTATTTACTATCAATAAATGATGCCTTAAGTTTTAGCTTTTATATTTTTCAGATTCTGTGCTGGTTCAGTGTGCAGTTCTGGGCTTCATATTCAGGGTTGGGGAGCTCTCTGCACAGAGCAGGGACACAAAACAATTCCTTTCCAGCTGGGCACCAAGCACAAATTTGAGGCCCAGGAGTAGAAACAATAGTGAAGGAAGAGAGGGAACAAGGAGGATGGAGCTTCATCACCTGCAGCCGGAATTGGACAATTCACTCCAATCTGCTGATGGACCCAAACCTATCAAAGTGTGAGGCCTCGTGCCCTGGATCCATTTTGTGCCCATGTGTGGGTTTGCCTTGGGTGCAGCCCCAAGGGGTTCCTGCCCTGCCCAGGCTGGATCCTTGCAATAAATCCCTTTTATCCTTTTACTCTCCCTGGTCTCTGTTTTCAGCTCAGCCTTCCCAGGCAACAGTGGCACAAACCCCAGATCTGTGGGTCACAGGGCCCCAGGAGCACAGCTGGTGGCACCATGGAAAATATAAAAGCTCAAACCTTAAGGCATCACCCTGAACACCGAGTTCCAGGGGCTGCTGCATTCCAAGATCCAGTAAAGCTGCACAGGCTCACCCCCAAATTTTCCCTCAGTAAATACAAACAGGGAGGTGCTCTGCGTGTTGCTGCTCAGGATAAGGCACCCTTGGAGATTCTGATTCAGCAGGGAGTATTGCAAACACGAGAGGCAGGGAGAAAAAGTGAAGTTTAACTTTGTGCTGCTGGAGTTTGGCATGAGCCACGCCAGGGATGGGAGCAGGCAATCTTTACACATCCATTAAAAAATTCACCAGAGAACAATTTGCCCCATTAAATTTTTTATAGATATACTTGACAAGAGGCCCTGTGACCTCTCTGCTGTTTCCAAACTTTTAGCTTCAATATTTAATCTTTTTTTCACTTTTGTGTTAATTTTTAGTGGCTCACTGAACAATTAAACGTGAGACAAAGGGAGTTGAGTGACAAAATAAGCTGTGCCTCGGGCAGCCAACGTGTTTCTCTTTTAACTCCCATCTGCCAGCACCAGCTCCAAGGGATGTGACAAAAAAGAGCCTTTTTTGGCCTAAAAACTGCTTTTNCAAAGTACTACCTTGGATTTTTTTTTTAATACTTTTTTTTTTTCCTTAAAATGATTCTGCAGAGCTGGATTTTAGGTTGAAAAGTTACCAAGAAAACCAAAAATAGCTCAGGGCTAACTTTGAGGTTAAAGTTCCAGAAGTAGAAAGTCTCACACATTTCCCAGCCAAGAAATCCAAATTTGCCCTCTGTGGCATCTAGATTTTCTGAGTTTAGATCTCCTTCCTTTTGCTTTAGTTTGAACAGGCACATTCTGAAAACAATATTTTTACACCTATTCTTTAACTGTAAACTGAATTTAAACACTTGGCCATAGCAAACCAAATTCTGAATATTTCCAGCACCCCTGGTGGGCTCAAAACACCCCCAGCACAGAAAGGCAAAGGTCCTGAAGGACATCCCACACCTGAGAGGTGCAAACTGAGCACAATTTATATTAAAAATTAAAATCCTTAGCCTAGAACAATATCTGGGCAATAATAAATACAGGTAAATAGCTGGAATTCTCTGTGGAATTCAGGTTTTTTGACTTGTTTCCTGGTGTTTTACCAACTTTTTCCTCACTAGTTAATAATTGAAACCCACTCCTGCAAGTATTTTGCACAAGTTCCCATCTGAGAGATATTTTCTTGTTTTCAGCATCACCCTCTACTATACACAATTATTGAAACCCCTTCCATATGTTAAATTGAGGAATATTTTGCCATCTAGACAGGGAATTTTTTTTTTTCCATAGCAACATCAGCTCACTGGTTGTGCTGAAATATTAAAAACAATAAATTATTTACATAGAGACAGACAATGCTTTCAGAACATCACATATATAAATTACACACAATGCTTGACTCAGGATGTTGAATTGGTGAGAAACCATCCACCTGAACTCACTTTGTTCTATTTCCTTCTTTTTAAAATCAATGTTAGCAACAGTAATATTGGAAATTGAGCTCAACACTTTGAAAATAGGGGGGGAAAAGAAAGTCTCATCAGCTGCAAATATTGTCTGCCACTCACCAGAACAAAACCGAGTGCATTTATTGAAGATGAAGATGTGCTCTGAACAAAAGGGAGCCGCAGATTTTTATTGCAGCAATAAAGGCTTTCATCAAATCATTTCTGAGATATTGTTTCAGCATTGGGGTTCTGAGCATTCTCTGCAGGACAGCTGCAGAGCAAAATGCCACCCAGAAAACTCCCAGATCTTTGGGACTCTCTAGTGAAGTTTTTATTTAATTATGTTGGAGTAAAACAAGCACTGCTTTAACAGCAAAATTGCTTAATAATAAAAAAAACCCTTCCAAAGCTTTCTAACAGCGTGGTTTGTTTTACTAAAATAATATTCTCAGTTGTATTATTTCAGGTTTATTCAGGTTTTTCTGCTGAGATTTGTTGAGATCTGGATTGAAGATACAGTTGAATTTTATTTTGCACTGGGCAGTTCAACTTATCCCCTATAAAGCTGCAGCAGGGAAATAAACATCCCTCACCTTAAGTGCTCATTTATTGCTCTTGATCTGTCGCACTTGATTAAAATACTGAGTTTTCCTCCCAGGCTGAAATCAGCTTTTCATTTCAAGTGACTCCCAGCCAGGGCTGAGAAACATCAGCCTTTGTTTCATATTTCCCCTTCCAGAGGGTTCCCTCATGGCTCCTTGGGAGTTAATCCTGATCCATCACTCAGATATTTGCCTGCTCTTTGGAAATGGGACCCTCTCCATGCAGGAACTGCCCCAGCTGGGGCAGGAAAATCCTGGGAAAGACAGCTAGGAGCTGGGAATGCAGTGACAGATGAAAATCCTGGGAAAGACAGCTGGGA
>VXBQ01015458.1:146755-192201 GCA_013400175.1 Phainopepla nitens
GGTGGGGAGGGGCTGGGATGGAATTCCCAGACCAGCTGGGGCTGCCCCTGGATCCCTGGCAGTGCCCAAGGCCAGGCTGGAGCGGGTTGGGACAGTGGGAAGTGTCCCTGCTCCCTTAAATTCCCCTCCAAGCCATTCCCTGATCCTAGGACACACACAGGACTTTGTGGAAAAAGAAAACAAAAAATAAAATCTTTAAATTCAGCTGTTTTTCCTAGAGATTGCAGGGAGGACACAAAGAGGCCATTGCATGAAGGGCTCAGAATTCCAGCAATCAGGAAAGGACACTCCTGAACTCCAAGCCAGCTGAGAAAACCAAGGGACTGTGTCCAGCAGCACTTGGCAGGTGTCAAGCATGGCCAGTGGTGCTCAGAGAGGGCAGGTTTTGTTAATAATCCTCCAAAAAGAGGTTTTTACCCCAGCTCCAGCAGGACTTTGTCCCTGCAGAGTTTGGGGAGGCCTCAGTGCCACCCATCAGGTGCCAAACCTGCAGACCTCAATTTCTGGCTGGCATTTCCTCTTCTCCATTCAAACCAGGATTCTCCTGGGTTATTTATTGTCCTTACTGTCATTTCCTGCTTCCCAGTTAAACCAGGATTCTCCTGGATTATTGTCAGTGCTGGCATTCCCTGCTCCCCATTTTAACCAGGATTCTCCTGGATTATTGTCAGTGCTGGCATTCCCTGCTCCCCATTTTAACCAGGATTCTCCTGGATTATTGTCAGTGCTGGCATTCCCTGCTCCCCATCTAAACCAGAATTCTCCTGGATTATTTATTGTCAGTGCTACAGGCAATGCTTTGTGCTGGGGAATAACAACTCCCAAACAACTTTACCTTAACAGCTCTCTGAGGACTTTTGTAGTTCTGAAGACAATTTTGACAAAGAAGCTGGTGACTGGATTGAATTTTCAGAGCAATAAGTCTCCCAAATGGAAGAAAATAGAAATAATGAGAGATAGAAATGAACTCAAGTTGGTTTTCCTTTGCTGTCTGGCTCATCTTCTGCCTTCTGTTCTATCTCTGTCCCTGTTGATTATTTTCAGAGCTGTTTTATAGAACAAAAGGATTTTCAGGAACCATGATCTGAACAATTTCAGCTGCTCTGTGTTGTAATTGGTGCTCAGACTTTGAGATTCTCTGAATAAAAGCAGCTCCAAACAGCTCACAGCAGTGGCTTAAAGCAGTAAAAATGCTTAAAAAATATCTATAAACCCCATCACTTGGCACTGCAGCCACCGAGGGATCATCACCTGAGTTCCCCATTTCCAGAGAAGCTGCATTTGTCACAAGGCTTTGTGCCTGCAGGAGGGGATTATCCAGAGCTGATGGTTTCACCCTTAAAGACTGAAGGGATTTATGGAGATGTGTTCTGACAAGGAGCAAATCCCAGCCATTGGTGTGAAATATCCAGCCAGGGGTAGCTCTTGGGGTTGTTTATTAGCACTGCACCTGGGAAATGATTGTGTGGCTTGTCTCTGATATGTGTCTCTCTCAATTAAGAGAATACATAATTTCTCTTATTTATTTTTTTTCCTGCGATTTTCTTTCATGTTTAGGAAATTAAAAGGGAAGAGAAAACAAATAAACTGTTGCTAAATGGCCAAATATTTGATTTAACACCATTTTCTTTGCAGAATGGGAGTCCTCTGTTCTGCTCATGCATGGAAATAATTTATTTTAACAACATAATAAACATTTATAAAAGCATTAATATTTGATTAGTAAGGGATGTTATTATACTAATACCATTTCATTTAAAAAATACTGGCTTTAAAAAGGTATAGATTAAATATCCAGAGGATAAAGTGTAAGCAGTGGTTGAAACTCCTTGAAATGGTTGCAGAGAGGAATGGTTTATTGGCCCTTAAATTAGGGCAAATCCTGGATTTTCACAACTCTCAAGGAAAGCTTTAAAATGAACCAGAGTCTGCCTGGTAATGGTTCGTTTTGGGGTGGAAAAGGAAAGGTTTGGATGTGAAGAAACAGAACAGAAAATGAAAATCACGGAAGAACAGCTCCAGTAAGAAATGCAGAGAAGGGTTTGCTGGTAGAGCCTGAGGGGAAGGAATTTCTGATATTTGTATTTTTGGTGTTCAAAAGGGCAGATTTGGAAGCTGAGTGCAGCTTTCATCTCAGCCTGGGCTTAGCAGCTCTTCTAGAATGGGTTTCAATCTGGTATTTGTGAAGAAATGCCAATTCCATGCTTCCTTCTGTGCCTCATCTCCCTCAGAAAAATCAGTGGAAGGGGCAAATTTAAAGAATTAGGAAAAACTTTCAGTCCTCAAAGAATTTTGGACCAGGCAAACTCATTTCCAAAGTGGGAATTTACAGTTTTCCTCGGATTTAGTGTTCTCACAATTCTCTCTTGTTACAACTGGTTGTTTTTGCCACCATAGTCTTTCATTCCAGCTCTGAAAATGCAGGTTTTTTAGGGTCAGCACGGCCTGAACACACAAGGAACAGAGATTCTCCTCCTAAACTCGGTTTCTTTTCACACCTGATGCCCAAAGAGGAGGGAGCAGAGCACAGGATGGCGAGGAGAGCTCTCCTCACTAACTCACAAAATTCACAAAAGTTCTGCCACTGCTGCAGTCACAGTTATTTATTTCCTCTCATCCTCACCCTGCCTCTTTTCTCTTTCCATTACCTCTGGCCACACTCTCAAATCGACAACAGAAATATTTTCAGTAGCTCTGTAGTGAAGCCCTTGGCTTTGCTGCTCTCTCTTTAGGGATAAAGTGCCTTTTTGTGGCAGAGGGGGGCTGATGAGGCTCCTGCAAGGATAAAATCAGACCATCCCCACGTGGGAATTGCCAGCTGGAGAGGAGAAGACAGCCGCTTGTGTTCGAGAAAAGTTTCACACCACGTTAAAAGAAACCATCTGCTTTCTCCTCTTTGTCATTGTTTAGGAACAGCTTGTGTTTGCAGCTCGAAGTTTAGCACGTGGCAGTAACCTGCAGGACTTTGTGAAGCACTGAGTTTGTTTTTCTGCTGTCAGTAAAACGGATAAAGATGGGGAGGAAGACATTTACTTCTGATCACTCTTTGTGCTGCAGTAAAATCCAGCTGATGGGGATAAAATGGAATGCAAGGCGCAGAAATTGATTTATATTTCTGCTCAAGGAAAGCTGAGATTTCTATCTCTGCACATGCAGAGTTTCTGGTTAGGACAGGCAAAAAATGATTCCTCTGCTGGGAGTGGAGGCTGAGATTCAATAGAGGTGATGCTTTAAGTTTTAGCTTTTATATTTTTCAGATTCTGTGCTGGTTCAGTGTGCAGGGTTCATATTCAGGGTTGGGGAGCTCTCTGCACAGAGCAGGGACACAAAACAATTCCTTTCCAGCTGGGCACCAAGGACAAATTTGAGGCCCAAGAGTGGAAACAGCAGTGAAGGAAGAGAGGGAACAAGGAGGATGGAGCTGCATCAGCTGCAGCTGGAATTGGACAATTCACTCCAATCTGCTGATGGACCCAAACCTATCAAAGTGTGAGGCCTCGTGCCCAGGATCCATTTTGTGCCCATTTGTGGGTTTGCCTTGGGTGCAGCCCCAAGGGGTTCCTGCCCTGCCCAGGCTGGATCCTGTCAATAAATCCCTTTTATCCTTTTATTCTCCCTGGTCTCTGTTTCCAGCTCAGCCTTCCCAGGCATCAGAAGGAGGAACTTCAATTGTACTAGAGATGAAAAGATCCCTCTGAGCCCCAGAACTGCTTGGAGGGATTTCTTGCAGCCCTTTCCAAGGAGCATTTCCCCAGCTCCCCTCCAGCTGATTCCCTGAGCAGTGCAGGAGCTGCAGCTGAGCTGGCTGGGAATTGCAGGAATGAAGACTGGAAATCTTCACACCAAAAATTCCTCCCCTTGCTTCTCTACTCTGCAGCATTTTTCTCTCAGAGAGATGATCCTGACCAAAATTCCAGCTTTCCAGGTGGATTTTCATTTGCTTGGCTGCAAAGAATTCACTTTTGTTGCATGTTTTAGCAGAGCTTTCCTGTCTTTTCTTAAGCTCCTTCATGATTCCTTAAATCTGTGCCAGTTCCAAAGGTCCAGCCCAAGGTGGGACCTGGCTGTGCCATTTTTCCAGCATTTCCAGCAGGATGCCCTGTAGGAACACGTGGATATCTGATTTAAGAGTCTTTGGTTGCCTGTTTGGGAGTGGGCTTTACATTTCTATTCTTTGTAGAGCTTCAGCCCTCGTGGCTGTCTGCCAAAAACCTGGCAGAATAAAGGAATAACAGAAGGTGCTGAGCTCAAAAAATGGATATTTTTTTTTTTTCCTCTGGATTGCAAGTCTGGCAGAATCTCTGGTTGAAATAATGCACTTCAGCCAGTCTTATCAAAGGTAGGGGATTGCTGAGGGTGTGTCCCCTCCCTGTGCTGTTCCTGTCTCTTCTCTCTCTCTCCCACAACCTGGGATGATTTGGGCTGGCACAGGAAGGATCCCATATGTACCAGGGTGGTGTCAGACATCTGCTACCCATCGAGATGTCAGCTTAATGTGACAGGAAAGCATCTCCCAGCACATGCACCAGCACCAGCCAGAATGCTTCCTGACCTTTGGGTATTTACTTGGAGGAATCAAGTGCACATTAGAGGAAATCAGGATTATGATCAGTCTGAAAGGACATGTTTGTTCCCTTCAGTGGGACTGGGGATTCAGGGATGTTTTATTTTTATTCTTTTGCCGCAAAACTCACCGACTTACAGCAGGAATGAGCGGAGAATTGCACAGTGACTTTTACTCCGTGGTGAAGGGACAGATTCCAGTAGATCCATTGTGGATAATCGGCCATTTGGTCATAGAATTTCAGGATAATTTAGTGGGAAAGCACCTCCAGGATCATCGAGTCCAAGCAGTGATGGATCCCCACCTTGTCCCCAGCCCAGAGACTTGAGTGTCACCTCCAGCCCTTCCTGGGACACCTCCACCCCTGCCCCTTCCAGTGCCTGACCATTCTTTCCATGAGGAAATTCCCCCTGAATATTCCTCCTGCTACTGTATTTGCACTAGTTTTCTACAAGGTCTGAACACAAAGAATTGTGGAATAGATGACACCACTTCCAGCTCTTCCAATTCCCTAGAAACCAGAAGGATTCCCCAAATTCTCTCCAGTGAGAGAGAAAACAAGTGATGGTCCATCAGTTGTGCATAAATTCTGATAAAAGGATGTCACAAAAATATAATTTCAGGTAGGTGGCAGAAACCACAGGAAAAAATCAGTGGGATGGTAGGGAAGGCTCTGTTTTGGCAGGATTGGGAATACTGAGAAATCTGAATTAAAGCTGGATGTGCTTAGTGATTTAGATAATTGTTTTGTCAGAATAAAACACAGCCAGAAACTGCTTTGCAATTTAGAGCTATCAGCGACTGTCACATGGAGGAAGAGGAGGCCAGGATATTTTATTTCATTATTTTGATTGCTGGATTTGTACAGTGGCTTTTGATTGCTGGAAGAATGGCACTGGGAAAGCAGGCTTGTCAATCACCAGTGTCATTTAAACAGAAAAACAGCTAAAGAGGTAAAACTTTTTAATCTGAAGGAGCTCAGTCTGGAAGAGAGGGAGCTGGTGGTGTAATCAGCTTGGAATGACAGGCTCAGGAATGGAAATGCAGCCCAGGCTTAAATTCCTTCATCCAAAGGTGTCAAATCCACCTGGGATGTGCAGCCCGGCCTGGGGGAATGAATGTTAAATCCCACCAGGACACAACCATCCCGTTTTAAGGAGTTTGCAAGGATCAAACCCATGGAGTGAGTCTGCCCAGATCAAGCAACATCATACAAGTGTTCCCAAGGAGGGAACACCACAGGCATTTAATCCTTTACAACTCAGGGATAGCTGGAGGTGTTTGATGTTCCTCCCCTCCCCGAGAGAAGCCCTCAGATAAACTTTTCTCAGAAGAGCTCAGGCTCTGATGGATCAGATGTGAGCCGTGAAACCCCTGGGGGTTTGCCGCAGCAAAAACCAGATTTTTTGGCCAGCCACCATGCAGCCTCTGAGCAGCAGTGACAACTCTGCCCTCCCTGTGCTCACTGCTCTGACACATCCTGGGCTGCTTCACTCTGGGTCACTCTGAGAGCTCTGCTGATTCCTTCCCCACAAATTGTGATGTCCTGGAAATAACGTGAATTGATTGAACTTGGTGACCTTTCACAACTGTCAGCCCACAGAATCTCCAGCTTTCCTGAGCATCCCTGGCCCTGCTGGAGACAGGAGGGAAGGGCTTTTGGGTGGTGTCATGGATGTGCTGGAGGGTCCCTGAGGAGCTGCAGTGCCAAGGAAAAGGACAATCCACAGGAAAATGACAGATTTTGGTTTTGAGATGTCTCTCAGGCCCTTTCAAAGCGAGCATTCACGGCTCTGAAATGCCTTGCTCATAAATGTATTTCAGAAACCTCCTGGGTTGTAGTTATTACAAAAATACTCATAGGAATTAGAATATGAAAACAGATAAAAGACTCTATTTCTACAGTTTCCTACTTTCAGCTACATAGATTATGCTATTAAAATCTGACAAGTTGGCAATCAAAATAAAACACTGGCTTTGTTCAAAAGTAATAAAGATTCAGACTCTGCAACTGTGTTAAGCAGCTCCAGGAGAAAAAGGAATAGTCTGAGCATTTGGTTCTTGCTATTAGAGTGTCTCTGGTCTCTCCAGGCACAAATGATAGTGAGAATACTCTGATTTTTTCTTTTTCTGACAGATACAGTGAATCCAACCCAATGTGTAGGTTTAAATGCACCCGTTTCATTTTGTCATCCATGAAAAAACACATCTGTCCAGAGAGATCTGCTCAAGTACACGAGAGCAGAATTGTCAGTGAGTTAATCTACTTAACAGAAAGAGCCTCATAAAAGTCAGGAAAACTCTTAAAAACGAACTGGGAGAAAACAGGAGAAGCTCCTTCAACAGCTTGAGGCAGCAGGAACACACGTGAGCTGATTGGCAATGCAGTGCCCCATTCTCACCCTGAACTCCCTCTGTGCATGTTCAACACAGACCTGGATTTGCAGGCCAGTCCTGCTGGTTATTTATACTCATTTCTGCTCAGCCTTGGCTGGTATTTACAGGCACCATGCAGTTGCTAGCTGTAAATGCTGGCTACATAAATATTTTAACGATGGAGAAGATAACCAGTTTTGTGTTCTCTGCTCTGCAATGTCTGTTTTACCACCTGCAAACTGCTCTGACCTGACCTGAGCTGAATTTGCACATAAAGGTGCTGAGCAAAAACCATCCTGGTGCAGATGTCACAGCACCAGGGAATGCTTTGGCATGGTTTGGGTTGGAAAAGATCTTAAACTTAGTCTCATTTACCCCCTAGGGACACCTCCCTCTGTCCCAGGTCACTCCAAGCCCTGTCCAGCCTGGCCTTGGGCACTACCAGGGATCCAGGGGCAGCCACAGCTGCTCTGGGCACCTGTGACAGGGCCTGCCCACCCTCACAGGGAGGAATTCCTTCCCAATATCCCCAAATCCCAATATTTAATCTAATCCTGCCCCTCTTTGATTTGCAGGTGGCCTCCTCTGGCCTTGCTGATCCCTCACAGAGTTCCTTGCTGATCCGTGCAGCAGCTTGTGAAGAGCAAACCAAATTTTCTTCCCCAAATCGAGTTCTTTTTTGTTCCCCATGCTTCATTACCCCCACTATCACTTTGGCAATTCAGCGTTTCACTTTTAAAGGTATTTTTTTCCATGTGGGGAGATACCAGGGAAGAATTCCTAACCTGTCAGGTGTCTGCTGAAGAGAGTGATGGATGCCCTGAGCATCCTGACAACTCCCAGCCAAGCTGGCTGTCGCTGCTGCTTTGCCACAGCTCTTCTTGATCCAGCAGCTCCTTCTCCATATACAGGCGCTTTATTTTACTTTAATTTCCTTATATCAAGCAAATCCATAAGAACTGTTTTGATTTAAGAAACATTTCGTGTAGCGCCGAATACAGAAAATTTATTGCAATCAGAGTAGGTTTGTTTGCTTAATGAATTTTAAAAAGAAAGTGTATGTGAATTATGGATTTGAATTTTGGTTCCTATGAGCAAGGTAAATGCTTTGGGACCCATTTTTTATTGTTGCCATCACACACAGGAGGCACCAGAGGAAAAATTCTTTAGTTTAAGAGTGAAATTCCCCAAAAGGGGTGCCAGCCTTTGGAACAAATTCCTGACAATTTTCTAATGAGGAGCCAAGGAAACAAGGCACAAAAATACCCTTAGAAGACTTGAACAAAGCTGCTGCCAAGAGTTACCAGCCTTTAAAGATGAAATGAACTTCCCTGGTTAGAAGAAACATCTCTCTCCCCTCCAAACCAGAGTAATGTTTGACAGATTGATTTTTTTGTCAAGTTGCCTCATCTTATCCTTTATTAGCAGACTGGGAATGCTGTTGCAGAGGGGAAAAAACGGGAGGTGTTGAATCCTTCACCTTTCAGCTGCTGCAAGCCAAGAGATCTGAGGCAGATCAGTGCTGTAAATACCGAGCTCAAACCCAACAATGCAGCGATAACAGGAACTGGAATGTCTGTTCTGTGGAAGGGCTGTGGGATTCTGACCAGGAAGAGATCCCTGAGTGACCACAGAACAATCCCTGAGGTCACAGAACAATCCCTCGGGCTGAGGGCTCGTTTTGGGGGCTCAGTGGAGGAAAGCAAAGAGGATTCTCTGATGCAGGGGGAGGAATAGCAATGAGATTCCTCGGAGCAGCCCTTTCCCAAAAAAACCAGCAAATGGTCACCAGGCTTCCAGGAGAGCCTGAGAGCAAGGAGTGCATAAAGCAGCTGGAAAGGATCAGCTGGGAAAGGGAACAGGGAAAAATGGGTTGTTTTCTGCTTGGGAAGAGGTCAGGATGAGAGCAATGAGAGCAGATGAAATTGTACAGGCAAAGGGAGGAAGGCAGTGGTGCTGACACTTAAAATGTGGTGGTTTGGGCTGATTGATACCTTGGGATTCACGTCCAGATCACCAGAATAAATCAGGGAATAGACAACATTGGCTACAATTTCAAATCTGGCAATGCAGGCAAAAAAAAAATCTGTTATTTTCTGCTGCTCTTACATGAGAATCTGGGCTCGCTACAATTGCTTCTTTCTTTGCCTGAAAAACATATTCGGTTTTCCAAGAAATTAAAAATATTAAAAAGCTCTTCTCAGGACTAGGACAGCACAAGTTTAAAGAAAAAGAAAATTCTATTTAATAATAAATTGATAAAAAGGATTCTTAAAACCTCCTCACAAGGTAACACAATACAGAGAGGAACTGCTTGGAGAGGGAAGCCAGCCCTCACCTCAGCCGGGCATCATTTATAAACTTGAAGGAGTGCAGTCATAAATAAGCCAAGCCCAGGCTGGGCTTATATTACATTTTTATGATAAGATTTACATTAGTCCTGCCTTGTAGTGGGGCTCTGGAGCCCTGAGGCTGTTTCCTGGAGGTGTGGAAGCAGCGTTGTTACCCATCCACTCCTGTGGAGCTCCTCAGGCACGTCCAGAACCCAAATCAGTGGCAGTGCCAGAGTCTGCCTGTGCTGGCAGAGACCTGGGGTTGGCTCCCTGAGGGCTGCAAGGAAAAGCTGCTGAAATCAGAAAGAGAAGCACAGCAAGGCCTGGAAATGAATAATCGGGGCTGGCCTTAACCCACACACTCTGCTTGTGACCTTGTTGTAATGATTAGGCCTGAAACAGGCAGAAAGAGCAGGCAGTGAATATTACACCACGGTTTTTGCCAGGAGCTCTGTGTATTCCTGTGGGAATGCGCAGAAGAGAATTGTAAACAATATCTGCACTCCCTCACAACCTCCCAGGATGGCCTGAGAAAGTTGCTGATTTCTCTCTCTGACCAGCACCCACATATTCCCTCTCCTCCTCTGTGCATGTGTCTCCTCTTGATCTGTCTGTGCACGCTCCTGCTTGAGCCTGTGTGGCCTTTCCAACTCAGATATTCCCCAAAACCAGCACAGATGGCTCCTCCAGCCAACTCTTGATGCACTTTTTTGGGAGTTGAGGCACTAAGAGCACCCATTTGGCCACTGGCACATGTTCCTGTCAGTTAAATCCTCCCAAAACTGGTTTTGAAGGTGCAAAACCCTTTGGGTTCTCAGCAGCAGCAGCATGTGGAGATGCCTGATTCTCTCTGCAAGGTGTCCGGAGAACACAAGGAAATGCTGGAGTCTCTTGAAGAAAGGAAAAGGGCAGAACTCACAGGTTGTGGGAGATGCCAAAGGAAGCATGTTATCCCAGACAACAAAAAGATGCATTGGCACGAGTTTAGGGTTGAAGGAAGCAGGGTTATAAAGAAACAGTCACAGTTGTCTGTCACTGCTGCCTGCCACGGGGTCTCCAGAGGCATAGCCCACTCTGAGACTCCTCTCAAAGGAAAAAAATAGGGGGTAAAAAAGGGAAAAAAAAAAGGAAAAAAAAAGAAAAGCTGCCAAATTAGGGAGCTCCATATCTCTGGCCCTCGTGTGCTTTCAGTGAAACCATAAATAGACACCCCCAAAATAAAAAAATGATCTAGAGTAAGAGCAGAAATTCAACACTGAGGGAACCCTGCCCTGTTGAGATGGGCTGTAGGGTAAAGATGTGTCTGAGCAGCAGGTGAAGCACAAATTCCTCCAAGTCTCCTCTACTCCCATCCCAATCTGTCCCAGAAATGGTCTGATCTTTCCACACCATCCCTTTGTTACAAGACCCCAAGCCAATTCCATCTGCTGCTGTGTCAGAGCAGAATGGGATGTGTGAAATATGTTGGCACTTGAGCATCCCAGGGGCTGAAATATTAATCAGGAAAGGCTTCTTCCTACAGGGAGTGTTGGTTTCAGATTGATGGCGCTGCTGCTTCGGGCTGAGGAGGTCAGCACATCACCCCCTCTGATTTCAGGGACAGCAGAAAGACCCTTGTTATCCAGGATTTTTTTTTTTTTTCCTGGAGGGTGTAAAAGAGAGTCTTCTACAGGAAATGTAATAAAGATTAATTGGTACAAGTAAATTAAAAAATGCAGGTGTGAAGAAGTCTGAACTGTTGAAGCCTTTAACCAGTGAAATGTGGAGTTAAATCAACTCTGTATTCTCCTGTGTGGGCACTCAGGTTCCAGAAGTGGTGCGTGGAGAGGGAAATTAGAGCCTGCTGAAATGAAAAAGAAACCCAGACAAACCACATCTCATCACATATTTTAACTGTGGATCAGGCAAAGAAAATCTCTTGCTGATTCAAAGATTTGACCCAAGTCTTTTCCAAGTTCAATCTCCTAATTAAAGAGACCAACCTTAGAAAAGACATCCTGGAAATGAAGACTACCTGAGCTGACCACCAAGCTTTTTGGAGTTTATTTTGATGATTGCCTGGCAATCAAAGGAGTAAATCCACTGTTCACCTGCTCTTATTTCCTGTGGTTCATGCCAAGAGGAGGCCAAGCTCAGGAGTGATTTGCAGAGGGCTCTGCTGGCTGCCCAGACAGACATTTTTCACCCAAGACAACCCAACTGCTCTTGCTCTGAGAGTTGCTGCTCATCTCCAGGCTGGGCCTTGGATCCCCTGCCAAGATTTCAGATGCCTTTGTTCAACAGTTCCTTCCCTTTGCAGAGCCCATCTCACACAGCTCCAGTCTGGCTTTCTCCTCTGTTTTAGTTTTTTTTTTTTTTTACCAGGGCAGAATTCTCCTCAGGTTATTGGGTTTTAAGTGCACTGGGTCAATACCAAATAATCTCTGTTCTAATGCAGAGCAGCAAAATTTTATCCTAAGCCTGTCCAAATCTCCTCAATGCACCTCTTCCATCAGCAGGTGGAAGAGGGAAGAAAATTACTGCAAACATCTTGGTTAGGATTGCACAGCTAATAAAGAACTCCAAACAAAAACCTCTGGTACCACTTCTTTGTCTGGTAATTGGTAGTTTTCAATTCTTAAAAATACAGATAATGAATAGAAACATAGAATTCTTTTTAACCACAGCATTAGAAGGATGTTGGATGCCAGCTGGAGCCTTGTGGATTTTAATAACAGCCTGATTTTCTGATGTTCTTTAGGAATTAGCCTTTTTTAAATAAACTGATAGCACAGAACCAGCCATAGGAATTTTACTAATTTTGAGTGACATGTTTGAAAGGAATTGTTTTCCCAACAATCTTCTCTAGGTCACTGCAAGTTGTTGGCACCCCAAAGAAATATTTCCTGCAGTGAAAGGGGTCGTTGGTGATCAGGGGTTTTAAACTCTGGCTTGCTATGGATGGTCTGTAGGGAAAAATTGGAATTTCAATTTCACCCCAGGGGCTTGACTGATTTTTACTTCAAAAAATCGACCAGCAATTGCATTAAAAGCTTTCAGCTCTTTCCCCCTCTCTTTCCGAACGATCACTGAGGAATTTAACCACGTTAAACGGTTAAGGGTTAGCAGGAATCCATTAGCACAATGCCAGCACCTCAAACTGAAGCGCCAGAGGCACCGGCACACCCTGGGTCACCCTGAACAAATATCCCTGGTGAATAAACATCCCTGTCCTTGCACAGGTCCCTGCAGCTCTCCAGAGGCACATCCCGTGCTCTCCTTGGTCCCAGGGACACCTGAGGTGACATCAGCTGACCCTCCTCAAAGACCTCCACAACGCAACAGCATTTTCAGAAAACACCAGCAATCCTTTATTTCTTTATCACTCATTTTTTTTGTATCCTTTATTTTTTTTCTGAGCACTTCAGCAGCTTCTCCTGGCACAGAGCCAGCGCAGCGCTTGTGGAGATTAATTCAAGTTTTTTGAGTGGTTCCATCACACTCAACATTCACATCTCAAACTCCACCAGAGCCCAGAGTGGATCAGGGACAGGCAAAGGAGGAACAGGCCACCCTGACATTTCACTGGGAGTGCTTAACAAACACCCACAGAGAGGGAGAAAAAACACCTTGACATTCAGAAACCTCTGGAAAAGAGTCAGAGAGTGTTAAGGAGGAAATGTAAGGGGAAAACTCTGGATGAATCCCAGAGGTTTTGGCCTTGTTCTGAAACACAGATCAGGATGAAGGAAACTAAACAGAGAAATCCATTTAGGAATTCCTAGGAAGTTTATTTGCTGTAAATACCTGTCAGTCAGGCACGGGGTTTATCACTCAGCTGATGGTAAATCTATTTACCTGCAGAGTTTTTCCCACCTAACTGAGCTCAAGTGCTGCTGCTGCTGCCCTCACTTGGCTTCCCCAACAAATCTCATCTTTGCTTTCTGATCTCACCTTCCCAGAGTTTATTTCCCATTCTGGCTTTCAAATTCAGATGCTCTGAATTGCTGCATCCACACAGCAAAACACAGAGGGGCAAAGTTAAGTTCTTTGTGCAAATAATCCTGATTTATCCTCATTTTAATGATCACTTTGACCTCCAAAACAGGGAAATATCACCATTTCTGCAAGTGGGGGCCCAGAAAATCAGGTTAAGATTGGGAAACTGAGGGACACCAATAGTGATGAGCTGCCTGCACACAAGGAGTGTGTGACAAGAGCACGGACACATCTTTTTTCTTTTATTCCCTGCTCCCACACATTTATTGCACTGGAGAACTCCAGTGCAACAGGAATTCCAATGGAAAATGAATTTCTTTGCTTCAAAGCCTCAAGACTCGAACATCATTTCCATCCAGGTACTGAAAAAGATAAATCCCTGTGAAAAAGGGAGCACAGAGTCCATAATTAGTTGTGGCATTTTTTTTTTGTGAGAGCGAGAAAGACCAAAATGAAATTGCATTGGCATTCTGATGCTGGTGTTTCCTAACTCTGGCAAAATTATTTTTGGCACCCTTCATAATAAGTATTCAAATAGAAGATGCAATAAATAATCTGAGTGGGGAAAAAAACCAGCTCAGCACAGAGAAATGTCACCCATATAATTCATCATTACCTTTGGATCTGCTCAGAAAAGCTCAGGAGCCATTTATTCCTGCTGCCTTTGGTTGCAGTTCAGTATCAGCATCTCACCAGTGAACTTTGTCAGGACTTCATGAGGAGCTGAAAGGTTCCTGCAACCTCTGATTAACCTGCTCTGGCCTCTCTGCTCCTCACAGGAGCCTCTGGGACAGAGCAGCTGCAAGGAGGACTCAAAATAAGGTAATTAGGCAACCAAAGGCCACTGCTCACAGTAATTAATACAAGAACTGCTACAGCACTGGCTTGAAAATTGGGCAATTAATGAAAGCCTGGACGGGAAATTTTTATCGAGTTCACACTTGGAGTGGCAAATATTTTAACTTTATTTTTAGTCTTTCATAAACTCAGCATGGATAACAAGTCAGGAGAGGCTCCTCTGGCCACTGACACCATGTCCAAGGTTTGATTCATTTGCTGCTGAAGTCAGAGGAGATTTTTTACATTGAGTTCAAAGCTCCAATGTTAATTTATGTCTGACTGCTGGTACAATTTATTTCCCCTTTCCCTCCATTGTTTTTGGTGCAGGCAAACGTCAAAACTCCTGAAATACAAGATCCTCTCTATGTTTCCTTTTGTTTGCACTGGAAGAAAAATGTGATCATGTCCTTTTGGCATTATATCATAATAAATGTCTGTTTATATAATAAACATCTGTCATTGGACATCAGATTTTCACCAGCTTTACACCAAAGCTGTATTTTTACAAGGAAACCAATCTTCCAATGAAGCTGCACATCTTGGACATTCCCAAATGTCTGAGGTTTGGCCTAATACAATGAAATGATGTTTTTAATAAAGTTCCTTCCTCCGAGGTATTTCACAGTCCCCCAGGTCACACCTCTGCAATGTTTTAATCCTGAGGCACAGCAGAATCCTCAGGGAGGGGTTTGTGCCACCAGTAACAGATTCTGTGAGACCCAAACTTAATTCAGAATATTTGAAAAGGTCACAACTTCTTTAACAGGAAGTGAAGTTAACCCCGAACAAAGAGTTTCTGGTGGCTTTTAAAGCTGATATCTCCCTCAAGGACCCCCTCAAGCATCCAGTGATGTCCCTGTCATGTTTTCCAAGCTGCTGCTGCCCCTTTAGAAGGAATTTCCTGGTGGCTTCACTTGGCCTGCCACATCCCAAGCTCTAAAAAAACCTCTGCAATTTAGTGTTTTCATATAATTTGGATGGAGGAGGTGAATTTTATTGTGGCACTTTGCCAGAAATTAATGCCTAAGAGGGAGGAACCCTGAAAAACATGATTGCAGATTTATTTTTGTTGACAGAGGTGTAAGAATATTGTTTGTTTATTTTAATTTGTTTTTTTCCTTAGGACAACAAGTGCTTAGGAAACTCCCAAAACACTTGAAGAACTACAAAAAAAAAAAAATAGAAATTCAGCTCAGCTCGGTTGATTTGCCCTTTCAGCACTATCAGACAAGCAGTGTTTAGTGCTAGGAAAAGGTTGAAGTGGAAGCTGTGCTCCCCAATCCATATGGCTCAGCTGGAGTGCTCACAGCTGCAGGCACAGAGGCTCCTGCTATTCCTGAAAGGAGCAGAGGCACAAATGGATAACCTGAAACATGGAAAGATCACAAAGGATGCAAATCCCCGACAATCAGAACACTGGTTTGCAGCTGGCTGCCAGGAACAGTCTCCAAAGGAGCAGAGAATTCTCCTGGGTGGAGCTGGTGCACCTCAAAATCTTGGATTCAATGACTGCCTGACAGGATGCAGAATTGTTATGATTAAGCATTATCACCTCTATATTAGTCCAGGTAATAATTCTTAATGTTACTAATATTGTAGCTGTGCCTGTTTGACCAAGGGATGCTGGAAAAATCAGCCAGCACCTCTTGCTGGGTGCATTCTGAATCCAAAATAATTAACAACACCTATTCCAATGGACTAAACTTCCCCTGTTTTGGCTCTCCAATCACTATTGCCCAGGAATTCAACCCAGATATCTGCAGGAAATGCTAATCCAAGGCTGGATGTTTGCTTGCAAATAAATCTTGGTGCTAACCCAATATTGCCATGACTCAGATACAGCTTGTTACAATATCTGTTATTTAAGAGATTATTTGACTGGGAAAAGAAAAAAGATCATGAGTTTTGCTGTGTTTGATATAAAAAACCCCCACAAACAAATCCCACTGACCCTGTTCTGCAAACATGCTGAATTTCTGAGGATGAAAGGCAAGGCAGGAAAAGGTCATGCCTATTAATTTCAATCCTTGTGCAAAGCCAGCATGTTCCACACTTGCCTTGTAAGATTTGTGGCATTTGGGTAAATACATTTGTATTCCTTTCATGCTATTTACAGTCTCCACGCTCTGCATTGCTAAGTGAATTGCAAGAGGGATCTTTTGCAATGCTGATGTACTTCAGTTAATTCAAACACAATATTTTAGGTTTCTAATTTACTATTTCCATCACATTAGCTCCATTTAAGTCGGTGAAATCCTATAGAATTTGACAGGTCTGTTGATAGGATTGGACATTTTTATGCTTTCCACTCTGAATTTGTACCCTGACATCACAATAATCTGGAAAAATCCTGTGATATTTGAACAATTAAAATGGAATTGGAAAGATTTGAGAGGAGCAGGACACTCCCATCCCATTAACAGAGATCTTTAAGATTCATGTGCAGCCACAGGATGGGGAGAGGAGCTCCTCATCCCCCTGCCAGCCTTCTGCACATCCTGGCATGAAAATAGGAATTAAAAAGCCTTCTTTCATCTTAGGATAAACCCCAGTCCCTGCTAAGCTTCTGTGTGAGTGCAGATCCAGACTCTGCACTGCTTCAGGACAGGCTGATACCAGCACGTTCATCTAAAGAGCAAAACCAGTGCAGCTTTCATGTCACTACAGGGACAGGAGAGTGTCTGGAGAGACACTCACAGGGGTGCAGAGGCCACTGATGTCTCAAGTTTTAGCTTTTATATTTTCCAGACTCTGCACTGCTTTGGTGTGTGACTCTGAACTTCATATCAAGTGTTGGCAAGCTCTCCTCACAGCTCAGACACAGAACAATCCTTTCCCTGCCCCAGAACCAAGGATACCAAGGCCCAAAAATTGCAAACAGGGAATTGAGGAGAGCAACCTGGGAGGGTGGGACTGCAGAACCTGGAGCTGGAATTGGACAATGAACCCCAGCATGGAAATGGAGCAAAACTATAAAAGGAGAACTCATGACTTGGAGTCCACCTTAGATCCATTTTAGATCCATCTTGGGTGGACCATGGAGCCATGGCCAGGCTCCTGTACTGCCCAAGGTAGATCCTGTGAAGGCTTTTAATAAATCCCTGCTTTATTCCTTTAACTCTCTTCCAGGTCAGCCTCTCACAGGCATCACCACCACAGGATATTTCCCCTCTGCGTTTCCTCACCGGTTGTGGCAAGGAACCAATCCAGGCTGTGAGGATTTGCACAGAGATAAAGGATTTGGTGTTTGTGGCAGCACGGGAGATGTGGGAGAGGGAGGTGAGAAGAGATCCGTGTGGGATGAGTGTGGGGACTCCTGAGGCTGCCAAGCAGCAGAGCTCAGGGTTTACAACCATGCTGTGATCAGTGACAAGGCCATGAACCAGCCATGTGGGGGTGTGGGAAGCATCAATAATTTCTGTGGCTCTCACTGCACACAGCAAGGCACAGATTTGTCACCTCACTGTCCCTGCTGATGAGACAAGGGTCTGGTGGCTCAGCAGAAAGGCAGGTGTGGGCAGGACAGGACAGGAGATGCTGGACACAGCCAGGCTGCAAAAGAACTCAGTGATGAGATTAAGAGGTAATTAGGGATGGTTCTTTAAGTGGACCCTGATGAGTCGGTGTTCATCAGCTCTGTTTACAGGAGGTGGGAGACACTGATTAGGAAATGCTGCTGAGGAAAAGATGATGAGGAGATGCTGCTGCTGAGGAGATGCTCCTGAGGAAAAGCTGCTGAGGAAATGCTGCTGAGGAAATGCTGATAAGGAAATGCTGCTGCTCAGGAAATGCTCCTGAGGAAATGCTGCTGCTGAGGAAATGCTGCCTAGGAATGCTTTCCTGCTTTGTCTGCATCAGGATTCTCTGGTGAGGGCTCTGTCAGGAGATGAAGGTGAAAGAAGGGCTCGTCCAGCAGCCCATGGGACTGTCCATCACTGCTGAGGCACAAAGGGATGTGTCTGTGCTCGGGGAATGCTCTCCTTAGCACGAGGAGGAGCAGCTGAATGAAGCACTAAAATGAAAATCTGAACACTAATTACATGACTCCCTGACATGAGAGCATCAACAGCAATTTGCTGTTCCATCTTCATTTACTCAACACCAAGCCCACGCTCGTTAATTAGGGATATGATCCAGCCAGCAGCACAAACAGAGCAATTTCACTTGGGTGAGTGTATCCATTGATTTCAATGTCATCTGCTCCTGTGCTTGCAGAACTGGATACCAGACACACAACCTGACTCCAGCCCCATAAAACACATTCCCTGCCTGAAGACAGCCTCCCAAGATCAAATCTAGCTTAGTTCTGCTGCAGACAAATCTGTATGCATATGGGTTCAGACCTGTTCGTGTATTATCTCATTTTATATTGAATTTTTTAGAATGAGCTTGCAGCTCCATACAGGTTCTCAGTTCAGGGCTGGAGAAGGGATTGGAATTGGTGAGGCTGTGAGCAGTTGGGGGCTACATTATAAATCTAAAGTGACTATGAATTAAACATTGATGTTTTCACAACTTTACTGACTGTCCTGTGAGCCAATCTCAGGGACCAATCCGTTTTCAGAGGTGACTTCCCTTCCACAGCCCCATAACCACAGATCAGCCCCGTTCCCATGAGCTGCAACCCCAATAATTCATGCCAACTCTTGCAAATCCATCATGGGGGCTGTGTAAAAGACCATTTGTATGGGAGTGGAAGTTTTCAGCCTCTGTTAAATGCAGAGGCAGAACTCCATGGAACTCCTGAATACCAAAAAAACCCAAAACCACTCAGAACCTTCTCTGTAAGAACCAATTACCTCCTGATTCCTGACATTTAATGAATTATTAAAGAAAATCAAAGATTGATGGGATCTGCTTTCACCCATTTGAGCTGGCAATAAAAACACAGGGTTTCCCTTTCAGGACTTGAATTTTTGAAGTGATTTTGCTCTGAAGCCAGCCATGGTTTCTGTAATGGTCACTGTAATGTGATTTAATTGCAAAAATAGGAGATCAAAATTGGGTGGAGACTCCACCACCCACCCCGGCAGCTCCTCCCAATGTTTCATTTTGGTGCAGCAGCAAAGATCATGGAAAATTTCTCATAATGTTCTTCCATCTCGGGAAAAATCCCTTTTACCTCATCCAAAACCATTGCCAGAGTGTGCCAGCAAGGACTGAGGCCTTAATACAAACTGAAAATATTTAGAACTTCTCTCCAAAGGCAATATTCCTCCTGCTGAGCACATCCTGTCTCCTCCCGTTTCCCCTATTTTTGAGCTGATTTGGAGTCTGAGTCCTTCACAGAAGTTTTATCCCCCTTCCACCTCAGGAAAACACAATTTCTGGGAGCAGAAGATCACAGCCAATTACAGCTTCATCATCGATGCTGCAGCTGGGAGGGGAAATCTTCCCAAATATCCAGGCATGGTGTAAAAGACTTCTGAAACCATTCAATTTCCAGCAAAATAGAGGTGGGAGTTTATAGAGGCACTGCAAAGCTGGGGAAGGTGATAGGAGAAGGAGCCAGACTTTTATTTGCATTATTTTATTCTTGTGCAAACCCAGCAAAATATAGGATTGACCCCAAGTGAAAGAAGCCTCAGCTGCAAATTCGGTGGAGAGTTTATTTTTGAAAGCTGCAGCTTTTACCTGTGGAGAATTTGAGCCCTGTTTAGTGTCAGCTCCTTTATTACTAAATCTCTCCCACAGATTGAGCAGTCCTTTCAAAAGGAGGCAATTTTGATGGTGTTTACACCAAATTTCAGCTCCACTTGGCATAGATGGGAACTTCAGTGACTTCTCTCAAGGCCAAACTCTGAAGATTCTTCATGTTTAGGGTGGCTCTATATTATTGCATTTACAAAAACAAAACAAAAATTGAGAAAATAACGATTTTTCCTCTGTTGCAATGAAACCATACCCTCCTAGAAGGAAAACCCAGAAAATGAACATCAAAATCACCTTTCAGGGGCTAAATTCAGACAAGGTTTTGAGCCTGTACTAAATGTTAGACATGTGAGTATTGATCTTAATTAAACAAATGTGGTACAGGGAGAGATCAAGGGCTCACCATTCCTCAGAGAAAAATGAAACTCTTACTAAAGATAAAGTGCAAAATCCATTTTCTCCAGGAATTCCTGCAGCTTGCCTACAAAGGAGTACAGGAATCCTTTGGAAGGAGATGGTTCTGCTGCTCAGCTGGAGCTGAAACACAAAACAAAGGATGTGGCAGATTCTGAGATTCTCAAGGCAGGTCCAGAGCCATAGAGGAGCAGGAGAATACAGCAGCAAAAAAAAAAAAAAAGGAAAGGAGAAAAACCCCTGAGAGCTGAAATTCTGAAAAAAAAAAAAAAGGTGGAAGATGGCTACAGAAGGCTGAAATAATGTGGTTTTTTGAATCAGCAAGGAGTGCTGGCAGCAATAAAAAGAAACTCAGAGGGATTTCTTTTTTTTCCATTCTTTTCCCAGACAATGTCTTCTTCTCCAGTTCTTGGTGTCTTTAAAGAGTTTTCTTTGAAGCTGGGCAAAGCAGACTTGCCATGAATTGCAGCATAGAAATTTGAGGGATAGTGCTTGAAAATAAAATGTAAGTGGGGTAAAGAAGGAAAAACTTGTATAAAACTGATTGTTTTTGATATTCTAAAATATTATCAATTACAAACATATCTCTCTCACCAACCTTTCTCATTTCCTCAAAACAAAAGTTACTTTTTCATGTACAAATAAGTGGGGTTTATGCAGTTTCTGCTGGTTTATGCCTTGAATTCCCACATCTGAGGGATCTGGACAAATATTCCCACATCAGCTGGAAAAACTCAAGAGAATTCACCAAGACAGTTAAAAAACAACCCAAAAATCACCAATAAAGCTGCCTTGTCCCAGAGCGGAGTCACATGAGGCTCGAGAAGGAAGGTCTGGCCATGTATAAAAGAGATTAAAAAAGGCATTTATCTTCAATATTAGCTGTAAATCTGATCAGACATGTCTGGGTTGTCATCTGTTGGCTCTTTTATGGCAGGAAATTAACCCAGAGATCCCTCAAATGTTCCAGGGACGTTGGGCCCGGGGCTGTGGCTCCACATTTCGTCAGTGCCTCCAACTTCCACTGCAAAAATTACCCCCATAACTGAATTCAAGTAATGAATGATTTAAAAAATCACCTTTTTAAGAATGGTTTTTGTCTAAAAGCTTGTTCTCTGGAGGAGCTGTGGGGTGGCTGACCTGCATGAAAGGGTTTTTCACCGAGAAAAGACATTTTTCAGTGCTTTGGAAGAAGCCCTGAGGTTCCATCCGAGCTGGCACGGGCTGAGGTGGTGGAGAAATCTTAGAGGACTTCAGTGGATGTTAAACTGGAGGAGAAAGCAGCTAAAAATACTGCAACTCCACAAAAGAATCCTATTTTTTTCAGCTGGAAAAATGGCCTTAAACTGGAGCAGCTCTCAGCACGGAGCAAGGTGAATCTCCTGGCCAAATATTCAGGGAACAAAAGAGGAACAGAGCTGATGGAGCAGAGAGCCAGGTCATGGCAAGAGAAATAAGGAATAAAATCTGAGGAACCTGGAGAAATGATGGCAAGGGAAATAAAGAATAAAATCTGAGGAAACTGGAGAAATGATGGCTGAAAAATTCAACAAAAATTCATCAAAACAATCAAGAAAGTTGCACACAGAGAAATTGAAGAAAACTCTCAACTTCAGAGCAATTTTGGTTTTAAACATCTGTTAAGTACTGAAGCAACTTTTCTTTTTATTTTCCCATAAAGAAATTATTTGTGTCTGTCTGTAAGAAATCGGGCTGAGAAAAATATCAGTGCTATTTCTCGTGGAATAGAAGAACAAGGAAAAGAATTTTGACCAATTCAGCCCAACTGCAACACAGGGCCATGTGCAGCACAGGTTTTCTTAATGGAATAAAAGGGAAAAAATTCCAAACTAGAATTCGATTTCACAAAATGAGTTTGGGTGATCTAAACTAGAGTTGTCTGGCAGGATACTGATAAAGGACACAAAAGTGGGAATGGGGAAATGACAGGAAATTTCCCAGTGTGTATTAGTAGCCACAATGAGGGGGTGATAAACCACATTTTGTTCTTCTTCCTAAATGCAGCATCTCAACAGTTTTCCTCCAAATAACACTGAATTTTGGAAAAACTCCTGTTTTGAACTTGCAGGAAATGGCATCAAATCAAACACTGAGTTCTGCTGAAATTTGCCAGTTCCAAATGAGAATTGCTCTTTTGCTTTTCCATCATTAAATGTGGCATTTTAACCCCAAATCCATATGACTCCGCAATTTTGTTCACACACAAGCAGATGGTATTTTAATTGCAAATAAATCTGACTTCTCTTCAGGATGTTTCATTCCTAAATATAAAAAGAGGCAGAAGAAAAAAATATTTTCCAGAGCTTTAACCTGGGTTTGGACAGGGTGGAATGGAGCAGAAGGAAAATTTGTGTTTAAATTCTCATCGGGGTCTGGTTTTGCACGCTCACAGAGCCAGACAATTCCCGTATTTTAATCCAGGAAATCACATCCACTCATTTTTTGAGACCTTCAAGCACTCCATCCCTTTCCTGGTGTGTCTGTTCCAATGTTTAACCACTCCTCAGGGAAGGAATTTTTCCTGATACCCGACCTGAACCTCTCCTGGTGGAAGTCGAGGTGGTTTTCTCTTTCAGGATCTGCTCAAACCTGAAGTTTCCCCTCTTCCCCTTGAAACTTGGACCAAGAGCCCTCATTGTCCTCCTGGGAAGAGCAGCTGGAGGCAGGAAACTGAATTCCACATCCCCTTTTCAGCCCCTAATTTGTTTCTGTTTCCCTTTTTCTTGTAGGTGCTTTGATTGAAACCCACTCAAAGTATTCCACCCCTAAATCCAGGTTCTATTCAGGCTCTAGGTGAACATTAGGCTGAAATAATCAGAGCCACCAAACAACAAACATTTTCTCTCCATTTTTGTACCAGCATGTTATGAATAGATACAAATAATTTCATATAGATACAGATACACCCACGCGTTAACCATGAGTGGAGAAGCACTTATAAAACCCTTCTAATTTTGAAAAAAAACCTTGAGAAAACAGCAGGTAAAATGACCAGGTGTCATTTTACTTGTAGATGATTTTGTGCTGTCAGAGCTCTTTTCTGCCGTGCAGTCACATTATTTTTGCAGATGATAGGACAGGCAGCATTTATCATCCCCTCCCCTCCTGAAATCCAAGCGACACAGACCCATCTATCTGCTCAGCGAGAGCTCCAGCGCTGCATTTATTTATTTTGGGAACATTCATCCCATCCCTCAAATTTAGCTTGTCTGGGAGAGGACCCTACCAGGGAAGAAAATGCTGTATTCAGAGAGATGGGGGCGATTTTGCACGGTGCATTTACACAAATGTCATTTTTCATCAGTTAATTGGAGACAGTCGTGGCCCAGTGTTGGGATGGCTTTGTGTTGATGGTAAAAAATAACGACAGCAGAACAAAAGGAGGTGACAAACTGCATCGTGTACCAATTAGCAAATCTCACCCTGCTGCTGTTCTGAGGGGAATTAAAGGCAGATCCACTTTGAAACGATCCTTTTGGGTGGGGGGAGAGATGATTTTTCTGCGCCCTGAGGCAGTAACTCAGTCCTGGAAATGCCTGTAATGAGGATTCACAGGGAACACTTCCCTCTTAAACCTCATTTTGAGGTAGGGACCGAGCATTCCATGCTCCTTTTCCCTTTGGAGACCCAGTGAGGCTGCAGGGAGGTGGGAGCAGAGCAGGGGTGCTGTGCCAGGCACTTCACCTCTGATGAAATCAGGATTTATGGGAGCGCCAATCCCTGTCTGTCTTCAATCCTGGCCTAAACAAATTGGGAAGGCAAAGTGGAGCTACCAAAGTGGAGCTGCCGAGGATGGGAGTGAGAAACAGCCTGGCTCAGGGTGGGCAGTAATTTATAAAATCAGCCAGGGAGGAAGGAGCAGATTTCTGTACAAAGAGAGCCATCAGTCCCTCCCTCCCAAAATCCCTCCTTCGTGTGGGGAGTTTTCTGTTCCGGCTCAGAGCCGGTGAACAGAGAGCTGGAGGCAAGAGGGCAGATCTCAGCCAGGCAGCTGAGGGGGTGATGAGGCTTCTAAATGAGCTGAAAACTCATCACATTTTTATGTCTATATCCCATCTCTGAATCTCAGCCTCACCGTCTGTGCTGATTGCTTTGGTAACCAACAAGGCACTTCTGCAAACAGCCAGGCACATGCTGCTCTGGAAAATAACCCTGACAGGAGCTGCCCGGGCTGCTTCCATCCTGTGGGGAATTTTGTGAATTCAGAACTGTGCTCTCCCTAGAAACCCAAAAATTGATAAATATCAACCCACTGCTGCAGAACACAGCCTGGAAAGGGAAAATCTGGGGGTTTTGGGCAGCAGAGCCCCTCCAGTACTGGGAATCCCCTGCCAGAGCGCTGGGATTTGCCTCTTGGAGCAGCATCTGAAGGATTGGTTTTTTTTCTCACGTTTAGATCAGCTCCAGTGATCAGCTGAGCTGACCACAGCCATGCTGAGCCTTTGAACTCTGTTTATTTGTGTTACAGTTAATCCCTGGTTTTGTTCTTTCCTGTTCCAAGACCTGCTTTGAACCCTTTTCCTTGTAGGATTTGGGTTCACAATTTACTCCTGCAAAAGTTTTTTTTTCATGTTGTGACTTTCTTCAGCCCAAGTTTGGAAAGGATCTGGAAGAACTTGGTCTCCATCATCTAAATAAACATTTATTGTCCACAGAATTCTCTACAACTGGGCCCAGAGCTCTGAGTGCCATGTCCAGGTTTTCTCTGGACACCTCGAGGGAGGAAAAGGGAAAGGAAAGGGAAAGGGAAAGGGAAAAAAGGAAAAAAAGGGAAAAGGAAAGGAAAAAAGGGAAAGAGAAAGGAAAAAAGGAAAAGGAAAAGGGGAAAAAGGGAAGGGAAAAGGAAAAAAGGGAAGGGAAGAAAGGAAAAAAGGGAAAGGGAAAAAGGGAAAGGGGAAAAGGGAAAGGGAAAGGAAAAAAGGGAAAGGGAAAGGAAAAAAGGGAAGGAAAAAAGGGAAAGGAAAAAAGGAAAAAAGGGAAAGGAAAAGGAAAAAAGGGAAAGGAAAAGAAAAAAGGAAAGGGGCAAGGAAAAAAGGAAAAGGGGAAAGGAAAGGGAAGGGAAGAGGAAAAGGAAAAAAGGAAAAGTGCCTCCATCTCTGGTGGCTGAGCTGAGGAAAGTGGGGCAGTCTCTGCCCTTTTTCCAGAGACGAAATGTAAAACAGAGTTTGCATCAAGACAGCCTGGAAACACTACCAGAAACCTCAACATCAGGAAAAGTTAAAACCGCTCCTAAGGTTCCATAAAATATTGGGAATTTTTTTTTTTCCTTTCTCTTCTGCCAGAGCCAGAGAAATCAACCTGGTGGCTTGTTAATTAGGAGAGTGCTGGCAGAGCGGGGCTTTCAAGATGAACAAAGATTTTATTAATAAATCTTTCCCTGTCCAACGTCCTGGCTTTGGTCAGGGCAGAGGGAGGCTTTCATAGCAGAGGAGAAGCTTTTTGTGAGAGTTTGGATTCGCTGCATTTGAAGTTGTGCTCCCGATTTCATCACAGTCACATTTCATCCAACATCAAACAGAGCTCAATCCTTCTGAAAACATCCCGAGGTAAAAGGAGCACAGCTTTGGGCTAGAAAGGAGATTTTTCATCCCACTTCAGAATATTCTTTTTTAAAAATTTTTATTATTTTAACGTGTCAAGTGCACGGAGATCACGTTCATTTGCTCCTGAAAGGTGAAAATTGGCAATTTGGGTTCAGTAAAGCCCAAAGTGACCCCGTTTTGTGGCACTCTTTCTCAGCTGTGGAGCAGCGTTGCTTTGAGCAGGAGGTTAAAAAATCACCAAATTCACTCCATCATCTGCCCCTGGTGATCCTTAGCATGGAAACTGGGGAGCACTGAAGGGCCAAGGGAAAATGTTGAAATCTTTGGAGAGGAGGTTCATTTGACAGGAAAATCTTGGCATTTAATGCACTGAAAACCAAGGTTGCTCCTCAGGATGAAATTGAGACTCTGAATTTTGCCAAGGGCAGAGAGTCCTTGCCCAGCTCCTCCAGGCTGGGAAATGCAAAAACCAGAACTTTTCTGGGCTGGGAATTGAATTTTGTGTGTATAAAAGACTGATATGTGGAACTAGATGATCTTCTACAATCCTATTCTATGATCAGGAAAATGAGCAGGATATTGTCATTGTTCTGACACAGTGATTTTGAATTTGGGCTGGTCTGAAACCAAGACATCACCACCCAGAAAATACAGCCTGCATTTGGCAGACCTCTGCAATTTTAGCACTTTTTCTTATTCACTTCTCCTGAAATCAAATTTTTCCGAAGTGTGTTTTAACACTGGGGTGTAACTAGGATATCCCTTCCCCATGTCTTAAAATAACATTATAAACATAAAATAATTTAAAAATAAAAATATAAATATAAAATAATTATATGTATGATATATTATTTTAAAATATTATTTTATATATTATATATAATATTATATATATATAAATATAAAATAATTGAAATAATTAATATGTTAACATATTAAAATAACATTTGCTTTTGCTTTGTGCTAACTCCTATGGGAATTTTCTGCAAGTCTGAAGTTTTGTTTAGAACCCTCAAACACAATTTCATGCTTAGGCCAGGCAGCTTGACAAGTTCCATTTCTGTTTCCTGCAACACCATCAAGCTGCTCCAGTTTCACTTAAAAGGTTTAAGACCTGAGCCAGTAAAAAAATCTGAAACCAGTTAAATTGCCCAATTGCCTTTTTCTTCCTTCAGCTCAGAGGAACTGACACTTCCAGCCTGGCTCACACTCCACTTCTGTGGGAAAGGGAAAAGTTTTTGTGACAACTTTTCCAGGAGGTCACATTCACTCAGCAGAGATTTAAGCCCCAGAGTCAGCAGCACCGACTCAGCTCTTTGAAAAATCACATTTTTTCCCCCAAAAGAATTTTGCTTCGAGTGCTCTTTTCCCATTCCAGGGGATGTTTCAAGGAACATTTCAATCTCCAAGACAATTTGCACCTTCAACAACAATCCCAGCTGGTATTGTTGGCTTGGAGGTGATATATTTTATATATATTTCAATTAAATAATAATGGTGTTTTCTTTATTTTGTGTGGTTTATAGTTTATATATTCTAACAAAGTGTGGATATATAAACTATAAAACTAACAAGGTGTGAATATATAAACTATATACATTATAATGTATATAATAAGATCCTATAAATAATATTATATATATATTGTGAATAGATAAACTATATTAACTATAATGAATATAATAAGCTATTATAAATAATATTATATATATTGTGAATATATAAACTATAATGGATATAGTAAGCTATTATAAATAATATTATATATATAGTGAATGTATAAACTATATAAACTATAATGAATACAATAAGCTATTATAATAAAATCAATAACTTAAGTTATTGATTACATTANGTTTATAGTTTATATATTCTAACAAAGTGTGGATATATAAACTATAAAACTAACAAGGTGTGAATATATAAACTATATACATTATAATGTATATAATAAGATCCTATAAATAATATTATATATATATTGTGAATAGATAAACTATATTAACTATAATGAATATAATAAGCTATTATAAATAATATTATATATATTGTGAATATATAAACTATAATGGATATAGTAAGCTATTATAAATAATATTATATATATAGTGAATGTATAAACTATATAAACTATAATGAATACAATAAGCTATTATAATAAAATCAATAACTTAAGTTATTGATTACATTATAATAGCTTATTATATTTATTGATTATATTATAACAGCTTATTATATTCATTGGTGTAAAGCAATTAGCATCAATATGTTTGGTAAAAGTTTTGTAAAAAGTTAATAAGGCATGTATATTTATTTATTTATGTATGTAGTTTAACTCTAAAAATTGTTTTTTATCTTTTTGAATTAGTTTCCGTGTTAATGATCTCGTCTTTTTCTTTACTATGGATATATTTTGAATTTATCAATTATTTGGCTTACAGCCTAGCTGTCAATCCCCTCCATACCCAGCTCCAGCCATCCATGCACCAAGACAGGGGGGTATCAAAACTGGCCAAATTCCAGGTTTTAAAACTGCTTTTCCATCTCTGCTTCCTGAAGATCCACCAAAAGGACAGAACCTTCATTATTCCTATGCAGGTTTTTAATCAGATGCTCTTCTTTTAAATTAACAGCTGATATTTGTTATTTTCCTCTCTTTTTCCCCTACCACTAATTCCTGCTGAAGTCTCTTTGCTTGTCCCTTGAGCAAAAAAAAAACCAAAATAAATTCCTCTTCCACACAACCCTTCTCAAGGACTCCAGGATTTACACTTCAGGGTTTGATGGCTTCAGGATTTGATTTGTGTAAGGAAGAGTTTGTCCTTTTATTAGTCAACAAGGCAGATTTGACAAATTAGTCTAATTATATGATGTATTTCATATTATTTATTTTAACTTGCTGATATCTAACGATTGAGCAGAGGTCAGCTGGGAAGCTCAAGGATGAACCAGCATTTATTTCACATTTCATCTTTCAGAGCCAATAAAAAATGGCACCTTCCCCCCAGCTGTCTGTCAGCAAAAGGAAAGAGACCTCATAAATAACCAGCAGCATTTTCTGTTGAACTTCTCAGGGAGGAAAATCTAGACAGCAAAATATGGATTAAATGGAGTTAATTTAAAACAAACTCAATGGAAATAGGAGAAATGCCTATTCTTTCAGTTATCTGTGCTTGTGGTAATTACATTTTCAATTGAACTTCTTAAAAACAGGGAAGAAGAAAGCACTTGGAAGATTGAAAAAAAAAACATGGAGTGATTACAAGTTTATCTCACTGAAACATCTTCTTCTTTTTTTTTTTTTTAAATGGATCAGTGCACAGGACAGAAGAAATCCTTTGATTCTTTTTAAACACTGAGACGGTTGCCAGCATTCCTGTCCTCACCTTAAATGCTCTCTGATTCCATCCAAAATTAAGGGTTTGCTCTCTGGGTGATCCCACTGCCCCAAAACCATGTTTCATCCAGAAACTCTGATTTCCCAGCACATCCTGGAGATTTTTTTTCTTTAAATGTCTTCTATTTTTGTACCTGAGCCTGATGAGTTCTTCACTGCATCCATCTGGCAGCTCATCAAGGTTTTCTGCGCTTTACAGGTTTGGGATGGAATAAAAGCTGCTTGCCTGAAAAGCTTTGTTGCTCTGCTGTTCCTTGCAGATTAAACTGATTTTCAAGCACTTTCCATGCTTTTATATGAAAATGAGCCCTGCAATTGCTGCAATTACCTCAGCCAGCATAAGAGGGGTAAATAACTTCAGCTCAACCTTGCTGTCCCACTGGCTGGTAATTTTTATTCGGGAATATTTCTCTATTTCTCAGCGTGCACATTGGTTGCTTGGTTTCAATACAGCCTTGCTGGAGTGAAAATAAAAAAAAAAGAGAAAATTCAAGTTCTCTGCTTTCTTACTGACCATTTCTTTACAATTGTCATATTTGTGTGTTCAATGGCGTGTCAATTAAACCCTTCATGGTACGAGCAGCCAGTGATTCTGTCTTGGAAATTAAGTTTATTTATGGATTCGATTTCATAACATTCAAATTGCTTGGGACATGCTTTCAGAGTCACTTGTGCGTAATCTAAAGCTTTGGAAAGAAAAATATTGCTTTATTGTATTTTGCTTAATTCTGCAAATCCCATTTTCTCTGATCCCATGGCAGGATAAAAGAATTCCCGTTGTGAAACATTCTTTCCTGGGGAACTCATCAAAGTTCAAGCCTGCATTCCATCAAATATTTCTTCATTTGCGTCCCCAGAGCGCAGCACAACTTTCTCTGGGCATCTTTGACTTCCAGGAAACAAAATCTGCAGGGGAAATCTTCTTCAAGGTTCCTTTCAGCATTAGGGCTGGGGGAAGATCAATGTCATTAGAGCACAATTTGCTAATTGGGGATGAGTAACGAGGATGAACAAAGGGAGACAGATTTCGGGTCGATTGAGGCCTTTGTTAAAATATTGAAGAGTTTGGAGAATTAGACCGAGGAACCAAAGCAAATTTTGAGGTGAAGAACCCCTGCAGCTGTTTAGAGTGATGGAATTTGCTGGATAGAAGCACTCAGGGCGAGATCCCAAATCAGGGAAATCGGGTGGAGCTGAGGACACTGAGACACCCCACTCGTGTTTCAAACCTGAATCCTCCACATTTCCCCAAGGGGGACTACAAATCCTGGACAATTGGGGTGAAATTTGAGGGGGAACAGGGTGAGAAAAGGGGCCAACATGCAAAATCTTTGAATTTTAACATCCCTAAAGCGTTTTTGGGGTTGGTGGGCAGGGAAGGAGCTGGTGCCTCTCAGTTTGGCCAAACTGAGCACAAACCTCAGGCCCATCCTGCACTCAAAGCTTGGCTTTGATGAAGTTTGTTTTGGGGCAGGTTGTCAGAGGGGTTTTAGGGGTGTTCACCAGTGTGGAACCCTGAAAATCCAGTTTCAGCTGCCTGCAGAGCCTGCTAAAACCACATTAAATCCAAAACAATTCTGGGCAAGAGAAAAGATATGTGAGAAGTTATTGTTTTCCTTCATTCAGTCACTCTGACCACTGAAGAGAAGCACAGAGCAAAGGGAAGATGCTCTACAGTCAATGGAGAAAGGAAAAAAAAAACATTTCTAGAGGGAGATTTGTCCATATTTTTTTAGGATGGAAGAAATTCCTTTTAGAGATGCCTGTCCTACAACCTCTTACCTTGGGATAATGCAATTATTTTAAAAGATTCTGCAAACTTCACACTTTTTGTGCCTGAGGATTTTGAAACATGCAGTAAAAATATTGAAATAGCAGTAAATAAAATCAAGATTTTCCATGCACAGATTGAGTGCTGTGACTGAGAGACCTGGGGGGTTTTATACCACTGCAGCCTATTAATCACAGTAATCAATTCAGTTTTTTCCTTGCTAAATCCATGTTAAATTCATTCAATTTACTTATTAGACAGATTGAAAGGATATGAGTTGGGCCACACTATTGAATCACGAGAATCTATAAAAAACATGTTCATAAACAGACTTTAAACCAAAGTTTAAAGTCCAGGCCCCTCTCCCAGAGCAGATTTTTGTCCTGAGGACATCAGGATCAGGCAGCACAACCTCTCTGTGCTCAGAGCATTCCTGCCCAGACTGCCTAAACAGCACAAATCAAAATACTTCAATTGTCAATGATTTTTCCCTTTGGGGTGGGAAAGATGAGGTGAATAGTCACTAATCTGGGGGCTGGAATCCAATAATACAGAAACTTTCATACAATATACTTTATTGCAAATCAAATGTTATTGCTTTTAGCACAGTGCTTATAAATTGCTTTTTTTTTTTTTTTCCCCCGCCAAACTGCCATAACACCTAAAATTTAACTTCTTTCAGAACAGAAGCAGCAGGAAAGAATAGCAACAAATTTTGGGGGTTTGTTCTGAGAATATATCATGAATATATCACTGAATGCAGTCCTAGGGAATGCTAAGTGATAACCAAGCTGTTAAATGAAATTTTAAATCCTCACATGTAACTCCATTTCTGTAACCCAAGCCTGGATGAAGTTTTGCAGGATTTAAGAATGATTCTGTCAGAACCCAGTGAATTGATGAAGGAACTTTTATCAGTTCCACTCCTCACCGTGGCTCTGCCCACCAGAGGATCAGCAGAGCACAGCCTCCAGAATCAGAGGGGCCAGCAGGGGATGCTCCTGGCCCTTGAGGAGCCCAGCCCACCCTAAAACCAAAATTACTAAAATATTATTGATATAAATATAAAATAGCAGCAGTTTGATGAAGAAAAGGCTGTTTTGCTCTGCTGGGACTGATAGTTTTTACTCTGTTCTCACCACTACAGCTGTTAGGGACTACTCAGTGCAGGACACACAAAATCAGCTATTAAATGCTCAGAAATCACATGAACAGAACCCATAAACCACAGAAAAATCAGGCTGCAGGAATAAGTAGCAAGACAAATATTTACACAGAGAATCTCTGCTTTTCCCTCTTGGGAATGGTCATCATTTCCTCAGTAAAGCTCCTTTCAAAGTGATTTATTGGGCAGCAACATCTGCAAGTGTTTCTTTCTGAATGGTGGAAATATTCAGATATTTTTTCTTTTGGTCTCGTCATTTTCTGCTCCTCTGACCCTCCATCTGAACAATCATTGAATTGCAAATGTTTTTAAGGTACAGTTCTTCGTACTTGAGCCAGTGAACAAAATACTGTCTTTTAAATTAAATTGGTGAAGTGTGTATGCTGAAAACAGTGATTTGGGAGAACAATCATGGCAACAGGCATGTAGCAGGGAAATAAAATAGCTTCAGGGCTGTCTGAGGGAAAATATAACCTCAAATCAATAATGAAGAACACACAGGCAGTCCTGATAATCCTGTTGTGGATGGAGGTAAAATCCACAAATGGGAACTTGCACTTGAGAGAGAAAAAAAATTATATTATTATAATTATATTATTATTATATAACGTTATATAGTAGTATATTTTATATATTATTATATAATATATATTATAGCTATTATATATATAATAGCTATATATCAAATCTATTATAGCTTTTATTCCAAACCTATGGAATTCCTGATGAGGGAAACACAAACACTTGCCAGGATTTGCTGTCCCACGTAGCGTGGGAACATCTGTTGTGTGTGTGTGGCAGTGGCAGGCACAGCAAACTGTCTGACAGCCCAGCTCTCCCCATCCATCATCCCATTCCCCTGCCACGCTGAATTATTCATTAGCATCCCACCAAACTCACACAGCGCAGCCCCACTGATCATTTACCAGGTTTCAGCCCCAAAAACCATTAGTGGAGAGGAGGAAAATCAACATTTCCCCACAGGAAGGGTGAGCCTGTACCTGGAACACGCAGGGAGGGAAATTCCCTCTGACAAGCTGCTGCTTGCACTAGATGAGCATTTTGTGAGCAGGCTATTCACTTCTTCTGCAGGAGAGTTTGCTGTTGAGGATGAAAATGTCTTCTAATTCCTTGGGAAGCTAAAATTCCTTAGCTGGAGGAGGGATGGAAATGCACTTGGACCTAATTCTGCAATAAGAGACAGAAATCATCTCCTCTGCCTTTCCCTCCCTCCTGAAAAGGCCATTTCTGTCCAGAACCTTCTGCTGTGGCTCCACAGGTTAAGTCAAAGTTATAACTATGCAGCTACTTCATTTACTTATTTCAAACACAAACTTTCAGAAGCACAATAAACCCAGGATTCTCAATATTTCAGCTGTTAAGGAATAATTTCTCCCTGGCAGCTGAAAGCCTGCCTCATTCACACATTTCAGGAGCGAGAAGCAGCAATTTGATGTTTCAGCAGGTTGGCTGTAAAAGCTTTATGATTTTGTTGTACTCTCCTCACTTCCAAAAATATCCCTGAGCTTAAAATGTCTTCTGGAGGTTAAAAAGAAACTCACCTGTTTCCTCTCCAGAGGAAAACATTCACTTTATTGCACTGTGCAGGGAGCAGGAAAGTTCAGAGAGCTCCGGGAGGTCAAATGTCAGCTCTCCCTGGCTTTTCCTCTCCCATTAAAAGCTCTCCGAGCTGGGATCAATATTTGCTGCAAAGCCCAGCCCAAAGCAGGTGGTTATGGATGGAGTTGCATGAATTGGATCCCTCTGCATCGCCTCCTGCTCATTTGTACTTAAGTTAAATACATACACAATTTTTTAAAAAGTGGATGTTTGGTTATGAGGTCCTACATTTCTGTAGGTTTTGATTTATTAGTATACTGGAGTTAATTGTCTAATTACAGCTTCGGGTTATGAAGCTCTATTTTCTTTGTTGTTTTTGTTGTTGTTGTTTGGTTGGTTGGTTTTTTTTTATATTTTTGGGCTTAAAATTCGTCCTTGATCAGGGCTCGGAGTGGCTGAGCCCTGAGTGTTCTGTGCGTGTGTTCGGTTCCAGGACCACACAGCTCTGCTCCCTGCAGAAATGACACTCCTAATTAGCACAGCCAGTAATCACCTGAACTCAGAATTTCCTCTCAGTCACCTTTTCACAGCCCACATTGGATGGCCCAGCCTGGGCTGTGTCAGAGCTTTGGGAAACTCCTCAAGGATCAGAGGGGAAAACTTGGGAAAACTTGGGAAAAAACCGTGATCAATGAATGCCTCAGTGAGCGCCAGGGGAGGGCCGTTATTGCCTTTAGATTTATTGCTCACTCAAAGCAAGTTACTGTCACAAAATTACTATTTTCTCTCTTCTCAAGCTTTGTCCTGGCTACATTTTTCCTCTCCACCCCTCCCTCACATTTCTGCTGTTTTGCAGAGCGATTGTGGGCTCACCCAGGGGGTCTCTGGCCAGTGGAAACTCTGAAATTGTGGCAAAACATCTCCAAGAATTCAGGCTAAAGGTATCTTCTGCCACTGGAAGTATTTCTAGCCTCTTGTGCTCCGGGGCAGGGAGTTTAAGAACAAACTGGCAATGCTATAACGTCAGTAAAGCTTAGGGGAAAAAAGAACTGTTTCTTTTCTAGATGGAAAAGAAATGGATCCGCCTTCAGCCGTGCTGCAGAGATGATTCAGGATTCAATTCTGAGCCAGAACCTGTAGCAATACATCTTATTATAAACCCTGAAACACAGGGATGCTGCTGCCGAATAAACCTCAGCAGCACAAACCCTCCAGGACTGGCCCCTGCTCCACCTGGGAGTTTTTCCATCCCCTGCCTAAAGCCCAGCTCCTGAGGAGCTCTGCCCACCTCTCTCCTCCCTTCCAACCCCGTTGTTCAGTTATTTGTTAAACCATTTTTGTCAAGATAATTGGACTTCCCAGCACCTGATGCCCCGATTTGAGGAGAGAGGGGCGGATTTGCTGTCTCACGCCGAGCCACTGAATCGATTCCCCTCCTGGCAGCCTCCCTCTAATCAAAATGTTTTTCTCTCCTTACACTTAAAAGCTCATAAATATCTCTTTGGAGGAGAAAGGCCTTTGGGGCTTGCAGCTGCATCTTCGTGAGTGACAAAATGAGCTCCCCAAAGCAGCAGTTTTTGGAGAGATGGAGTGTGTATTTAAACAAGTTTGCCTTCAGCATTCCCTTCCCTATTTTTCCTTCTTTACTCTTTGCTTTTGAGTTTCCTTTCAGCATTCCCTTCTCATCCCAGTTTTTCGTTGCTTACCCTTTTCTGCTTTCTTGCTCCTCTTCCTCCTGCCCAGAGCATTTCAGAACAGAGGTGAAAACTCCAAAGGCAAAAGTTCTTTTCTCCCTCTTAAACACAAATATCTGCCAATGACAATGTGAATTATTATTTCTCCTTCGTGGCTGTGGGGGAGTCCCCACCCTGCCTTCACCAGCTATAATATCCTGATTTAATTAAGCTTTAATTCAGCTCAGCATTCACCTCCAATGGGATGTGCAGAAAGAGCAAAGCCTGCAGTTCCCTGTCGAGTTCATATCCAAAACTGAGGCAAACTCCTCAGGACAAAAATTTATCTAAAAAGGAAGAGAGGATGTAAAAGTTTCTTTCTTTGCATGGCAGACTCTTCCAGCTTAAGAAAGGTTATTTAAGACAGAAAAGGATCAAGGAATCAGCAGCTAGAATTTTTTTCTGAGTTCTGTCCTTTATTTCCCTTTCTGCTTTCTATTAGAGGGTTACATAACTTAAATCGCCTGATTTTGCAGAAAAAGTTTTTTTAATCAATTATTTTCCTGTTCTCTACACCTGTTGAAACACACGCTGAAGTGAAAGCCTTGAAACACTTTAGAAAATTTCCTGTTATGTATTTTTAAGACAAAATTTAAGAAAAATGAGCAATCAAAGTCTCACATTTCACTCAAGTGTTTTTAAGGGAATAAAAGGATTGAAAGTGACCTGATAAATGTTCCCAAACATGCTTACAAACATTTAATTTGCAAAATCTGTGTGAATTTTTCGTTTGTTTCAGGAGAAAAAAAGAAAGTTTCATTGATTCAGGGGGGGAAAAAAAATCCCATTTTTTTGACATTAACCAGTTACAAAGTAAATAAAGTAAAAGTGGCAAGTAAAAAACCTGAGCAGCAGGAACAGCAGAGCGCCTGGCTAAACCTGGGCTCTGGGGATTCTTTAAATGAATTCATGAAATTAGCTGTGATTATGCACTACAGGAGGAAATTTTGATTTACAGAATAAAATCAATGCAGAGCAGAGCTCAGTCTCGAGTTGCTACACAGACCCCTGCAGAAAATCTGGATCTTTACAGGGAATGTTTGCCAAAAGAAATCCTTGGATAATACAAACCATCCATTTTAATGCCTCCCTCTTCATCAGAAAGTGGCTGAGAAAGTGCAGCAAAATATCCAGGAGCACTGCTGGGAACCCAAGCGAGCAAAGTGAAATTATGATTATGAGGAAGTCTATGAGCAAATTATAAAAATAAGATCTAAATTTAAAGCCAGCAGCCCCCCTTTAATAGCTTTAAATATGAGTCCAGGTTTGCATTATTGGAAAATTAGTGTACAAATGATATACTAGTGAGAATATGAAAAATATTATTTATGGGTGCTTGGCGTTAAGTAAAAAATTATTTCAGGAGGTGAAGCCCTCAGGCTGGGTATTCATTGGAATAAAGAATGATCCATCTCCATGCTCAGGGAAATTGTGATGCAAACTGAGGCTGGTTTTTAACTTTCTAAAGCCAAATGTTTGTGAAAGCAAGAGGGAACTGATTCCAAGGGCCCATCTCAGCTGGTGTCACTCGGAGTCTGTGCTTTTCCTGGAGAGGAAAAGTTAAAGTCCAGCTTTGGGATGGTCTGGGACAGGCCAGGGATGGATTAGGGGGGCTAAAGCAAGGCCCCAGGGGATGGAAACCCCAGCAAGGCATCTTCAGGGAGCTTGGGCTGGATTTTGGGAAAAGCTTTTCCCTCAGGGAATGGGCCCAGCCCCGAGGAGGAGCTCGGGAGGGTTGGGGCAGGGGGGTTGTGGGGGTCTGTGCAGGGCAGGAGTGGGGCTGGATGACCCTGAGACCCCTTCCAGCTCAGGACAATCCCTGATTCCATGGAGCCATGGAAACTGGGCGTGTTTTTAGCCTTGTTCTTGTGTTAGCTGTGAGAAATTCGCAGTGGTTACAAAGAGCAGCTGCATTCAGAACCAGAAGGATGGAGTGAGATGGGGGGAGAGGGGGAAGGCCAGGATCCCACCAGAATTTGGGAATAATTCCAATGGCTGTGGGCTCCTTTTGTGTTAAAAAACACAGGGAAACTCAGAACACTCCCAGCTGGAGCTGGGCTGAGTCAATACAGGCAAACCTCCTCAGAAGATTTCTCTCCTGTTCCTGCCCAGAAAAAAGCCACGTGTTTGAGACAAAGGCAAGAAATATCCAGCTAAATGGAGTTTTTATCTGACTGCCTTCACACTTAAAGCATTGAGGATTTTAAACAGACAGAGGGGAAATTTAGGTGGGATTTTTGGCATGAAATCCTGGCTGGGAGGGTGGGGAGGGGCTGGGATGGAATTCCCAGAGCAGCTGGGGCTGTTCTGCATCCCTGGCACTGCCCAAGGCCAGGCTGGAAATTGGGGTTTGGAGCAGCCTGGGACAGGAGAAGATGTGGATGGATGAGCTTTGAGGTCCCTTCCAACCCAAACCACTCCGGGATTCTGAGATCCCAAAGCTCAGGGTCTCAGGCACAGAAGTGGAAGAAGAAATCTCAGCAGGTTCCAGCTCTGCTCCTGGTCTGGAGAAAGGCCTGGAGCTTTCTCCAAGGGTGGGAACTGCTTTGAGCCCCATTTCCATGCATCCAGCTGCTCCCATTTCCATGGATCCACCTGGAGCGGGAAAGCCGAGGTGTCTGGGTGGAATTTTGGGATGCTGGGCAGAGCCAGGAGCTTGCAGGTGAATTTGTGTGGCAGTTGCCTGGCAACTCAGAGCAGGGAAAGATTGAAATCCAGCATCAGCAACTCATTTAGGGATGAAACGCTGCCAGTTCTGATCTCTGGGGACAATGGGGAGCAGCGAAAGCAGGAGATGAGGAATAAATCCAAAGTTTCTGCCCAAAGGGAGCCCTGGTGGGGCTGGAATAAGCAGCAGGATGTGCAAGTCAAACACTGGGATGAACTCCCTGACATTTGAGGCCAGGTTCAGAGCTCCCCAAGTCAAGCAAACGAAGGATTGTTCAAATACCACGTGTGTTTTTTAATTAAAATTGCAGCCAGAGGAGGGAAAGGGCTGTGGTGGGACAGGGGGGAGGTTGTGGCAGGGGTCAGCTTTGAGTGGACTCTGCTCCACACTGGTGCCAGGAGGCAGAAATTAAATGCAAACCACCCTTTATTCTCCAAAAGGCCTTTCAGGATCATTAATTGCAGATGGGCTGAGCTAGAGATGCTAAATACCTTCATAATACTTTAAATAAAAGCTCAATTTCTCAATTTCTTGTGTTTTGTCTGGAGTTTTTTGGTTTTTTTTGTTTTTTGGGTTTTTTTTGCCTTGTTCGCATTTTCTACTGGAGTTAAAAAAACCATAAAAACCCAATGACACACAAAAAGGAATGAAACAAATGAAAGGTTTCATTTCAGGGCTTTTTAAACCCAAGTCTGTACCTTTCTTTTCCCTGGATTGATCTGGACAGCTTTGCTTTCAATCTAGTTTAATTGAAAATATGAAAATGAAATATTTCATTTTTTCTCATAAATAATTCCAATTTGCTATTCTGCAGATGATTGGAGGGTTGCAGCTTCTCTTGTTCTGGCTGTGTACAAACCAAATATTGATATAACGTAGATGTCAAGTTTCATTTAAAACAAAATAGATCCTGAAGAGCTGCAAAACCATTACAAATAATTTCCAAGTAGCAGACTCAGGATTTTAGGGATTTTTTTTTTTAACTCAGTGCTGATTACGCCATGTTGCTGAGAGGCTGAATTTGAAAATGCAAATTTCAGAGGTCTGGCATGAAGGATGCAAGATTTGTAATGGAACCAGAGCCCCTGGTTTGTGACTGTCCAGCTGGAATTCCCCCTAGAAGGACTCACAAACATTCCATGGCACTGAAAGGTGACAAATTCAGTGTGCTGTGCTTTGCTTTGCCTGCTGGGATCACCAGTGAATAAAAGATGCTGAAGAGGCTGATCTGAGGGAAAATGCCAAAATCATTTGTACCACAGCACTGGGAGAGCCTGACTTTTAAATACACTGACTCTGCTGGTGGCAGCTCTTTGCAAGGAGATGTTTCCGAGAGAGCAAAACCTCATCATTTCACAAGGCCCTGTTTGAAGATCACTTGGCAAAGGCTTTGTAAACCACACCTCTGTCCATGGTCCTTGGGAATGCGCCAAAGAAGCATTAAAACAGAATAAAAATCAAGGTTAATGCAGAGCGAGGGAGGTGACAGCAGATTGGTATTTTCCAAACAGGACATGAACATCCCAGGAAAAATAAAAAACATCCCAAAGTTCTTCTTCCAGCCTGTGAAGGAACCAATAGCTCAGGAAACAGGAGCTGATGAGGCACAGATCAATTCCTTGGGAGATAACTGAGAGAATTGGGCACCTTCATCTTATGCTTTCACTGCTGAAAACAAAATATTTGAGTGCAAGGAGCTGCTCTGTGCTCTCATTAATTGGGCTGCTCGGGCCCCTGCATAATTTTATTAGAGGAGCCCATTGACATTTATTTAGTAAATCCCCTTTTTATGAGTTTATACTGACGTCTACCCCAGCTCAAACTTTCGGCCAAAAAGCAAACTTTTTTGAGGGGGAAAAAATAAAATTAGGAAATGCAAAAAGGAAATGAGTTATTTATTTCTAGGATTGGCATTATCTATAAAGATTTCTGCACAAAGCAAGCAGAAGAAGGTCAACAACTTCCACAGCACACATCTCATTTATAGTCAGGTGTGTGTCAGCTTCTCCACAACGTGGAACCATTATTATTTACGTCACTAGGATTGTTTTTATTTTAAAACTCTCTGTGAAATTCAGGATCCCCAGTTATTTTTCAAAGGCATCTCTCTGTCATCTTTATGAGGACTCCAGTGAAAATTTACTATCCTGGACAGGGACTGAAGTCTGCAAAAAAAACTCTAGAAAATGAAAAGATTTAGCACCCTGTCAGATGGAAACATCTTTTTTAAGAGAAGGTTTCACTAGACAGAGATTTACAGCAGGATTTGGTGTCATTGGGAAGCCAGGTCTGAAAATCTGCCTTGCAATGGATTCAGCTGCCTTGGAAAACTCCTGCACTGGGGGAGTTGAGCAGCACATAAACACCTGAGTGCCTGCTCAGGGAAACTCATGGATTAAACACTGTTTCTGCAAAGTTTCAGCCTTTTGCTTCTTCATTTTTTATCTCCACTGAGGCACAGCATTGTTATGGGGTGGAGGAGACAGGCCCTTCCCCTTGCTGGGATTCTACTCTGCAGCATTTCATTTATTCAGCCATTCTCTGTGTTTATACTCACCCGTGCCTTAAAATCAAACCCAGCCTAACTTTGTCTCACCAAAAGCGAGAAACATCAAAGCTCCCAGAGCCTCAGAGTTACTGGGAATCTTGGAAATCACAGAGTCCAGGATGGTTTGGGTCAGGAGGGACCTTAAAAATTGTATTTATACTCACCCGTGCCTTCAAATTAAACACAGCCTGATTTGTCTCACCCACAGGGGGGAACATCCAAGCTCCCAGAGCCTCAGAGTTACTGGGAATCTTGGAAATCACAGAGTCCAGGATGGTTTGGGTCAGGAGGGACCTTAAAAATTGTATTTTTCCACCCCCTGCCCCTGGCAGGGACACCTTCCACCATCCCAGGCTGCTGCAGCCCCAATGCCCAGCCTGGCCTTGGGCACTGCCAGGGATCCAGAACAGCCCCAGCTGCTCTGGGAATTCCATCCCAGCCCCTCCCCACCCTCCCAGCCAGGAATTCATGCCCAAAATCCCATCCATCCCATCCCTCTGGCCCTGGGAACACATTCCCTGAGCAGGCAGGCTCCCCGGGAGCAGCAGACACAGCACAGGTGGGAAGGGCTGGACTGAAGCCCAGCTTCCCATGTTCCTAAGAAGGAGGGATCGAGCCCAGGGCAGGTTCCCTGTCACACCTGGGTCACAGGTTTTAACTGAGAAAAGTTAAGTTTACTCACAAATATAAAATCTGCTTGGCTGGGCAGCACTGTGAATTATTCACTTCTCTCCAGGACTTTTGCCTCCCTAATGGATTTATGGGATGATTCTGGGATTCTGCCACAGCCCAGATCTGAAAATGCAGAACTGGCTCTGAGTCACAGAAATGTTTGGAGACAATGGATGGGTAGCAGAGATAATAAAATCAGCTGTCAGTACATTAAACCTTTTTGTCCCCATGACTGGTCATCATCAAATATCATCAAATCTGTCCCAAAAAAGGGCAGCCTGTTAGAAGTGGGCTGATGAGCTGGGAAGGATCAGATATGATTTATTTGATCATTATCAAAGCGAATGAAGAGTTCAAAGATGCAGAACTTTTTGTTGCTGTGGGCTTGTTTTCCTCGTTTTCCCTAACTGAACAAAGTCAGGATGAAATTTTTATATCCAGACACAGAATATTTCAGTGGCTGTTGACTAGAAACTCGTATTTCACTGACTACAGGACTTTGGAAGGATAACCTAATAAATATCATGATCTAAAAAACTTTTTGTCTTTAATGAAAAGCTGGAGAAAGACTTTGAGGTTAATTTTGTTCAGGACTTCCTGGGAACAAGGATGAATATGGGAAAATACTGAGGGAAAATACAAAGTAAGAAGAAAAAATACCACTGATTTTTATAATCCAAATATAAAATCCCATACAATCCACCTGTAAATTCATGTATCATTCATATTTAATCCATATATATATGATGTCTCTCTCTTTACTTGGCCAAAGATGTGGGAAAATTATTGTCCATCCTCTTGGAGGATTTAATATTCAAAAAACTGAATGATATTTAATAAAGGCATTAATTGAGTTTGCAGTGCCTCCCTCCCCACCTGCCACCAGCCTGGTGCAGACAGAACAAACTCATCTCTGCCTGTGGGACACAGGAAGATCTGTGTGCAAGATTTAAACACTTTCAGAAACAAATAAACCACTCAGACACCTGAAATGAAGTGAATTTGTTTGCTGCTACAATAATTTAGTAAATGGCTCGATGTCAGAGAGAAATTACAGCCTGCAGAAGCTGGATCACTGCTCAGGGCATTTGGGCACTTTAGAGATGCATTAAATCTCCTAAATACCTGTGACTAAAGGAGGGGTGGAAATTGGATTCAATTTTATTTGTTTTCACCATGAAGTTGGATAGATGTGGATATTTTTTATAGTTTAGATACTAAGCAGATTGTCAGGGATTTACTTAGTGATGCACTAAGTTATTTTCCTTCCAGGTAAATTCAGCACCTGTTTCATGGCTTTGCTATGAGTATTCCAATGTCTGAAAGATCCTCAGCTGAGAAATAGATCTGCCCATAAATCATATTTGGTATTTTGCAAATATTCACAATGACACAAAACTCCCTTATTTCCACCAGAAATGTTGAATGTTGTCTTCCAAAAGTAGCCCGAAATTCAGCCCTGAAAACATTGGATATCAAAACCTCCCTACTAAAGAATTTATCTTTTATTACTTGGAGCAATTTAGACCAGACACTGCTAATTAGTTCTGATCTTGATGAACAGAAGGTTCCAGGAGGAAACCCAGCCAGAGCTACTGCAGGAGGATTGTCCAGCACACCAAGCGACCAAAATGTGTAAATCTAATTTCATGTCATGCTTTCCACAGCTGAAAAGGCATTTCAAAACCATATTTTTGCTTTTGCAAAGGCATAAACTCATCATAGTTTGTGTTTCAGTTGTTAATTAATGACAACACATTCATTACAGATTCCAGCTCTGAGCTGGGAATCACAATCCTGGGCTCAAAACGCCATTTCCACACTTTTTTTACTTCAAATCTTCTTTTCTTTACATTTCATTACTGCTAGTATAAATTGTGATTAATTAAAAGTAGAGAAGGAAAGTTTTTGTTGGAGGGAGCCACGGAAATTTGTGAAACCTTGGTGCAGCCAAGTGTGGAGAACAGAAAACCAATTAACCACGGACACGGCTCGGAGGCAGGGCTGCAAAAAGGAAAGGATTGTTCTTTGCCTCAGCCATTCCTGCAAATTTCACTGGAAATTAAGGCTGAATATTCATCTTTTCCCTCTGAGTAAATTGGGAGGTTGTTTGATTCCCCACTTGGCTGGGAGCTGGTGAATAAATGGTGTTTTGGGGGCCTTATTAAGGCAGGGAAATAAGGAGTGAGTCTCCAGCCAGTGTGAGAAATGCAATTTTCTAAAGGAGTAGGAGTGGGAATTTCTCCAAACACCTCCAGAAGATCCAGAAGATAAATATATATTTTTATATATATAATATATTTATATATTTATTTGATATTTCTTATTTATTTTATATAAAAGATATTTATTTTATTTTCCATCCAACTCATCAACTCTCTTCCTTTGGTTTTGTTTTTGCTTTTTTTTGTGACTCTTAAGTTCAGTATTGAAAAGGTTTTACTCGTCCAATTTAGCCTTGACCATTTCATCACTTCTGCATTTCCCACTCGTTGAATGCAAAAGAATTGTACAAAAATACCACAAAAACAAACAGAAAATGATCCTGGCTTTCAGAGACTCTCACTGCACCATGCCAGAAATAAAGAAATTAAAAATGCAGCTATCTTTAAGGCATTAAATTTTGATTTCTACAATGTCACAGAGAATGAAGCTGTACCCCTAGCCCTGCTCACTGTAAATTGCCAGGTTTTCATATTTCTTTTCATATTTATTTATTTTCATATTTATTTATTTTCATATTTATTTCTCTTTGGTCTCTTTTACATAAAAGACTCCAAGACTTGATCAGTTTTTCAAAAGCCTGAAATTCCTCCTCATGGCAACAGTTCCTTATCAATTCCCAAGCCCTCCTGGCTGCTCTCTCTCTAAAATTGATAATTTCCCCTTTTAGAAATTGATCATTTCCCCATTTAGAAAGGATTTCTCCATTTCCCACCCTCTTATCAGCTTTTCCCCAGACAGAAATCGCTCAGGAAATTGACTGTCACACGTATTTCGATTCATTTTCTGCTTGCTATGGAGGCAATTTTAGCATTTATCTGTATTTTCTATTATAATTCTTTTATAGAAAATTGTGGCACATCCAGGGAGGAAGAACAGCCCAAAAAGTTCAGCTGAAGCACTCTCTGCACACCCTGTATATTCTATTTATTAATCATAAAAATGTCTTCATATTTACCAAGATAAGATTTTCAATTTACTCAAAAAATTTGCTTTTTTAATCTATTTTTACATAGAATCCTGCAGTCTGTTCAGCTGTGTATGTCCTAGGAAATATGGAATATTCTGTATTTTCAAATTCCAAGGGCTGAGGTTTGAAAATCATCTAAAACCATTTACAATTTGCAGACAGAGCTGTGGAAATATGGAATATTCCTTACATGGAACCGCTTTGGGAAAGGTGAATTTACCCCAGATTAAATTCAGGCCAAAGCCAGTGAATATTTTCAGATTTTTAGAGGATTATGATTTGTGCAAGACAAAATTCCCTAAACCTCTTCCTTCTTGTTAAACAAAGCTCATAAAACAAATGATATTTGGTTTATATTCATTAAACAAATGAATAATTTGGAAGAATTTCCTAGTGTTTAAAAAGCAAATTTCTGCTGGCAGACAACCAATGGTCACTGAAATTTGAGGTAACAGCTTTTCAAACTGTTTATTGCAACATTTAATTGAAAATTATTTCTCTTCCTCCTAATGAGGCCCTTAATTTAGCTGAATAATAATCACCTTAATCACAAATTCACATTCCATTTTAGCTTTATTGCTGAGATTTGATTTTAAATTCACAAATGAATAACCTGCTGTTAAAAGTGACAGCTTGACAGCACTATAAATTCTTGTTCACTTGGTTAAAAAATAATAATTTACAAACAAGAGACCTCTCTTCCCCAAATCACATCACTGGGCTTTAATCTTATCCTGAAGCCTGGCAAGAACAAGAATTTAATTGAAATTAATCTACTTTTTTGAGACTGTGGCTTGCATTTGTGAAATTTTTTTTAAATAAAAATTAAATAATTATGAATAATTTGATAATAATAATTTTAAATAATAAATTCTGTGGTTCCTGTCAAATTTGGTTTAGTGGTACAGAGCAGATTTGGGCCTCTGAGCTGGAGGTGAATCTATCACAGTTTCTTACCAGGTGAAAAGATTTTCCCCTCTGTAAAACAACATTTCCTTCTTTTTTTTATTTATTTTTT
>VXBQ01015465.1:0-15247 GCA_013400175.1 Phainopepla nitens
GGCTTCAGCTGCCACGGCAGAGAAATCTAGCAGGGGGTGCCTCTTCAATTTTGTTTGTCTTGTTCTCCTCAGCTTGGAGAGAAACTGTTTTTTAGAAGCCCTGCTCTTGTCTCCTTCTTCTCTAGTCCTTTCCAATCTCTTCCTAACACCAGTTTCCCCCTTCATTTGGCACACTTCTTGGGGCTATGTGTCCTTGAAGGAGACAAGGAAGGTGGAAGGAGCTGCAATGTGCCTGTCACCCTGGCTTAGGTGGGATCAGGCTGCAGAGAGGGTAGAGTTGGCCGTTTAAGAAGCAAATCCCTTCTTTGGAGGAGCCTTTTCCGAGGATCAGCATCCCTTTGGCTGCAGCAGCTCTGGAGTCACCTGAGGCAGCTGCCACAGGATGCCCCTCTGCCACTTCCCCTGTGCTTTCACACTGCTGACCACAGCCACCACCCCCACTCTCAGAAGGGACAGGGCATCTTTTACCCAGCGGGGCCTCAAAGCCATTTATGGGATGGAAAAAGAGCTTTGGGTGATGTTTGTCTCATGAGGGGATGGAAATGGGGGGGTCAGACTGGGGGGGTGCCAGAAATGGGGTTCTGGGTTGGCTGGTGCTCATTGCAGAATTAAAGAATCACCTGAGCCAGCCCACTTTCTCCTTAATAGGGACAAATTCCTGAGTTTTTGGATGCTTCCATAGGTCCTTGGAAGGGGTTCTCAGCCCCTGTAGACCAAGACCAGCAAATCTCCCTAAACACACCATCAGCAGTGGAGCCTCCCACCCTTATACCTTTAATTCCTATAATTTTGCGCTGTTTTTTATCTTCCCTGCCCCCAAGAAATCCAGTACCGTCGTGGTTTCCAAGGGAGCAGCTGTCTCATGGAATTGACCTGAAAACAAGGAATTGAAGGAGAAACAGAGTTCTTGAGCTCTTGGGAGCATTTCCCCTCCTTGCCATTGGAAGGGCTCATCTCTAATCCCATTTCCAAAGAGTCTCCCTGGTTTTTTGGGATGAGGTGGTGGGCTTCAAGATCCAGGAAAGGTGTTGAGGAGCTGGAGCATGTCCAGAGATGAGAATGGAGTCAGGGAAGTGTCTGGAGAATTCAGGAGGAGCAGCTGAAGGGGCTCAGCCTGGAGGAAAGGGGGGCTCAGAAGGAACTTTCTTACTCAAATTACTGGAAAGGGGTTCAGAGCCAGGTGGAGTCAGGCTCTTATCCCAACAGAGGGGGAAAACAGGGAAAATTCCTTCATGGAGAGGGTTGTCCAGCCCTTCCCAGGCTGCCCAGGACAGGTGGGGAGTTCCCTTTCCTGGGGGGACTTAACAGCCCTGGGGTTGTGGCACTTGGGGACACAGTCGAGGTGGCTTTGGCAGTGCTGAACTCCATGACTTTAGAGCCATATTCCAGCCTCAACAATTCCACGACTCTTGCAACACCTGATTTTTTTCATCCTAAATTGGACAGGGGGGATAGAAGATGGAGCCGCCTCTTTGCACAACCCGAATTTTGGTTTGGCCTTTTTTATTATTAAAGGTGTCTTGTTTGGGAGCCGTTTGATTCTTGGGAAAACCACGGCTCGACTCGGGCCCGCACAGGCTCCTCGATGGGTCCCATTCCTGGAGGAGAACAACTTTTCCCCGGCTTCCCTCGGCAGAGGCTGTGGCAGGTTTCGGTTCTGCCCGTCCTGCCCGCGGGACGCCGGGGGCGGCTCCGCGCAGCTCCCCCCGCCTGGGGCCGGGCCGGGCCGGGCCAGCGAACCCCGCCCAGGCTCCGAGGATCCGGCCTGCGGGCTGGGGGCCAGCCGGATCTCCCGCGATCCCACCATGGCCACGGAGATCGTTTATGCCGACCTGGATCTCGGGCCCGGGCAGCGCTGCGAGAAGCGGCTGTCGCGCCGTGAGCGGGGCTGTGAGTTCGGGGTGGGCTTTGGGGGCCTTTGGAGGGGCTGCGGGGGTGCAGAGCTCCGGGGGGTGCAGGGAGGGGAAGGCGCTGTGGGGTGGGATAAGATCCCGGCTGTGCTTTGGCATCCCGGCGGAGGGTTTGGGTTTGAATTTCTTGGATGCACCGGGCTCCGCTTCGCTCCGCGGCTCAACTAAGCGGGATGAATTACTCGGTTAATTCATACCCTGGCAGTCCTCTCCCGGGGATGCCTCCCTCGAAATTGCTCCCCAGGGATCCTCCTCTGCCGTTCTTTCGCCGGGATTCCTCCTCCTGGGATCGCTCACTCTCACTGCCGCGGGGTTAAACACCGGCTGCTCTCCCACCTCCCACCTCCCCCTTCCCGTGCGGCCGCTTCGGCTCAGCCCTGCCGGGATCAAACCTCGGCTTCGCAGAAGATTTTTAAGCCCTGATATCCCTCAGCTTGGCCATTTGAGCCTCATCCCTGTGTGCAGGGGCTGAACTGGGAAAACTGAACTCCGCACCAATCGTGATTTCCAGGAGCTGCTTCTTCCAAAGGCTCCGTGCTCGGAGCGAAAGCTCCAAACGTGCCCCAATTCCGCTGCTCCAAGGAGAACTGGGATGCTGAAGGGCTGCCGGCGCCTTTGGATGGACCGAGCCTTGATGCTCCTGCTCCATCTTCCTGCGCTTGTGGGGGCTCCTGCTTTGTTTCCTGCCGCTGCTCCTTGTGCCTCGTGCTTTTTTTCCTTCTGACTCCAGTTTTGGTGTCCTTATGGAAACAAAACAGCAGAGGAATCAGAACTATTTAGGCTGGAAAAGAATCCGAAGATCCTAAAGGCTCACCACTGATTAAAGGGTTTAACTCCTACCACGGAGTAATTCCGCTGGGATAATCCCACCAGCTTCTGAACCCTGAGGCGCTGCCGGGCTCTGAGCTCCTTTTGGGGACAAACCAGCCCAAATCTACAGAGTTCTGGTTCGTTGGCTGCGGTGCTGGGCGATCTCCTGTCACCTGTGTCCCCCGCAGCTCCGGGCTGTCCTCGGTGGCACCGCGTGGCGCTCGGGGCCGGCTGGACCGGGAATCTCCTGCTCGCAGCGGCCGTGGTGGCGCTGGGCTGCTCGTGTGAGTGCGGCCCCGGGGACACGGGGACAGCCCCGACCGCGGGAAGGGGTCCCGGGGGGCTGGTGCGGGGGAGAAATCTCTCGGTTGTGGCACGGACAGGGTTTGACAGCCCCGGGCCGAGCTCGGGGTCAGCCAGAGCCCGGATAAAACGAGCCCCGTGCCCGGCGGGACGTCGCTGTTGTCACCCCCAGCAGCCTCAAAGCAGCCGTGGCAGGCGGGAGGGAGACTCCAATGTCTGCTGGATCTTGGGGAGACCCCCCAGAGGGGCAGGGCTGGGGGAAATCTCCCCCAAATAAAGAGCTGCGAGCTGTCCCCGTGGCGGGCAGGGGGTGCTGAGCAGCCCCTCAGCCTGGGGTCGGGCCCCTCCGGGCTGCAGGAGGGGAGCAGAGGCTCCGGGGCTCTCTGCGATGTCACCCGAGACACGGTGCCAGCTCGGAGGGGCCACATCCTGTCCCCGGCACAAAGCCACAATGGGGAGGGGCAGCTGCGGGCGCGGGGGCAGCTCAGGGGTGCAGAGCCCGGCCCCCAGAAGGAGACGGGCTAGGCAAGGTCCTGTCCCGGGCTCATCCTTCCCTCCCCCGCAGTTCTGCACCGGCAGCCAGAGAGCCCGGGAGGCTGCGAAATCGGGAATGTGAATATTGGAGACATCAACAGCAACCGGGACAGCGTCCTGTCCGAACTGAGGGAAGTTCTCTGCCCGACTCAGCCACCAGGTAACAGCCCCGAGGCGTCTCCGCTCCAAAAGCTTCCCCAAAATCTCCTGGCACGGCCGGATCGGAGCCCCGAGCGCAGCTCAGGATGTCCCTGGGGATGAGGTGACATCTTGGTCCCCTGGCCCGGCTCCGATCCCTTTTTTCCAGGGCTCGAGGGATGCAGGATCTGCCCCCAGGGCTGGACGCTGGGCAGGACCAAGTGCTACTGGGTGTCCCCTGGACACAACCCTTGGAGCAAGAGCCGGGAGGACTGCGGGGGTCGGGGGACCACGCTGCTGCTGCCGCGGGATCGGGATGAGCTGGTGAAGGGAACGATGGGGACGGGAGTGTGGGAAGGAGCCGGGGCTTCACCGGGGGCTGGTGGCACCCGGGAGGGGTGAGGGGGTTCCCAGAAGCCCGGGATCAGCCCCCGCACCGTGCCTGAGGCACCCGGGTGCGTGTGGCAGAGCGGGGGGGACACGGCTGGGGCTCAGCGCTGGGATCCACGGCCCGGCAAGGTCAGCGCTCGTCCCTGCCGCAGGAACTCCTGAATGGAATCCTGCAGGAATCCGGGCGCAGCTTCTGGATCGGGCTCTGGGAGCCCGTGCCCGGGACGGGTTGGACGTGGCTGAACGGCTCCCGCCTGGAGCGGCCCCGGTGAGCGCCGGGGGCAGCGCTGGGGGCCGGGAGTGGCCGACAGAGCCCGGGGCTGAGCCGGGTCCCTCCTGAAAGCCACAGGTTCCAGCTGGAGGTCGGGGAGAGACCTGGCCATTGTGGGGCGATCAGGAGCGGCAGAATCATCCCTCAGGACTGCGGCTTCGAATTGCAGTGGATCTGCCAGAGAGAAGCCACCGAACTGTGACCTGGGCAGCGGGAAAGGAGCTCGGGCGGGATGTGGCAGCCGGGTGGGGGATGCGGGACCCGGTGCCGCCGTGACGTTTCCCGGCTCTGCTCTGTGCTGTGCTCAAACCACGTCCCGAACACAGAGCAGACACCCCAAAATGGGATTCCCCCGGCTGCAAACTCGGCGAGGCTCGTGCCTTGTAGGAACATTTCTGCTCCGCTCCTTCTGAGTCCTTTCGCTGGAATTCGCTCGCGGCGTGGGGCGGCTCCGGCCCCACAGGGAGGCGGCCCCGGGGCGCTGCTGGGCCCGATCCGCTCCGGCCCGGCCCGCGGAGCTCCCGCCGCGCCCCTTCAGAAACCGCGGGCCCCCTTTTCCCGCACGGCCACCACGGGCTCCCCCCGCCTCAAAACAGCCCGGAGGCGCCAGAGCCGGGGGCGTCCCTCCTGTCCCGAAAATACAGCGCGAAGGGAAAAATAAAACCGGCGAAATTGCCACAAATGGCCCCAAAAAGCGAAGCAGCCTCCGGGAAGATGCTGATGGGGTTTTAAGAGCCGAGCTGCAGCCAGGGGAGCGGCAGAGCGCACACATCGCAGGTGGGCGTCCCTCACTGCTCGGAGTGTGCCGGCAAATTCAGGAGAATTGAATCCAAATTGGCGGCCCTTGGCACCACCCGCTCTTTCTCCTCTCTTTGCCTTGACGGATTTTACAGCGCTCCCTTTCACCCCCACCGAGCTGCCAAGGAAAATCCCCGGCTGCCCCGCGGCCATCCCCACCCGCCTTGCACAGCTCCGGCCCTGACGCCTTCTCCTCTCCCCTTCACTCCGCACCAGGTTCTCCTTCCTCCACCCCCGGCAGTTCGGGGCAAGGAGATTTCGCCCACTGGCCCCACGTTCCTCCTCTCAGTGTGTCCCAGTTTGCCCAGTCTGTGCTCCTGTCGCTGCCTGCCCGCGCAGTCGCTGCCGCCGTGGGGCTGCTCAGTGATGGAGAGAATGATTGCAGCGATTCTCGGGCTTGGCTGGGCCTGGCCAGGTGCCCGGGGCCACCAAAAGCGCTCTGTCACTGCCCTGCTGGGGCTGGGCAGGGAACAGAACACAAGGAGAGGCTCGAGGGTCGGGATACGGGCAGGGAGAGGTCACTCGTGGGCATAAATACCCGACTTGGAGAAATTAATTGAATTTATTATTGTTGGGGGTTAGTTGGAGGGTTTTTTGTTTTTTTGTTTGGGGTTTTTTTGTTTGTTTTTGTTTTTTTCCCCCATCTACTTGAGAGAAAAAACGATGTGGGGGAGAGAGGGGAGACCAATAGGGGCAAACAAGGGAAATGGCCACGCACTGTCACACACCACGGGCATGGCTCAGGCACAGAATGGAGACTTTGGAAGTCTTGGCCGGGGAGTGACTTCTCTGTCTGGGGGGAAGTTTCTCTCGGGAATCTCGGGAGGTATTGGGGGCGACTCCGAGGCTGTTGCCTGGGGGCGGGAGCTGATCTGCGGCGCTTTGGGCGCGCCCGGGGATCAGAGAGAGAGCGAGCGGTGCCTCGTCTTGCGGAGAGCGGGTGCCCGTTTCCCGGCACGGGGCTGCGCTGTCGCCTCGCTGCCCGGCCGTGCCCTCTTGTCGGGGGCCGAGGGGCAGCGCTGCCCGCTGGGAGCCGCCTGCCTTGGCCGCCGGGGGTCGGTGCGGGGCCGGGTCGCTGTCCCGGGCCCCACAGGGAGCGGTGTCCCCGTCCCCTCCCGCCCGGGCACGGCTGGAACTGCACCAAAGGGGAGATGGGGCTGCACGGGGAAAGGGCTGAGCCGGGCTTTGGGGCTGCGTTTGTGGGGCAGCTGCTGCTGCTCTGGGCTGGCCGTGTCGTTATTTTATACATCCATAATCCAGGAAAGAATTGTTATTCCTTTTTCCGTATCTGTGCCTGAAAGCCCTGTAATTTCAAAGGCATAAGTTTTTGGAGGGCGGGTCATTTTTTCCATTCCAGGAAGGCTCCGGCCTTCTTTGCCTCACACCTCTCTTTTAAACCAGGACAAATATCAAACAAAGCACGGCAGGAGAATGAAGAGTAAAACAAATCCTACCAAGAACACCTTCCCCTCTCCTCTCCCTCGTTCCCGGGCCTCTCTTTATCCCCCATTCCCTCCCTCCTCCCCACCCAGTGGCACAGGGCATGGGGGTCACAGTCAGGCCATGTCACTGCTCCCCCCTCAGGGACAGGAATCCTTGTCCTGCTCCAGCCTGGGGTCCCTCCCACGGGACACGGTCCCTCAGGAACAGGCTGCTCCAGCGGGGATCCCCCACGGGCTCACAAGTCCCGCCAGGAGCCATTTCCATGGCTCTGCAGGGGCTCCCCACGGGCTCGGGGCCTCTCTCAGGCACCCCCTGCTCCGGCCTGGTCTCCTGCCGGGGCTGCAGGTGGGTCCGTGCTCCATCCCGGCCTCAGCCGCAGCTCCCAGCGCCCTGAGCTCCCGCTCCCCCCGAGCTCCCGGCGGTTCAGGGCACGGCGGCTCCTCGGCCTCCTGCCCGGGCCGGGCACTGCCCGAGGCTGGAAGCGCCAACGGCCTGAGGGAGCCCCGGGCCTTCTNCCGTGTTCCCCCTGGCCTGAGGGCGCTGCGGGAGCGGCTGCCCGCGCTCTCCTTCCCGCTGCTGCCTCGGCAGGAGCCGGTGCCGGAGCAGCGCTGCCTCGGCCCGGTTCCTGTCGCTAGGACAGAGGTAGCTACCCTGCTCCGGGACTGTACCTTGGAAGGTTCAGACTTCTCGATTGGCCTGCTGCATATCCCCTCCAATATGCACACACACACTGCTGTCCTTTTTTTTTTTTTTTTTTTAAGTAAAAGGAAACAATAGTAACTCTGTTGTGTCTTTTTTGTTCTTTTCTAAGTTCAGGAATTTAACATGGCCTTGGCTGAGGAACAGTCCCTGTCATTTAGTACCATTTTCTAGAAGTGATAGTTTATTTAATTTCTTCCTATCTCCAAGTCCCTGGCCATGTTTCCAAGCAAATTCCGAAGATTTCTTTCAGTCACATTCATCTTATTCCTTTCACCCATCAGTGCCGGAGCCCCTCCCCAGCCTGCGCTCGCAGGTGCCGCCAAATGCGTGTCCAGGATCGCATCTCCCCGCCCGCAGCCTCCAGCGCCCGCCCTGTCCCGGGCTGGGCCGGGACTGGGGCAGCGAGCCCGGCAGAAACCGACACCCGCGGGGCCACCGGCGCCGGGGGCTCAGAACCGGGCGAGGGACGCTCTGCAGGGGCGGAAGGGCCGGGGCTCCTCCGCTGGCCTTGCTTCACCTGGTTTGGGATTAAATTTTTTTGGTGGGTATGGGACGGGATAAAGGCGTGGGGTTTTTCTCCAACACGGGGCGGGTTTTCCCCTTGCGTGGAGCACTTGGGCCTTCCCCGGCCCCTTCTGCCCTCTCGCAGGAGCAGTGGCATTTTCCACCTCACACAGTTTGTAACCCAGAGTCGGCTGCAGCCGAGAAGGCTCCGAGCGCCTCCTTCCAGGCTGGCTCTGCAGGTGCCGAGGCTGCTCTGGGCTCTGCCGGGGCTCTGCCGGGGCTCAGCTCTGGGCCAGGCTGGGCCCGCTCTCCCCTCGCATTGCTGCGGGCAGCTGAGTCACAGGGGGAGAAGGAAGGGACACGTCAAGGGTGCTGAGGTTTAAGAGAGGTTTTATTCAAAAAACTGCCATAACAAACAGGCTCTCATAACAACAGCTGAGCGCAGAGGTACTAACGACCCGAACTAAATAGCAGTGCTAACTACCATAACTAACTAGCTGTCCTAGCTACTGTAGCAAAAAGCTGTCCTCAGGGCTTCATCTCCTCCGCTGCTCCCTCAGTTGCTTTGCTGCAGTGATCAGAGGGGTCAGGCTGGAGAGAGGTTTGGCTGAAGATAGAAATGGGTGCTGCCCGAAGGATAAAAAAGAAAGAAATGAACCATTACTTTCCACAGTCAAGTTCCTCACAGGCTCTGTTGCAACAGCAAAGGGGAATGGTTTGAAACTGAAGAGAGGGAAGCAGACTCAGATTAGATCTAAGGAAGAATTTTTTGACCAGGAGAGTGGGGAAACACTGACAGAGGGTGCCCAGAGACGTGGGAGGTGCCTCCTCCCTGGAAAGATCCGAGCTCAGGTCAGGCAGGGCTCTGCGCCACCTGATCTGCTTGAAGATGTCCCTGCGGGGCACCAGGCCCAGATGACCTCGAAAGGACCTTGCCAAGCCAAACCAGGCGAGGACTCTGCTCGCTTTGCCAGTGAAAAGCAGCGAGACTGGAGATGATCCGAGGGGCCCCACAAGAAAACCCCTCCCTGGCGCTGCTGTTTGCCCTGCAGCCGCTTGGCATTCACCTGCAGCAGCTCCTGGGCAGAGCAGCGCCGCTCCTCGTCCGGCTCCAGGCTGCACTCGAGGAAGTCCCGCAGCAGAGCCGACAGGCGCCTGGGCTGCTGCAGCTGCGGGGTCCCGTTCTGCCGGATCAGAGCGCGAGCCTGCAGGAGAAGCAAACGCAGCGCTCTGCCAGCTTCCTTCACAGCCACAAGCGCTCACTTGGAGCCCGGGTTCGCAGCCCCAGCTCCAGGAGCAGTTTCCTCCCTGGCAGAGATGCTGCTCACAGCTCATTTTTCTTTACCAACCAAAAACCCCAAACCCTGGTGCAGCCACAGCCGTTGCAACGTCCAAATGATCTCGCCTTGAGAGCCAATTTCATTGGCTGACTTTGTTAGTAGGAACCTCCATCAGAAAGGGCACATTTTGCTTCTCCAAATAGAGACACCAGCTTTACAGGCCATTTTCAAGAGTCAGTGTGGCCTGCCTGTGTTATTTCAAAGGATTCTTCCATCAAGTGCATCTGTGCAGTGCCCCTGACACTCAAGTAAATGCAATCCTGGTGCCCCATCCCAGAAATTGCCAGGCAAGGAACAGGAGGTTTGTGTTGCTGAAAGCTCAGGCTTGGTGACATGGAGAAAGTAGCTTGGATTAGGAAAGAAATATGTTAAGACTATGGGGGTGTTAAAGAATCACCTTAATGTTTTAGACAAGTTTCCCAGTGAGAAGAGCCAGGGGTGAGTTCATCTCAACTCCCTCAGAAAACTTGTTGGGTTTGGGTGTGGGTCTTGGGGTTAGTGTGGGGTTTTCTTGCAGAATAACATTAGAGCTGATGCGCTTGCTTCATATATTCAGATTGTCCTGACAGACAGAAGAGCTGCAACAACTTAAATCCCAAAGCAAATTCTGGAGACTGCAGAATATTAGTCTGTGTTCAGGCTGGAGTCCTCTGGGAATTCCCTTCTGGATGTGCAGAAACCTCCAGCTGCTCCTCCCAGTGCAGGGTCACCCTGTGCTCACAGGCCTCTGCACACACTGTAGAATTTGCCTCTTACCATGGCCTCTGTTTGCTTGAAGTAAGGGGGTTCTCCTTCCACCATCTCGATAGTCACAATGCCAAAGGACCAGATGTCCACCTTGGGGCCATAAGGAGAACTGGTCACAACTTCTGGGGCCATCCAGTGAGCAGTGCCCACCATGGAGCTGCACTGCTCCTGCTCAGGGCTCAGCTGAGCGCAGAGGCCAAAACTGGCTGAGGACAGAAACAAACACTGTCAAAGGCAGCGGGAATGAGGGAACCAAACACAACGATTCCCCACTCTCAGTCTGAGAATGCAGTAGTGAAGCCAGCTGGAAAAGTCCTCATGGCTGTAGCCAAGGAAAGATGGAAGTGGACCCTTAAAGAAACCCTCAGCTTTCATGCAGTGGCTTTTACTGATTGTCTGGAAGCTTTAGACTCCAACTCCCGCCCCTCTGGAAGGGCCATACCCAGAGCAAAGGCACTGCTGACACCCTGCTCCTCTCCTGAGCTCTTTGCACGGGGCAGCCGCTCTCAGCTGGCAGCAGGGGCCGGGCAGTGCCACCAGCAGCACTTGTGGGGCTCTGGCCCTCACTGGGAAGCAGCCCCACACCCGCACCCTGGGAGCACTGTGCCTGGCCAGGAACACCCACCCAGCTTGACAGAGCCATCCATTCCCAGAAGGATGTTGGAGCTCTTCAGATCTCTGTGGATCAGCCGGTTCGAATGGAGGAAATCCAGGCCCTGCAGACACTGAGAGACAACAAGAAACACGAGGGTAAAAGTCAATGGCTGGAATACATCACACGGGGAGTTTAGAATTCTGCCAGCAGCAACTTTGCTGTGACAGGCCAGGAGTGCAGTGCAGGAAGGCTCCAGGCAAATGGTTCAAGGCAGAGCTGAGAACAGCAAATCAAATTTAAAAAAAGACAGAGAGTACCAAAACAGCAGGAAACAGGACAAGAACAGAGTAGAAGTGCAGTGATACTGGCAGGCCATTCACTTCAGGGGCTCTTTCTTCTCCAGCTCATAAAAACAGCACAGAAACAAAGCTCTGAGCATAAAGCCACTCCTGTTCTCACACCCTGTTTGGAAGGACCATCGTGTCCAAGCCATGGAAAGCACAAGCAGGATCCCTCACCTCCCGACTGACAGCTGCCATCTCCCCTTCAGCCATGTGTGTCTGTCTGACAATGTCCTGCAAAGTGCCTCCATCCATGTATTCCATCACCAGCCAGAGATCTTCATCAACAAGGAAGCTGGAAGAGGAAAACAATGGCATGGACATGAATGTGCACTGCTCAATTCCCCCGTGGAAAAACCTCGAGTGGAGTTTTGTTCCAGGTCACTTGTCAATGAGGACAGAATCAGATGGAGAGACATGCCTTCCAGGCTGCACAGGCCTTGGAACCTGCACAGTCTGAAGGAGAAGGAGACACCTGTGAGAAAGGAGAGGCCTGAGATGGCAAGCAGGTGACATAGGCAGTTTAGCAACAGTCCAGATCAATGTGGAACCACAACACTTGCCCCTAGCTGGTTCAGCTTCTGAACCCATCAGTTCCACCTTTCCCTCCAGGACAAGGCAACACAACTTGGAGAGTTATCCAGGGGAGGAGGCTGTGCAGCACTTGGGACAAAACTGGAAACTTGGTCACAGAAAACAAATAAAACAAAACTTGGTCAACTGTTTTGAAAATCTTGCACAAAGTCCCTTCAGAAACAGGCAAGGTCTTTGAAAAATGGGCAAATGAGGCATTTCTGGAAACACGAAACTGGTCTTCCTGGCATCTGCAGCAATGGAAGAGGGCTGGGAAGGAGAAGCCAAGGGAAATCATTTCTGCCATGGTTTATCAGCACTTGTCATAAGACACAGCAAACGGGGTCAACTTGAAGAAGAAACCAAAGCAAAGCACCGAAAGCACATGGAGGGAGTGAACTGCCAGGCTGCTGTTTTGGGAAGATGTGGCCTAGTCAGGCTTTTTAAAAACAGACTACAGATGGCAGGAAATATTAACACAGGGCCTGTGCACAGGATAAGACCTGAAGCACTCACCTGTCCAGAGAGTTGACAATGTTGGGGTTCTTCTTGTCCTTCAGGACCAGAATCTCATTCACAGCTCGTTCCCTGTGCTGCCCTCTGAGACTCATTTTCTTCATGGCCACCTGAAGGGACATTGCAGACCTTGAACTGGAGGAGTCTGTGGCAGGAGGCCACAGCAAACACGGAGCGCCTCTTTTTGGAGTGACGGGGCCGGGCTGTGCCAAAGTGCCTTGGGATGGGACACCAGAGCTCAGCAAGGGCCATTCCCACAGCCCCTTTCTCTGCTCTGGGGGCCGCTTACAGGACCCTTGGCCAGAGACATCTGGCCCTGTAAGCTCTGCAGAAATAGTCCTCAGCTGTCAGCCTCAAAGCTCTGACAACTTTCTCTGCACCTACAGTCTTCTCAAATGGCCTTAACACTCTATTATTATTTATGAAAAATGAAGTTCACTGTCCTGGTAAAATTGAAAAGGTTTAATAAAAAGACAAAAAGAGACAGAAATAAAGCCAAGAGTTAAACAGCCGGGTGCTTGGCATTCTGCAGGAATGGAGGTAGCCCTCTATCTTGGAGGCACCCCTTAAACACCTTTTCCATTACATATGCCTGTTGCATATGAATAAACGTTCATGCATATTCAGACTTTTCCACTAACGAGTTTACATATTCTGGGAACTGTTTTGCATGGCCACTCCTTGGGTCTTCCTTTTTAGAGCATGCATGTTTCTTGGCTGTGGTTTTAATCCATCTTCTTGTCACCTTCAATTTTGGTCCATGGTTCATAATTTCCACCGGTGATAAGTGTTGATAATAGGCATGGCAGCAGCAGGGTTCCCATCATATGTTCACTGCATGTTATCCCAACCAAGCAGACAGTTCAAGCATACTGTATCAACTATTACCAGTATGCCTAATTTTTTGCTAATAGCAGAAATAAAAACTATATCTATACAGCAAAGCCATTTTAACATTATACATATAGCATTTATCTTCATACTTGCGAAAAGCCAATAATATAATATGTACATATAACATTATTCAAACGTGTTTTGCAGGCATTAGGTAATTCTGGTTCTGTGAAAACAGAGCAAAGCAGCTGAGAACCCTTTAGCAATTATGTGGGGTTTCGTCATGATTTCAAATGCAACTGCTCTATTTGGGATTGCAAAACAACGCGCACATCCTTTGCTTAGATGATCCCTGTCACAGGCTGTCACTGACACCAGACCCAACACAACTGCAGGGTTTAGGAGGGAGCTTTGCTCTGGACATCCATCTTCTCATTGCTCTCCCTCTCTGTGAACAGCTGCAGTAGGACTAAAACACCAAACTGAGCCCAAGCAGGATCTCTCCTTCATTAGGCTTTGAGGTGTCCTTTGAAGATGAAAGGCAGGATGGAAAAACTGCTAAATAGTGTTCCTGTCTGAGGCTGGGATGAAGATAAATTGGGCCTCAGTCTCCACCAGCTGATGCATTCACACTTTCAGATAGGAAGGCCAAGCCAGTGTGTCCTGCTCTGGCAGACACTGCTGCCCTCCTTGCATTCCACTGGGCACTTCAGAAGGACCGAGTCTGTCCCAGCTGTGCTCTGCAGGCTGACACTGCTCTGCTTCAGAGGATAACCTGTGCAGGAAAGCTCTGCTGGGCCCCCAAAACTCCAGCCACAGCTCCAGCAGAGGGGAAAGCCCTCGACAGCTGCCAGACGTGCTGGGCGTGTTGACACTGACCTCTCCTCCTGTGGCCCTGTCGAGTCCTTTATAAACAGCTCCGAAAGCCCTGGAGACAAAGCAGCAGAGAAGAAAGAAGCAGCGTTTTAGGCCCTGGGAGTGAAAGCCAGCCCAGACAGGAGATCTCTGCTGCCTGCAGCGTTCACAGAACACCTGGGAGCATTGACCCTTCAAACAGCAGCACAGCAGCCACCAGCCCTCTGCCATACAAGGTGTGCAAGAGAAAACTGAGGCCCAACGTGAAGGAAAAGGGCTGGAGCAAATCCCAAATGTCCACGCTGAATTCCTTTAGTTCAAAACCTAGGGTGGGGGGGCGGGTGTCTAAAGAACTGAAAAATAAAGTATTTCATCCTTTTGCATTTCCTGCCTAAGTCCTGCAGGATCCTCAAGGGCCCTGCCATCAGGCAGCTGATGCATTTTCCCCACAACTGCAGCAGCTCTGCTACTGAATGTATGGGGTCTACCACCTGTGCTGGAGACCTTGTGAATTCATCTCTGGTTTCTGTTTCTAAACCGTTATGTTGATAATCCTGACCAGTGGATATTTTTCGAAGCAGAATATTTGAAAGAAATCTTCTTGGGAACTGTTTCTGACAGTCACCAGATGGTGAGTTGCTCTTCTAGGCAGTCTAATTCCAGGGACAGAAGATCTTCCAGGTCCTGCTCCTTGGTGCAGGCAGGACACTTGCCAGCCCCAGGGACCTTTGGCGGTGCCTTCTGACCACAGTTATCAATTCTGATCAGGACTGAGAGACAGCAGGATTGTACCCCAGTGTCTGAAGGTGTTTGGAGCTCTCCTGACTTCTCACGTGATCCTGCACCAGCAAAATACCTGGGCCCTGCTTGTGCAGAAGTAACTTACCCTTGGCCAATCTGCTCCAATTCCAGGTATTTCTGGGCAGGCTCCCCCACGCTCACGGTGTTCCCTGAAAGAAACCACGTGGAAGTCACTCCCTCCCAGATGGAGACCCCACCTGGCAGCAGAGCCAGAATGCAGCCCCACTCCCTGGGGCTGTCAGCCCCTTGGTCTCAGCTGGGGAAGGACAATAAATGACTCTGTGACATTCAGCTGCAGAGCAGCGCTGGGTGCAGCTGATGCTGAGACACACACACAGCCCCCTGCTCTGGCACACAGGAGCAGAGCAGACGTACTCAGCTGCAGCAGGCACCACTTCCCTCTCCCCTCTGGCTGCAGGGCTGTGCTGCTGTCAGAATGTGCAGCCCAGGATCCCACAGTGCACAGAGGTTCAGTGTCCTCTTCACAAGCAGAGGGAGGTTCTCCATCCTCTTCCCAAAATGCTGCAGGTTCTCCATCCTCTTCCCAAATTGCTTCAGGTTCTCCATCCTCTTCCCAAAATGCTGCAGGTTCTCCATCCTCTTCCCAAAATGCTTCAGGTTCTCCATCCTCTTCCCAAAACACTGCAGGTTCTCCATCCTCTTCCCAAATTGCTGCAGATTCTCCATCCTCTTCCCAAATTGCTGCAGGTTCTCCATCTTCTTTTGAAGCCATGGGACGTTCACTGTCCACTTCCCATGCTGGGAGATGTTCCTCCTCCTCTTCCCAAGCCGCAGGATGTCCTCTGTCCTCATCCCACACCGGGAGATGTCCGTCATCCTCA
>VXBQ01015467.1:303-20615 GCA_013400175.1 Phainopepla nitens
GTGCCTCCCTTTGGTTTGATTTTCTTCTTAGGCATGTTATCACAGAGGTGTTACCACCATCTCTAACTGGCCCAGCCTTGGCCAGCAGTACGTCCATCTTCAGAGCCATCAGGGATTTGCTCCACCAGATGTGGTGGAAGCTTCCAGCAGCTTCTCACAAAAGATACCTCCATGGTCCCCCTGCTACCAAAACCAGGCCATGCAAAACCAACACACCAACGCAAACCATCCCTGGTGCAGCTTTAGATGGTGTCCTCTTGTGATTATCAGCACAGTGAAATCATGTTGTAGGGAGAAATTTTGCTTACCTGGGGAAGCTTGAGCTTTACACATTCACTCTAATGGAAAGAAATAGTAGTAAGGAGTGTTAGTGAACAGGAAATAATTTTAATTGTCACTTCAGTAAATTTTATCTGGGTAATCATTATGGCAAAGGGTTTGATACAAGTAGAAGTCATTATTGTTTTGAAAAGAAAATCCTTTTTAAACTCAAAAGAAAGGAGAAGTACATTATATTTCATTCATCTAAGATTTTGGAAAAAACCGTGTAGCTACTTTTTATATATGGTAATATGAATGGAAATAATAATGATTATGAATAGAATATAAGACAAGCATGTGGCTGAATTGTCATCAAGAATGTATTTTTAAAAAGTAACTCCTCCATCTTGACATTATATATTCTTTGCACATAAATTATATGGTTATTTTCAACATTTTAGTAGAAAAAGCAGCTCTGTGGTTTAAAAAATTGAGGACAGATTCTGAAGGTTGACAGAGTTACAGACTAAATGTATGGTCTTCTTATTTCCTCTCTTTGGAACATTTGCAACAATAATTCAATTCCATGGAAAAAATTTTAGAGGAATTTTTTATATGTAGAAGAAATAATTGTGGGTGGCTGAGCATTAATTTCTTTTATGAACTACTCCTGTAACAATATCTCACAGGTTGAAGCACTAAGTGTCGCACTAGGGTTTTTGGCAAAGATCTGCCCAGAGGTCTCTGCAAGGGCAGATAGAATAGTTCTTGCTAATGGTGAGATCCTAGTGAACAAAGATACATGTTCATTTGTTCTCCAAATGGATAAATTTTTAAAAATCTGATTTTTCTCAGATATTCTTTTCCACCTTTTTCCCTCACCCATGCCTCCAGTAGCATTTGGTGTTTAGGGTGGAAACCAAATTTGAATGTATTTATATGTTTAAATCAGTGGAATCTGAATACATTTTGACTTTTCAATATGATTACTAGTTTATTAGTAGGCAACAGTCACACACATACACAGACACACATATATATATGTGCAAAATTCCTGGATTAATATTGAACAGGATTTTGCATGGTCAAGGAAGTCATAGTTTACATCCATGAGTTATCACAACTTCTTTGCAAGAAATAGTGTAATTTCAGATTACTTTAATGAGACCTAAGAAATGCCTTCTTAAACCTCGGGGAAGTTTATTTTAATGTGAAAATTTTGCTTTGTGAAAAGATGCAAGTTTCTAAACAATTCTTCACTTTAAAACACTTTAGCAAAGCTAAACACTTCATAATGAAACATTTAATAAAAATCAACAGGAAACCTAGAAGATTATGGAAATATATTATTAAATATGAATATAAAAGGGAAGCTTCTGCCTCTAAAACAAAAAGTCTTTCTAGATTAAAAACTGAGAGCCAGGCAGCACTAATTCTATCAGCTGCCTTTCACACGGGAATTGAAAATAAGACAAAGCCCAGAAGCACTGATATGCATACAATGTTGAGTTAATAAAGAAGTTTGTTGATTACAAATTGAACCGCTTCAACCTAGGAAAATCTGGTGAATTGATAATTTAATAGTAGTATAGCTGTACTTACGAGGTTTCTGATGCAAGTGGTGATAGCATACCATTAATGTTTTTTGTCAGAAATACAGCCTGAAGCCAGCAGTATGTTCAAAAATAATACATAAAGCAAATAATATCACCTAATAATGATAAATTCTTCCTGGAAATATGATAAGTAAAGGTTACTTTTTTACAATTACCATTATTATAATCCTGAGAGTATACAGAAAATTTAGAATATTAGTCTTCTACTGGCACACCTGATTTGGAGCTGTATTTTATAATGGCTTCTCCCTACCATTCTCTTTTATATTTATTCTTAGCATATAATCTTAGAAGACTAGATTTAATTGAAAACTGAATGAAATGTTCCTTCTTGGCATACAAATGTACTAAAATCTTTCAAAATGGACACAAAAAGAAAAGATACTGAAAAAAGACACATGATATCTTTTAAAGTGCTGTAGACAAGTGAAAACCCAAGTATTATTCAATTGTATTATTCTAGTCACCTAACTATTCCTTGCAGTGAAAAGATTTATGTGAAAGTTAGATTTCAACTTTTTTAAATTAAAATTGTTATATAAAGTATTTTTGTTCTTCTTAAAAAGCAGGAAAGCATTTTTTCCCAACTTGAATTTGACACCTCTTTTTTTTTTTTTTTCTGAAAGTTTTAGAGAAATTCATTGCATTGTCCTTCTCCTGCACTTCCATCACATGTCATAAATATGGGTGGGTTTCATAATTCAGGTAAATTTCCAGTTATGACTCCATCAGTTTTGCTAATAAAAATGGATGCCAGCTTTTCCTCAAGCATTAGTCAGTGTGATGTTCAAAAAAGTTAACCCGTAAGTAGAACAACAGTTATAACCAGCTCCATTGCATATATGAGCAAAGATGGCTGGGGTTAAAATTAGAAGGAAAGGACAGGTATTCACATCCTGAGAGAAGTTCATTACAGCTTAATTGCAACATTAATGAGCACCTCCATCCCAAAGTTACCCACCTCCAAGGTATGACCACACTTCACTGAGCGTGTGCTCTGTATTTTATTGACCAATCAGTAACAAAGGTATGTATGACTGGAGTAACTCAAGCTCCACCTGAAGGAATTAGTAAAAGTTAAGTTGAGAATGGGGGAAAAGTTAGGGAAGGCTTCATTGTAACTGCTGGAATCAGTCAACAACCTATTCTCTTTCCCATAGGGAACGAAATATATTGGGTAAGAACCATATTCTATGCATGCTGAGTGCTTTCACTGGGAATCAGAGCTTGTCTGTATATTGCTTTGAATTAGTTTTTGCAGTTAGGTACTGTCTCTGGAAATCCTCAAATATTAACCTGTCACAATTCTCCATTAATAAAGAGTGTAAATTGTTGGTGTGAGCCCTTCACAGGCACTGGCAGCTGCTGTGAGCAGGTAACATTCTAGAATGAAGTGGGAAGACCCACTGATGGGTCATAAAGCAGGAAGACCCACTGATGGGTCTCCCTTAGGCTGTCAGTGTGTCCCTGAACAAGTCAGTCCAACTGCTCCCTTATTCAGAGAAACTGCTCAGGGAAGTGTCCCCCTAATAGGATGCTGACAGATTGGCTGGGCACAAGAGTTTTGGCTTTTCTGAGACACTGACAGACGAATCAGATGCTGAAGGCCAAGGCAATCTCCCATTTACATGTGAACATAGAAAAAGTAATGTCCTGGAAGGTGCAGAAAGAGAGTGGGTAGCATTAGGTTTAGATAGGAATTTAGAGCCTGTGGGAGGAAGACATGGAAAAATGATACAGGAAAAAAACATGGAAAAACATGGAAAAAAACCCATATATGAACAATAAAGGGTAGTCAGGGTGGACTCATACCCGTATGGGTCTTGGAAAACCACTGTGTGATTACAGTGGTTTGTACGAACAGGGATGACTTTACTTTTCCTTCTTTCATATGCTCTATTCACTCACCCTTGTGATACACAACTGACTTCATGCCTGCAGCTTTATTATCATTTATCAAAACTCCCAAAAAGTGCTTTCCTGTGGTGTATAATACAGGCATGGTGTCTCAAGTGACTTACTGCTTTTATTTTTTTGTTGAAGCTATCTATTGTCTTACAGTAGTGTGCCATGTGAGACCTAAATGGAGAACTCACAAGCTTCCATTCAGGACTACCAAACAACATACTGTTGTCATCAACAGGGCTTTCAGGTTTATTTGCCTTTTCTTATTCCCTGTTGCATCCCCATGCATGGTAGCTCTCTTATCTTTATCTGCCAAGGAACCACAGCATGGAGTCTTAGGTTGGGAGTTAGAGACCACCATCTACAATTACCAGTGACACTACATATGTCTAGCTATAAGAAGCCGACTTCATTTCATCTGCATTTTTGACCAGCATCTTAAATCAGGACTTTTAAATGACAGAATATACGTATTGGTTTCATTCTAATCTACTCCCTCAGCTAAATTTTCCTCTTAACTGTCAAATAAAAATGAAATTTTTTATACTGTATAAGCCAGTTTTGCTATTTTAGCCTGTAGTAATACACTGGTTGCTGTTATTGTACCCCTCTCGGTATGTTGCTTACAGAGTGATTTTGCTGCTTGTGAAATATATTCCTTTATGAGGAAATTTAAATACTTAGTAAATAATTTCTGCCTTAAAATGCAGCAGTAATAGTCTAAACCAGTGACTGATGCCCAAATAGCTGCAGAACACAGGCATGATGGGAACATGTTGGAACTAAATAATGTAGTCCAAAGCAAAGCTGCTGAATGTCATGGAGTGCTGAACATTATCTCAGGTTGTAGAGATCTCACTACAAACTACTTCAATCTGTCAGTTTGCCTTTTTTCCACCAGTCTACTTGCCAATATTCAGAAAACAAAGATCTCTCCTTGGCTCCAGTATCTTTAGTTTCTAATATTCTTCTTCTAGCTCATTAATTCTCAGATGACAGATGTCTTTGAGAGACTAATATTGTAAGATAATGCGTTAGATGATTGCTGATTTTTTAATTTAGAGATCCTTAGCGAAGTTTTGTAGTGTCACACGTTACCTTCCAAAAGTCTATCAAAGACTTTCTGCTGTGGATAGCTCAAACAATTTCATTCTAATAGCTGTAATTACTGACCCAGTGTTTTTATCTCTTGCAGACCTAATGTCTTTATCTCATTTTTGAAATTTAACTTATTTTTTTTATTAACAGTCTTATTAAAACACCTGCGTCATTCAGATAGAGATCTAATCACAAAATTTGTTATCTTTTCACATTTACATTTCAAGACCTTAATCATCAATTTCTTCCATTAGATATGCTTACATTTGAAAGCAGTTCTGTCAATTGTCCTATTTTTTATTCAAGAAAATTCCTTTTGCTTCATAATAAAATTGTGAGCAGCTGGGTCTGACACAAAACTGATTTTCTCTATACTTGCTTTAATCTCAGTTACTGGAAGGAAAACTCCAAATTTTGCTTTTAAAATCAAGAAACCATAGTTGCTGACATCTGCAAATAAGGAATTTTTTAGAGGATTTCTGATACAGATGCAGAAAGATGAAGTATAAGTGTCAGTTGGATGCACAATGCAGTAAGTTTGCAATTTAATACTGAGAGGATACTGTATTTAATTTATTAGTTTTTAATGAGGTGTGATTTTCTAATAGATATAGGTCTGTCTTTTAATATAAACAGATATCAAAATATAGGTATCAGAAAACAAAGATAGTGAATATTTTCAAGGTCCTTGTTTCCAAACCATGTGTTTTTATGGACCACATTAAAACATGCAATATGCTTAGAGCTCATAACACATGACTATGAACATGGATAGTACTAAAACTAAAATGGTTTTCTTCTTGGAGTACCTATCTGAATCTAAAATAGATGTGAAACCAATCTTATAGCCCCCCTCTTTCCAAGGCTATTTCAGTGCTAAAGCAGAATCATAGAATCATTTAGGTTGGAAAAGACTTTTAATCAAGTCCAACTATAAACCTAATACTGTCAAGTTCACCATAAAACTTGCCCCTCAGTACCACATTCACACATCTTTAAATGCCTTCAGGGATGGTGACTCAACTTCTTTCCTGGACAGCTTGTTACAACGCCTGATGACCACATCAGCGATGAATTTTCTTTTCATATTATCCAAGTTAAACAGCCTCTGACATAACTTAAGGATTTTAATTTTTAAAATTTTTAATTTTCTTTCAACATGTCATTGGGAGAAGAGTCACCTCTCACCTGGGACGAGAGATTGCCTCCCACCTTGTCACAACATTCTTTGGTAGTTGTAGACACTCTCCTGAGTCTCCTTTTCTCCAGGTTAAAAACCCCCAGCTCCCCCAGTGGTTCCTCACAGGGCCTGTGCTCTCAGCCCCTCACCAGGCTGATTGCCTCCTCTGCCTCCCATGCCAATGAGAGATGAGTGTTTTGGATGTNTGCCTCTTGTATTTATGTCATCACCCTATTTGATGAGTTCTCATTTTCCTGCTATTAGGCTTAAAAAAAATTTCATTACACGTAAAAGTGTAGCAGTTTTCAGCTGCTAGAAGCACCACAGTAAGACAATGTTGAAATGGTAAAGTCTTTGTTGCTTATTTTGCAAGTGTTTGATCTGTGTGTGGCAGACATTATTTCAAAGCATGTTAACGATCTTTTATAAGACAGTACATTTGTTTCATATTTGCTTTTATTGCATATTAATGTTCCCCACCTTTTCCCCCGACAGAATCCATTTTATTCCAAATGTTCTGAACTATGTTTTTCTGTCTGTTGCCTGCAAGATAATCGTGTTTCTCGTCACTCCTTTTTTTTGCGCATTTGGTTCCACAATCTACTAGCAGACATTTTTTTGCTCCATGTTTAACTTAACTCCAACACTCTTGAACTTTACATCTATTGAACTTTAAAGTTTGCAGATATTATTTCACATCTGAAGAAGGCATGCCAGAACAAAAAGTTCCAACAATACCAAATTATTCTAGTAAAATATATTATTTCCAAATATGTAGCTTGTCCTGACTTCCTTGCCTTTCCAAGGCATTTGAATGTAAATAAATATTAACATTTTTTTTCTTGCAGTTATAAAAAAGTAGCAAAACATGTTTTTGATTTATGTTTTTGAGAGTTTTGACTTCATCGAGTGCTTGAATTGCCAGATACAGGCAGATACATGCAAGTTAATTCCACTACATACGTAAGAATTAAATGTGAATATGAAAATATTATGAAGCCAATAATGCATCACTTCCTTGTCTATATAACGCCAGTGGTACAGAAAATAAAAAGTCCTTATATATAATAGCATTGTATCATGAGACTAGGCAGTGAATGGAAAGCACATGCTCTGGAAAGTGATTTATTTGTAAAATGTAATTTTAATGCCAACATGATATATATGCTGTCACATGGATTCTTGGTGATCAGCTTTGTCAAGGATGTTTTAGATATTTGATGGCATAAATTACAAACAATGCCACAAAATTACAGGGTTAGTCAAAATTGTGTAGCATTTATTCGATACTTTTTCAAAAGCACTCAAATCTTCTAGCAGGTGACTTTATAGACCATTGAGATGGGTTCCCATGAAAAACCTTCATCTCTTTATCTATTTCTATTACTGAAAAGCATATATCCAGTCTGAAGGCTACCTGTCTATCCCACTCTGGTATTTTCCAAAAATAAAACATCACATTCATTTCCATCTATAGATAGTACTACATAGAAGAAATGCAAACATAATTCCAGCTTTATATCTTTGTTGCCTTGAAAAGATTCAATAAGAACTTGAAAACAGTTGTAAAGAGCCCAATTTATGATGCCTTTATAACACAAGCACATAGCAGAAAACAAATTTGTGACAAAATTCAGAGAGCTAAGGAAATAGATATTTCTTGCTTAATGAAAAAATGAGTTGGCAGTTTGCCAGTAGATACGATGCATTTCTATAATTTAAAAAAAATCTAAAAGGAAAATACAAAAGACAAATAAGAACAGTCACACTGCATAATAAAACAAGTTCCTCATTGAATCCTTTAGTTAATTTTCCCATTTCATCCACAAGCAACACCTGTCAAAGTCAATCAGTGCAGTGCTGTTTGGTGAAGCAGTGCCAGTTCCTAACAGTTATGTAAGCCAACTAGAAGTAGATGGTCTATTAATTTCCTGGAATTGGTATCTTGTGAGAGAAGAAAATAAATTTCAAAAATAATTGCTATCAGGTTAAGTGGAAGGCTCATTCCATTTATTAGAGAAATATGTTGATGCATTTCTCTTCAGTAAGGCACAGTAATTGAGTAGCATGATAATAAATGTTTAAGTCTCTATTTCAAATCAGGACTCTTTTTAACCTAGCTGATATTCCACTCAGCAATTTGCCTGTGTTAGTAGATATATTATTAATTACAACTTTAGAAAACTTTTGCATTTATCTATATATCAATCCAATCAGATCTCACTGCATCATTGGGTTTACTGTAAGAAAATAATTTAAGGACTACAATACGTTATTATAACAGTCTAATTACCGCATAGTTAAGGTCATGCCTTTGCTTACTGGAATGGTTCTGTGAGCTACTTTAGACAGTTAAGTTTATGTAATCAATAAGACATTTTAGAATGTCACTATTGAACATGCATTATCTTTAGCATCATCTGTCTTGGTACTTCATTTACAGAAAAAAATGTGAGTATAATTTCTGTAGAATATGCCTGAAAAGCAACATAAAATATGAAATTGCGGTAATTTATGTAGTAATGTCAAGAAAAGTAAAAGGAAAAGAAAGCTACCAATAAACATAAAGAAAGGTTGAGTAAGAGAGACTTTTTCTCATGTTTTTACAATGAAAGAAATATAAAACTTGTGTCAAAAATATCTAAGGAAAAATGTATAACATAAGTTTTATAGAACTCATGATGAGCATATGTGTCTGCTCTGACCTTCACTTCTGGTGCAGATAATTGTTTAAAATCTACTTCCCAGTCCTCAGTTAATTTTTATTTTTTATTTTTGTTTCTTCTTTATGTTATACTCATAAATCACTGCTAACTTTTCTTGAAGTGGCATAGATTAAAATTTATAAATTTTTGGACCAAAAAGCCCCTTTTTATAAAATATATAACTTATTTATTTCTGGTTTAATTAAACATACTAGAGCAATAAAACAAGGAGAAAAGTAAATAAATGGGCCTAGGAATCAAAGTTTAAATGAATGAATCAATGTTTGGAGAGATAATTGGACTTGTTCTCTATTTAACTGATAAGGAACTTTCCAGAACCGTAGATGGATGAGATCCAGCTCCCAAAGCTTGTGAAATAAGGAGGAAATTGAGTAGGCAAAATGTTAGTTTGTAGGAGCAGCTGATGTTCATGTAGTTTAAGTATTGACTTACTGTATGCATGAAAATTCTGTGGATGGATTTGCAGCTTTTCCCAAGCCAAATTTTGAAAAACAGGTTTTGTATAAGGAAAAGTAAGGGCTTTTTTTACTCTGGGTTGAAAAGGGAAGATAGCAAGTGTTGACTGATGTGGCCCTTGCTTTGCATGCAGGATAGGCCAGAGGACTTTAGGTATTGTCAAAGCAGCACAGCTGAATTCCAAAAAGAAAATCAAGTATTCCGTAGTTCTATCTACCTAGTCATTACCCAAGAACTTCATATTCTTTTACAAGATTAACTGTTACTGTAGTTAAATAGAGGAATTTTGGAATAACTTCAGACTGTGTATATTGTTTTCTTTTCACGCAACACAAGTCTTCTAAACTTAAGACACTGTACATGAGAAATATTGAAATTACTTCATGAGTTTGAACATTTTGCCTGACATATCTTTGAAATGTCATTCCCCAAATAATGATTAGCAAGCTATTTCTCATTTATTGTTTTATACCACAGTGGATTTGAGATAATTTAAACTGATTCATGCCTAGTAGCTGCAGAACCATATATTTTTGTCTGATATTAAATAACAGGTATTGCTTGGTTTTGAGTTATGACACTGAATTACTCTCATATAGTGACACTTCTGGAAAAATATGGTGGGTTCATATGTTGTTCACCATTGAATAAATCAAACTGTGAGTATTTAAATAGCTGTTAACTTGAGGGTTGATTTACCAGTAACAGTATAGACAATGAATGCTTTAGTATCTGCAAAGCACACAAAGCAAGGCTGAGTCTAAGCTACTTTGGTTTTGCTCATGGACAGGTGAGCCTAAACTTTCAACAGCTAGTTCAGTTTGATAGTGATTTTGACTATGTTTAAAAGATAGGAAAGCATATGTTTCATTTTCTGACTGGTGCAAGGTGTTCTTGGCCTCATTCTTTGGAGCAAGAATTGTTACTTTATGTACAATGCTAGTGTTGATGGAATACCTGTATTTTAAATTATACTGAAGTTCGGTCTAGTAATAGTTTCACCCACTCATTAACTTGAAAAAAACCTCAAAAAAACCCCAAAAAACAAACCAACAAAATTTTAGGGTTATTGATTTTTATTAAATTTTGAAGAAGAATCTCTTTTTATTTGAAGTAGTATTTCTTGTGACAGTGCATTGTATTAGTTTTCTTAAATGTATATATATACAGGTAATGATAGGTAATAGTTTAAACCTAGCTTTCAGCTAAGTACTCACTCCCACTATCATCCAATGAAGCAGAATTGGAAAGGAAAGGTAAACTTCATGGGTCCCAGCACAATGCACTCAAGGTATGACTGATTTTTTCTTTATTTTGAGGGCACAGAATATATATGCAAATGATTATATATTGAGGTTTTTAATATAATGAGCAAATTCCTACAAAATTAATTTCTTCTAATTACCTGGAATGGAAAAAAGCCTTTTACAATAAGTAGTTGAGTTCTTTCTCATATTCGAAGTATAGTTCTCCAAAATTGGTGGGAGCTGTTACAATTTCAGACTATTTAAATTTTGCTTTCACTAGTATTACAGTTGGAGATCAGGAGTGCATTTTCAAGCATATCTCACCACTATTCTCGGTTAAGACATTCTGCATATTAGGTTATTTTCAAAGTTCACGGTCTCAAAAAGGAAAATACATTGTTGCAGGAGTGCCTTTAATGCACCACAGTTGACAGCTGAGGTTTTGCTAGCTAATGTAGTTACAAGATTCATTGAGGTATCAGAATTCCAGTTCCACCTTACACAATTTAATTTGGCCGTTTCTTTTTTTGGGTGCTGTCACACTTTCTATGATTATATAATAATTCCAGCTGTACTGTGACTAAATGAGCTGCAGTATGTTTTTGATACCAACAGGACTAGTACAACCTGTTCTAAGGGAAAAACACATGGGTCTAGAATACAGAAAAATAGAACCATCTACTCTACTTTTGTCTGTCTTATTAATTAGAGAACAGCTTTGCCTAATAAGCACTGCTGTGTCAAATAAGAAATATTGTTTAAAGTGGCTATTTTTTTCCTGTTTTTTTCAGCCACCTTCAATAAAGTCCCTGTAGATGCACACAGAAGTAAGCGAAGTAAGTGCTATCCTCTTTCAGAAATTTGGGCAATATTATCCCCATTTATTTGCTAGAGGGGAAAGAAAGAAAGAAAAACTGAGAAAGTAAGATAGAGCGAAAATTATTTCTGTGACCTTTCCTAGGACTCATAAATAATTGGATTATTTGCCATACAGACAACAAATATTTTCCTGTTTTAAGTATTTTAGAGGAAGAGCAGCACTAGCAAGAACCAGAATTCTTGTATTCAGGCTGAATAACTGTAGTCAGGCACTTATTAGTCAACACAGGATCTGAATTGAGCCTGACAAGATGTCAGTACTCCTACTGACCTATAGTGCATTTATCTTAATATTGTTATTTTCCTGTGCATGCTATGGGAAAAGATCCATACTCTTCTCACAATGATTTATCCAGTACAAGAGAATTTATGGCTGTTTCACGTGAAATAGTTTTGGCAGCAGGGGCACAAAACACATCATAAAATGACAAAGAACTGTACCTGCAATGTCTGAAATACGTTATGTCTTAAGCTTATTAGCCATTCCTAGACCAGATCTTGAGGACTGTGGTCAAAGTTCTTTCTGGCAAACATTTCTTGCTGCTTGTGGTGACCTTTCTATAGAAAACTGAGATTGCTTATTACATGATTTAAAGGATCGTAATTGATGAATTTAAGAGCACATGCATCTGCTGCTTTTTTCATATAGTTTAAATAGCTACAGATAGATTTTTTTTTTTTTGAGGGGCTAATTAGTATTTGTTTATTAGTTTCCTGCAGTTGTTTCATAATAACACAATACTGGACCTAGTGTTCATAGGAAAGAAGAACTTTCAGTTTTAAGCATGAAGGATGTGGTGAGTAAGCAAGCAGGAGGGGAAGGGTATGCCCTAAGGGAAAGGTCAGCAGCTTTCAAGCTTATTATACTACACCAGACACGGTTTAAGCAGCCACGATAGCATAATTGCATGAAGGGTTGAAAATGTGTGAAATGGTGTCATGATCCAGTATGTCTATGTTTTAAATTGTGTATGGCTAATTAATGCCCAGTTCCTCATTTTTACTACCTCTGAGGTTTTTAATGACTTTGACTAGCTGATCTGCTGTTCCTCCCTTCTGATTTAATCAGATATGAAGCAGAAGTGGGTAGACTAAACCAGTGCGCTATGTTGTGCGTATGTTTTTTATCAATCAATGGCCATTATAGAACAAGGAAATCAACAAAACCACTCCAGCCTCCTCTATTTTAGGAAAAAACCCCAACAAATAGCATCTTATTTTGCTGTATGGAAATACAAAGCAACTTATTAAAATTTTTTTGACATCCAGTGGCCAGTTCTGTTCATGTATTGTAAAAGTCTTCTCCCACATTTCCTCACTCTGTTGTCATAGAAGGCCTGATGTTTGCTTCAGAAATAAAAATTTAAAAAAAAATTAAAAAAAGGGAAAGAAATTGTAGTTATGTTCTAAAATTTTTAGGATGTCAATTCAGTCATATAAAGTATATGAATTATGCCATTGAACTTGAGATATTTTACAGAAATGTTGTAAAATGTAGCACTCTGCATCTACTGGAGAAATATGTTGTCTCAGGTTTCCAGTGTCTTGAGTTTCTGCTGTTTAGGTATTCTCTTCTTGTCAATCTGGACTCCCACTCTTGCTCATTGTGTAATCAGGTACATTTTTATTAGTGTGTCTGCAAATTCCAAGGTTATGGAATTCCCAGTCGGATGCAAAACACTCTGCTTAGTGTCAAAAAGACATTTGAAAAACCTGTATAAGACCTGCAGCCTGTGATTAGTCATACTGTTATGGAACAATCTTGGTTCCAAATTGCTCATTCTCTTTCTTACAGGTCAGAATATTGTATTTTAATTTGAGGAATCTGGCATTAACAAGAAGGTATGATATTGGAAACAAGAAATCACTCATTTGTTAAACCAAACCACTATCAGATGTAAGCAACGTGCTTTTGCCCCTTTTTGAAGCTATTCCATTACCTTTCAAACAGCACATTATGTGAAGTTCATAAAAGCTATCAGCCTTTTTCTGCTAAGGCTCAGCTGGTTCTTATGAAACCCACCTAGGAGCATGTTACACAAGGCCTCCACAGAAAAGTTATTAAGGGCTGTGTAAAGCTCTGCTGTCCTCAAAGAGGTGTCCTTCAGGCAATGGGAAATACAGTGCCAATACTGCAGTCTTCTGGGGCAAAAAGAAAAAAAGAAGAAGGAGGACGAGGATGCTTACTGCTTTTCACTTTTCCTTAATTAGTCATGGAATTATGTAAAGACTGGAAGAGTCTTAATATTGAAAGTACACAGGGCCTTAATTTTTCTTAGATTCTGCTTACAGAACAACGAAAAAAGTCTCTAGACAAGTTTTGGCTTCTTGTCTCTTAGCTGTGGATACACAGTCGAAGTATACAGAAGGAGAGGTCATAAGAGGTCAGAAAGCCTTCTTCTGTGCTCTTTTTAAGATAATGTAATAGTCTATTAAACATATATTTCTGGAGATACCTCATGTGTTCTTGCTCTTGAGTTGATTTTTCTCAGAGGAAACAAGTTTCTCTGTTTTGCTACTACAAGGCCCATGCACTCCCTCCTCTAGCTCTTGGTTAATGAACTGTCTTTTTTTGATTATTTCCGTTGTACATCACAAAGCTGAGAACAATGTATCTCTAAGTTGAAAGTTAGTGGTATTTTGTGACTTGCTCATGCTTTGTGCTTTTACGAAAATTGGATAGCATGACAAAATGTTACACTTAATACATGTAAGACTCTGAACACAAAAATGAGAATAGCAAAAAAAAAGTCTACCATTCGAAAAATTGTTTACAGCTAACTCTCAGCCTAATTCCTTAGTGATAGATAGAAATTTTTTTTGTATCTTGAGATATATTTTTAAAACTGATATGTTTTCCTTCTCCGTACTTTTCTCTGGCATCTTTTTAATATACAGAGATGTATTAAAACATCAGTATACTGTGCATTAGAAAACATAGTTGCATCAGCTCATATAAACTAATAAAAATAATGAAAATTTCTTTCATAGATGGAGAGGTAATCCTGCTTATGACAGAACCATTTCTGAACCAGAAGAGCAGCGACACCAGTAGCATAGACAGAAGATGCTGTGTAGCTCCCATCCCCTTAGGAATGGTGCATAAAACACTGCAAGTCTAATTAGATCTCCAGAGAGTAGAAATGCCAGAATTTGACAGTCAATTTAAAGACAGCAGTGCCAGAGCACTTTTATTTCCATAGACTTAGAATCCGAGTTATCTTTGCATGAGGTATGTGAATGTAGAATATGATATTTACAGGAAATCAGTACTGATGTGCTTCACAGTGTTATGAGAATGATGCCCTGTCTTTTTATCATTTCTTTTAGCAGATGCAAAACAAGAAAATAACATGAAAGTCTAGAAAGGAAGTACATGGCTTCCCACTATCAAAAGTATTTTGTTAGTGACCTTACTTGCACAAACTGGTGATTATAGTATAGCTCATGCACTTTCTCAGTATTAATGTTCAAGAAACATTTTTACTCTGCGATACATGTGTGTAAACATACATTTATAAAGTATTTTAACACTGAACTAATTTCAAAACTTTCTTTTTCTTTTTACAGTTAAGATTTAAGACAGTTAAGACAAGCATAAAATGTATCTTTTACACTATAGTTAAAAGGAGCATATATTTATTACAAAGTTTGTATTTGGTTTATCCCCAGTTGCTAAAATAGAGTACTTGGAGTCAGATACTGTTTGCATAAATGCAGATGCTTTGTGATTAAAAAAAAACCTTGTAAATTTTAACTATTTGACTTAAATGTGACTCTTTGGTATTGCTCATGTTTTGCTTTTTGTTTGTTTGTTTGTTTGTGTTTGTTTTGGTTTGGGGTTTTTTTGGGTTTTTTGCTTTTTTGTTGCTTTTGGGGGAGGGTTGTGGGGTTTTTTTGTTTTTTCTTTTTTTTCATCCAACTTAAAGGTGCAATATGAAGGAATAGGAGAATGATCATCAGAACACAGGAAAATTTGGGCTGATTATGACCTCAGCCTGGGCAAGGAGGGCTTTATTTCATGTCATCTGAAAACCTGTTTGACATTTGCTTTATAACATTTCATTCTTCAGGTTGTTGGCAAGATCTTTGGATCTGTTCCAGTGAATCTAGCAACAATGAAACTGGAGAAGACAAAGATTATGAACATGCACTGCCTAGAATCTGGAGGTGGGGCTCTTCTCGGTGCTAATGATCTGATGATTAATAGATAATGCTCTTCGAGTTGATGATTAGTAGAAGAGGGTTTTTCCTCCCCTTCTATTAATCCCTGTATTTGTTTCATTTGTCTGAGATCTAAACAAAGTTATCTGCTGTATTAAAACATCTTTAAGGTGAAAAGAAATTTAGATGGAGAGAAGATAAGGCTGTAATTTTTCAGAGAAAGACTAATCTACAGTGGACCACTAGGTTGACTATTTAGATAGGTAAGAATTCTCCCAGATGGTGATATTTTGGGTTCAGTAAATTGTTAAAAATTCAATGGTAAACATAATGCATCACTGTAATGGTCCATCTAACCTGTTTCTGATAGCAAAGTGATGCTTAGCACAGTATAGCGAAACAGGATGAAAAGCAAATATTTCTTTCTCCAGTAATCTTATGTAGTCCAATCATTCTGGTTTCATATACAGATTCTGCAGACTTTCTTATTTTTAACAGATAATCTAGTGTCCCCTTGTGCTGGTGTCAAATTTTAGCATTTGCACCTTCCTCCTGCAAGGATTTCCTTAGCTTTACCTTGCATTTTGAGGAGAGCCTTCTGCACTGCTTTGTCCTAACCTGACTTCTCCTTTGATATGGGAAAATCTATTACTTGTTTTGGAAGAAATGGAGGAAAATATACCTCTCCCCATGCTGCTGATTATTTTAATAACATCTGTCTTGGCCCTCCTATCTACATGCGATGATGTAGGTGTAATATCATAACATTCTTGTTTTAATGCTTCCCAAGTATGACTCCTGACTTTGAGTCTGCAGGTAGTTCATATCAAAGAGCATTTGATTTTGAGAGACTTTTGCAAAACATTTATCTGCCCTAAATGAAACTCTATAGCCAAGAACAGTTAGCTTTCGAATTTGTGTCAGATGTGGTATATGATTTAGTCAACAAAAATGGAAAAACTAGAAATAATGAATAGCCTAATTTCTGCTACTTCAAAAATACACATATTTGGAGCTTAACCATAGGGTCCACTCAGACTTGGAGATGGACATTTCTATTTTTCAGATATCTCATAGGCCACTGATTAAGCTTTGAGAAGATGGTAAGTCCTCTTGTATTCCATGTGGTAGGATAGGTCTGTGTAAGTGGTAATAAAAAACCAGCTTTACTCTGATGCCACGTTCCTCTGGCCTTGACATGATGCTCTTGCAGAACTGCCTGTCTGTAGATCTTGATTTCAGAGATGCCTTTTAGTTGGACAAGATGTCTCTAACTGCTGAGGTCATTTAAATATGATTGCAAAACCTCTTCCTTCCTCCATTTGGACTTTTTTAAAATTATGGTTATCATCTATTATAAATGTTTGCCTTTCTTTTTCCTCTATCTAAAGAAATTATTAAAGATTGAAGACAAAATTACAATTTAAATTTTAATCTAAAATGTTTTCTAAAACTGCAATTTTTACATTTTTGGGTTGAATTGAAATTTTACAGCTGGACTGTGTAGACCTCCGCCTTGATTTGGAAAACAAGTTATCCTAATGCAGAGAAAAAATAGTTTTCAAAATAGATTTTGAAATATTATCTTAACTGAAGTTAACTATAATAAACAAAATTAAAAATTTCAATGTCAAGAAGGTATGGTAAATAAAAAAAATAGATACAGGTAATTGCTATACCTTCTTTCATAAATTATAAAATAATGTTAACAAATAATAAAATAACATGGCTAACATTGGTAAAAAATGGTAATTTCTTAATTACATTCTTAGGGTATCTGCCAAATGGGAGTATTTACATGAGATTAAGTCTGCAACCAGAACTGGAGTTCCTCTTTTGTTCCACTTGCATGTATTCTGTCTTAAGAAAAATAGATATATCTTGCTCATTATTTGTAATCAGACTGATTTGATCAAGTGTTGATTCATTCTTTGCTTCCTCTACATTCCTTTACAAATGCCTGATATTTGTGCCAAGGGATGACCTATATTTTTGTAGCTTTAAAAAAAAAAAATTCTTATAATTCTCTAAAATATCTTTTATAGAGTTCATTACTGAAAAGCTGAGACATTGAATGACACATGTGTTTCTGTTTCTGAAAGACAACTCCTGCAAGGCACAGCAGATTGTTGGACCTGAAGAAGATGAATGGACTTCAAAAGGTCTGAATAAAATTTGTTAGCAATATTTTGAAGTATCTTCATTCATCAATACATTTAATTCTAATAACCTTAAATGGTGTTATATAAGCCTAAATTTATATATGCCGTTGTTCCTTTTACAAATAGTGTTGAAGAAAAACAAAAAAAATCCTGCAGGAAACCCCTCAACAATAAAAAAAAAAATTGTATGTATTGTACCAGCTTTGGTTGTAATAGGAATAACACAATTTTCAGTATAATCTTACATTTTCCTCTGACTTGCTTTAACAAGTACGCCGAGAGTTTAGTGTAGTAATAACTAAAACATTAGCTTTATATGTTTATGTGCTTATGTTTCGTATGTGTAAACATCAAATACCCCATATTTGTCCTTTTGCTTATCAGGACTTGCAATAGACTTTGCAATCATATCTACCTGAAATTAAATTCTCGCTTGTTCTCAGGCCTGAATTTCTAGAAGAGGCAACAGAAAGGCAGGCAGAAAAGGGAAGGGGAAGGGAGAAAATACAGACTTCACTCGGGCAGCCCCTGATTTTATGGTGAAAGTTTAATAAAAAATTGCAACTGTGTAACATTTCCTGGAGAGCTATTCTAAAAGTAAGGTTAGCAATATCCCAACAAAAAACACACAACCCCTAAAACAGGCAAATTTGTGTGCAAGCTTGCACTTATAAGTGAACTGTCAATAGGGACAGTTTTTCTAAAATGTATCCTTGGTAATAAAACTTAAGTTATTCAATAATTGGCATTTTTCAACTCTATTGGCTACATTAAACAGAGCAGCTCATATAACTATAGTTGATTATTTTCTCTGTGGTCCATCTTTTCAAAGCTATGCATATATGATCAAATAAGATAGTACTTCCAAAATAAGATAAGGCTCCTTTGCTTTTTTTTTTACTCACAAGAGACCAAAAGCTAATCTGAAAGTTTACAGAACATCAATATCTTATACCAGTAAGAAAGTACCCAAAGAGAAGCTATTACAGCACAAGGAAAATCAAAATTCTAGAATTCTAACTTGCTTGGCTCTTTTTCTTCCAGCCTTCAAAGTGCCTGATATTTTAATGAAAACACATTATTTTTCTAAAAAAGAAATAATGTTTAAGGCAACCATTTCAAACATTAATTTTTGAAATATTCAACTATTTGACCAGAATCTGGTAAAAACTAGAAGCTGACCAATGTGATTACTTACTTAACTTAGAGTAATGCAAGCAAAGTTTATGAATCAATGCCAATTTTCAATAGCAAGACTGTAATTAATGAACATTATATTGTAAATTATTCTGTGCACATTCTATTAATCCAGAATTAAATTAAAAGAAAGACATCCTGTATTTCATAATTATTTGCCCTTTGATCATACAATCAAAATCGAAACTAGATTTTCTCGTTTTGTTGCTCTGAGATGTACCAGTTTGGAAAAATATTGCTCTTACTACCATCTAAAGGTAACACACACTTGCTACAAAATATGAATAAATTCAAACTGATGAATATGAAATAATTCCCACATTTTATTCCTAGTTTGTTATTTTAGCAGTGCAGGTAATGCCCATTAATGCAGGTCATGCCCATTAATCCTGCTATTGCCTCTGTGAGTAAACTCAATATCAAAAGGAAACAGTTGACCTGCTGAGTTGATGCCTCTGCAGCCTGTTTTGTTTGAAATGTGTGTACATCCTTTTCTTTGCCTCCCTGTACAGAAAAGGAGGAACTCCTTGTGGTATCCTGGATCTACTAACAAGTCATGAATTAGACAGCAGGAATATATAAATCTGTCTGCCCTTTCTGTAGATCATTGTTGTTTTCATATACAATCACAAAACAACAGTTTGGGACAGTGTAAGAATGGAAAGGAACTTAAAAATATATGTGTGTATGTATTTATATTTGTTTGTATTTACTTGTTTGTATATATATTTGTTTGTATATTTGTTTGTAATGCATGATGGATCATGTATTACAGATTCTTTATCTCCCCTAATGGATGCTTAATACATCAATTCAGTTGACTGAGATGAAATACATTAGCAACAAATCCTTCTCTTTTCTCTAAGAAAAGATACTTCTTACGTTTTTGCAGAAAATATATTAGAAAAAAAAAGATATTAAATATGCGAAAACACCAGATAAAACTGGACACAATTCTCTGTTCCTCTAGTTTTATGCTGACATAATTTTTCAAATGTCAGTGGATTTACGTAGCATGAAAACAAAACAATGCAATAGAGATTTAACACTGATTCCACGTGGTCCTTGCCAGCGCTGTACTGTCAGTGAATTTGGTCAACAATTTCACAAAGTAAAGGGTCAGCTGATTGCTGTGTTTCTAATATTCATAATAATCTGCCTTGACATTCTGTTATAAATTATCTCAGTTCTTCGAAGCAATTGCTTTAGTGCAGTATGGAAAGCAACTACTACAGAAAAAAAAATATTTTTTTCCATATATATGGAGTACTGTCAATATACTTTAAGAGCTGCCTCATAATTGCAAATAAAAAAAAAAGTCAACCAGATTTCATTGTGGCAACAGAGTCAATCCTTTCTATCTACATCTATGAGAAAGTGCTTTTCAAAAGATCCAGTTTTAATAAAAATGTTTTGTTTTC
>VXBQ01015467.1:20623-43663 GCA_013400175.1 Phainopepla nitens
TAATAAAAATGTTTTGTTTTCACTTTATGCACTTGACTACTAACATTTCAGCCTATTATTGGATAGTTCATAAACATTTTGGTCATGTGTATTTTTAAATGTGAATTGATAAGATTATTAAATGAAAAATTTACTTACAAAAATTTAGCTTCATTGGAATGTTTGTTTAACCAGAAGAGCACAAAAAATATTGGGAATTTATTGCTTATCCACAGAGAACAAATCCATAAGGTGTGTTTTTCACCTGAAGTGGTTTGAAAGAACTACAGAAAGGACTATGCAAAATAATATGAAGGACATCAAGGAAGGAACAAGAACAGAGAGTTTTTAAAATTAATTCGTCCTTAGTAGGAACTTAAATCCACTCAAATCACCTTCTAAGTCAGCATTCAAGTGGCAAATTAAAGATGAAGTGTAAGCCAGACAAGGTGAAGAATCAGCAGTTAACATACAAGCCCCATAAGAGAATAGAAATCAGTTTTCTTCTGAAAATAAGATAAAAACAAGAAAATATGCTGGAGAAATTAAGGCTTTTTCTCCCTTTTTTAGTGATCCAAAAGATGAAAGGAAGAAACAAAGAATTTAATCATTCAAAGAAATATCCCTTAAACTCAGAAAGAATGAATAGGGAAAACTTTACATTTAATTTAGGCTTTCAATTAGTCATTCTTACAGTCCAATAAATGTAATCAGAAGAACTAGAACTTCTCCCCCTGATACAATTATTATGTTATTGTAAGCATGTAGAAATAAGATGACTTGTAAAATTCTGTCAGTAAGTACAAGATGATTTGATAAGTCATATCAACAATAGCAAACATGAAATTTCTCTGTATTTATTCCAGTATATAGCAACACTACAAGCCAAGAGAACTTTAGAAATTTCTTGGAGGTCTCCAAAGAAAGCTCTTGGGGAGTGGGCAATAAAGATGCACCAGAAAGGAGCACAGAGCCCCATCAAAATGAAAATCATCACAATGGGGGATCTTCACATACTGAAATAGGAAATTTCTGCCATTGGTTTAAAAAAAAAAGATAGGGAGGTTGCACTATCATACTGTCACGTAGCATCTTTGAAAGTCAGTAAAAGATTTGTTAAATAATGCAGGAAATCATTCTCAATCACCCGGCAAATGGTTTTGGTAAGTGATGATTTAAATCAATATAAGACAAAAAGCTGGTATACCCTTGCTAGATCACCACTACTCACAAAAAATATATTTTGTCTTTCATGTGGTGTTACACACTTGATCTTGTGCAGTAATATTTTGCATCAGAGTTACAAATGTTTAGATTATACTGAATTTGTAAAGATACTTAATTATTTTCCACTAAATTGTTGTCCACTGTGTGTTCTTATCACATGCTGAAAAGATTTAACACAGGCCAAAAAGATGATGTGATTCTTTTATTAATTCTTAATATTATCCATGTTATTTGAACACATTTATTTTGTTTCTTGGTATTTACTAAGCTTAGTGCTTGAATTTATGCATAACTATGTGTTTATGATTATCTAGTTTTATGTAGATATAGATTTTACATATTCTATTTCAAAACAAGGAAATAAAAAATTCTTATCTGTTGCTGGCGAAAATTTCATCCTCTCTAAAACTGTGATGATACACCACAAACCATGGGCTACAAACTTTTCAGTCAGGGATGGGCGTAATTAAGCGTTCACTTATTTCAATGGAACTAAATATTTTGAAGTCTATCTCAGCAATGCTTATATAGATGGGAAGAGAAAAAATTTCACAAGAGAAAATAGTTTGAAGCCATTATTATTCTTGTTCTGCAGTGACTAACATGGCAATTGGTTAGTTAGAGCCTTAGTACATGACAAATTAGCTTAGTATCTTTATTTTAAACTATCATTCTGTCTGCATTTTATGTAGCATGGTCTTTATCAGCAAAAGAATACTTTGTTTATTTATGTTAATATACTGTCAGGATTATGTTACAGTTATGTTGATGATAATGAAAATCTAGGTGTCCTTTTTCAAGAATAAAACTATTTCATTCCGAGAGCAAATTAGTACAGATACCCTCTATTCTTTTTCAAACACAGTTCATGCAGATGCTATTTACAAATGATAGCACTTAACAGAACTATGAATAAAGTATGTTTTTAGATAATTAACAAAATGTCACCCTGGCTTAGTGGTATTAGCATGCAACTGAAAGTGTCTTTCTGTAGCTAGTCATTCAGATCTCCAAAATGGAGTCAGTCCTGGACAACTTTCTTACTGCTGATGTCCTGATACCAGATCCCAGGAAAAAAAAAAAAAAGAGATATTTATGAAAATCTCTAGGAAAACAGCTCCATGTTTGATGGCTGTACATCTCATGTTAACCTGATGCATGAGTTTACCAGACAGAATAATATATCTTGATATAACCTTGAACAGATTGTCTTTTCATACTTTACACCATTCTTTTATATTTTTGGAGATGTGACAAAAGCATCAGCTAAGGCCATATAATTCATAAATATTCTGGAAAGAAAAACATTCTTGAGAGATTAATAATTGAAGTGATCCAAGAAATATCGCAAAGGAAATAGCTCACAGTTTCGTTATAACACAAGTTCACTCGCTGAGAATAGAATACGCCAGGAAGTACCAAGTCCTTAGACTTTGAGAAAAATGAGTAAAAAAGTAGTTACAATTGCCATGTGACCTATTTGGACTCCAAAAATGAATCATGAATTCCATTCTGTACTCTGGGAATAAATACTGGATGGAGAAAGTGGGGGAAAAAATATACTGGTTTTCAGCCATGTTTGTCCAATGATGCATATGACACCCTTTCTCCATGTTCCATTATCATTCCTGAAACAAAGAACACACTGTCAGGAATTCTTTATACAAGGTAAGCTCCTCACAGCAGAGGGTTACATCATTGTTTATTTTACACGTGGACCTGTGAATATGGTAGTTGCAACTACCCAGTGGCTATAATTGTCCAATTTAGCCCCACATTTAAGATAATCTCTTAGGAAGAGCTGATCTGCCTAGATGGAACTGACACGCCTGTCAGTTTTCCAAACCAGTAAGTTAATGTGAAACAATGTGGCTGGTGTGGGGAGGGTCCTCACATAAAGTAGTACCTTTTGACACCTAAACAGATAGGAGCCTAACAGGAAATTCAGGATTAGGAGTTCAGCCATACTGCACTTCTTTAAGCATGGGTTTAGTAGCTCTCCTACCAGATTTTGAAATACAGCATCACTTAATGGATGTTTTAGTTGCAGATGAAATGGATACGTGCAAGCGTGTACCATTTTGAGTCCTTCCAAATTCCTGTTCAGTCAACATGCTTTGTCCAGTTTTTCACTGGGGATTTTAGAGCAGGGAGGCTGCAAGGACACAATCATGCTGCCCTCTGACAAAAATGTAGAGGCTATTTTCCAAGAATGAGTGGTGCAGAAGGTAGATAGAGATAATTGCTCTCTCACACAGAGAGGTAATAGTTTTAAAGACGCAGAAACCAAGGTCCCCACTCCTCTAAGTTCTTATAAAACCAGCACCACAGAGTTGGGTAAACAGCATTCAATCAGTGAACACATTTGAGAACTTGCTAGTGTATGCTTTCTCTGTGTAGGAGCTGCAGACTTGCACAGCCTTTGCATGGCTGTTGGATGGATGTGGATATTGTTGCACTGAGGGGTGGCTGCTCTCCACCATTTCTTGCTAACTCAGCTGTTGCCTTAAGCCACCAGTGACCTTGCTGAGTGTAAAGCTCCATGCTAATCTCTTTGACTTTGCCCATAGCTAAAGATAGTTGCTGGTTGTTACCTGAGGTGTTATCACCCTCTGGTTTCCTATCCTGATTATGTTACAAGGATGTAATGCACGTGTTACTAGTTCATCTGTGGGGTATTTTTTTTTATTTCTCCCACATAAAATTCAACAAATATAGCTAGCTAGATATAGTGCTTTCCTCTTGCATCTGTGATTCTTTCCTTTCCAGCGAATACCAGGATTAGCTAACTGATCAGACTGTGGCAAATACAGTCCAGGCTTTATTTTATCTGAACAATGCCTTCATGTAGGTTTCATCCCATGGCACTATTTCACCTAAGCCCGAAGAATCTGAGGAAAATGTTTTGTTGGGTGCTTTAGCATTTTCTGACTTCAAAGAATGGCAAAATTCATGCATTTAAATCTCTCCATTTTGCTACTTGTAATGATTTCCTTCAACAGAAGCTCCCAGTGCTAGAGTATTTTTCAAGCAAGTTGCAGATGCAACCAATATGAAGGCAAGGTAATTGGGGTGGGTTTTTTTGATCTCTATGTGTTTGACATGCTTACAAACTATATTTTTTCATTTGTAAGAATGAATGTTTTTCTTTTAGAAAATTTCATCAAAATGAAAATTGTGTCTAATCTAGTTGTGAAAAATGAAAAGTTGTAACAAAAGAGCATACTGCACATTAAATGTGTTAAATTTATAAAATACTGTAATAAAATTAATTTATGTATAAGAAAACATGTTAAAAACAAATATCATGGTACCACGATTAATAGTAAAGTAGAAAATAACTGCTGTTGCAGTGTACTGAATGTATACTCTACAATCTACAGTTTTGCTCATAGGCTTGCACATTTGTGGAAATGTAAAAAAAGTGGAAGAATACAAACTGTGAGTTGAGTTAGAAACAAAGGAACTGTGAAGTAGAAATCTCATTAATTAAGTGAATGCATGTTAGACTAACCTTTATGAAGGGGATTGAGCCCTTCTGCCTTCTGTTTGTTTTCTTTCCTGATGAGCTCATAAAGTTCAATTGACAGAGTACACTGCCCTTCAAATTTGAGAGCTCCAAACAGGCTTTGACAGTGCAGACAATGACAATGTAGGAGAAAAGGAAAGGCATTTAAATGTAGCATATAAATCCCTGGCTTGTTTCAATTTGAAAAAATATATGTATACCATCTTTGAGTTAGCTTGTTCTGATGTCTGACAAGAATTTAAGTGGCTTCTACTTCTATATATTAAAATAGCCATATTAGGAAAGACTTAACATAAGAGGATGTATAGGATCATTCTTTAAATTTTTTATCAGCTTTGACCATTATTACAAAGTGGGAGAAAAATATGGGTGTCACCTGGATATTCCAAAAACTTTAATTTTTTTATCTTTTAAAGGTTCTCTTGTTGTAAGATAACAAATACATTAATGATACAGTTTGTTTGTAGCACAATTTTTATTAAAATTGATTAAGTATCTGAAATTTTTGTAATGCCCTAATTTATTATTACCTTTTAAGAGACTATCTTTAACCCTATTGCACATATTATTACACATAATATGTGCTCCATGATTCTGATATTCTCGATATTGTTAGAAATCTCCTAAGAGGGAATCTTAAGCAATATTCTAAGTGACAGATGATTTCAACTTTGGGAATGTTAGTCAATATACACCTTCACTTAATCTCTTTCTCTAGAGCAGCAGGCTCGTGATCTCTTAAAGCAGTATGGTCATTTAAAAAATACTTTAGGCATGAACAGATTACATTGGATAAGTTTAGACCGTTATGGTGTGTAGACACTAGCTTCAAGGGCAATACAGAATTGGATGCCCTGTTCATACCTAAATCTGATTTCGAATTTTCTCTTTAAGTTAGTTGTCTTTCTACAGTGTTTCTTTCCAAAACCTAGAAGCTTCATTTAAAAAAAAAATGTTTTGTCTAGATTTAGTAAAACCCGGATGAAATTTAAGAAGAGGCCGTGCTCATATTTGGTTATCTGCCAGGAAACTTCAGTTTTGCCTGGTCTGGGTTTCAGGCACTCTTCTCCCTGTTGTGCTTCTGAACCCTCAAGCCTGCCATGCTACACGTCTAGACTTTTTGGTGACATTGGCTGCCCCTCTTTATGGGAGAACCTTTGTGTGTGACCTAGCTGTAACTTTTGAAATTTAATGAAGAAAGTCATGACATTTAAAGCTCCATGATTAATTATTTCATTTCAGTCTTATTTCCTGTTGGAGTAGTAGCAGGTAAGACACTGGTTTGTCATATATATCGTGTAACAGGAAATCTTTATGTGGGAGAAAATACTCTCATAAAATCTTGTCAGCCTTGATTACCAAAAAATTATAAGTAAATAAAAATTTAAAAAAACCACAGAACATGGATACAGATTTTACAGAATTTTATACATAAGTATAAATAAATTATTCTCAGGATAAAATAGAGCAGAGAAGAAAGTGACCTAAGTTGAATTATGCATATGATCACAGGTCCTCTGACCATTCATAATTTAGAGGCAAAATGAAAAAATGTCATGGAAATTACTCATCCTGATTTTTCACTAAATGCCTGTGTTATGAATCTGATTTTATCTTTATCAGCCAGTTTTACATGGAAAGGAATTTGGCCACATATTTGACTAACTGTTCTTTACTTAGAGGTGTGAAAATAAAAGCATATTGAAGTTTTATATGATTGGTAGGATGAAGCTTATCACAGCTGATATAGTAAAGAGTTGGTGGATACAGATAAAAGTAAATTGCAAGAGGGTCTAGACTATCTCACATGTGAATGAGTTACGGGAAACACCAAAGAAACTCACCAAAGTGAAAACAAGCCTGGCTTAGTGCACACTTGAATGCATTTTTCTCCTGGTTTTCATAACTTTTTTTTTCAATTTTTTCAAATTCTGATCATATGTTCTATTTTAAATTCTTCTACTCAGGCCTAGTAAAATCTTGGCTCTGAGGGAGAAAAATCTCACTGTCACCAAGGGGCAGGAAGCTTGTTGAACAGATAAAAGGGGAAGAAATGAAGGATTTACATGTACGTCTGCCAACTCAGTCATTGTGTGTATGTAGCTATGTGAAACTTGCACATAACTTTATTGTGCATCTGTGAGATGACTGTAAAGGCTAAACCAATTTGTATGCTTCTTGATTCTTTCTAAAATATAATTTCTAAAATAACTTCTCAAATACCAGGTCACTTCCCATTATTTTCTAACCATATAGGAAAAAAGAGCATGATTGCCAAATCATCAGAGATTTAAACATGATTGATAGAACACCTGAGATCTTGGGAGACAGAACAGATATTGAAATGGGTTGACAATAGATTGTGAAGCTTTGGAAATAAGGTTTTTGCCTAAGTATATGATGAATAAAGCAAGGAAGTGGAAAACTTTAACAAGCACATGACAGCAGTCTGGATTATTTCCAGGGATCATATCTGAGTTTCTGGTTCCTCACTTGTGTGACAACTTAAATTTCAAAAATTAGGGAACTTGACTTAGAAGTTAGTTTGCTAACTAGCAAATGCTGGGTTTTCTAATGAAAAAATACATGAGGGATTTTGCAGGTGTTAATTTTTATAAATCCTTTAACACCATGTTAAGATACTAAGCAAATTCAGAGAAAATTTTGGAAAAACATATTCTGTCTGATCTTTTTCTTGCTGCATACTAGATTAAATAACTATTTTCTGCATGTCTAGTTTGCCGAGCAGGATCAGGATATAAACCCTGTTACTGTGACCTTCCAAGAGATATTAGACACATAATTTATGAGTGGCAGAATTCAACCAAACCATGAGTAGGTAAAAAAGTCAACTCCATACAATATAAATAAATCTGTGAGTTCAAGGGAGGTCATGCTATGTTTGATTTACACATTAGCCTGTGAGACAACACTGACAAAATCATTGATTGAGGATGTGAGGGAGGAGTTATTTGCTACTGGGTCCTGTTTTATCTTTTCATACCACAAAACAGCTTGGTATTTTCATTTTCTGAATTGTTAAGTTGTTCTTAGAAAGACTTAAAGAAAACCTTACAGCTGAAAAATAATGATATAATAAATGAAAAGATATCTAGAGCAATAAAAATTACAAGATATATGATTTTGACCTGATTACCATATCATGATAACCAGAATAGCCTCATAGGAATCTCATTGACTTCGACACCAAAAATAGAACACAAGAGTTCAATATAGAACATACTTGTTTTATAAGGTCAGTCAGACATAAAGAAAGTAAAAGCATAATACAGTGTGGCCTTACAGCCAGATATATAATTAAATATGAAAGATATTATATAGATGCAGAACCTTTACTAAAGGAAGTGTAAACCTTTCCATGAAAAGATCCTGTTACTCAGTGTAGCAAGATTTTCCAAGACCCTTCCCTTGAAAAAACACTTGCAATATACCCTAGGATGACTTTTCTTGAGCAGGAATATTGGACAAGATGACCCATTGAGGTCCCTTCCAACCTTACCCATTCTGTGATTTTGCCAAGAGAAAAATCTGTGATTTTTTTTGCCAAGAAGTATTCACAATTTCCTGTGCTTAGATGTAACTAGTATGTGGGTATGATTCTCTTCTTTTTAATAGTGCAAAATACAAATAGTATTATGGGACACTGCCCTCATTCTCAGAATAAATGTATATTATACTTCACTGCATTCAAAGAGAACTTTGGAAAAAGTTCATTGAAGGAAGACATTCCTAGAGCATTCCACGTTTCTGTCTATATTCAGGTAACATTATGTAAGGTATATCAATTTATAAAAGCCTAACAGTGAGAAAAGTATTTCAAATTATTGAAGACTGCTAACTGTACAGCGGTAGTTAATCCAGTTAGCATGGAAATCACATAAAAAGAATGAACTCAGTCAAGTGACAGTTGAGGTGCTGAGCCAAACGAGGAGAAAGATGGAAAAGGCAGAAGCATCAGTTAGATGTGCTGACAAATTGTAGTTTACTGAATGAAGGCTGAATGAAGGACTGAGACTACTGCTAGAGGTGAGAGTTTGGAAAGATATCCAGAGAGGAACTGGACACAACACAATATAGTGTACATAGTGTATAGTAATTTTCTTAATGAAGTAGTTTTCAGTGGTTTGTAACTTGGACAGTTTCTTTAGTAAATGTATGATCTGTGTGCTTTGTAATCCCTGACAAGTAGTATGGGCCCATCTATAAATCTAAGTGAATCTGCTGTGATTGTTCACACTTTAGTATTCGCGAGGCCCTCTTATAGCAAACCCTCTAAACAAATAAAGGCAAATGTATATTTTTTTAAAATGAAAAGCGAATTAAATTAGCTGTTAAGATTTATAGTTTTTCTTAACCTGTTTTACCAGAAGAAGTGTCTGAATTGGGTATTAATATACTGGGTTCTAACTCTATGCTAGTTTATTCTTTTCTGAATGTTGATGTTTATTATTTTATAAGAATAAATGAGTATCTAGGGCTTACTGTAAATATCTGCTGGCAAGTATGTAGAAATACCAGTTGTCAAATATGTAAACTGTTCTTTTATAACCTGGAACAACTTTTTTTAGTGAGGGAATGTTGCAATCCTACAATTTTTGCTCATACAGGTATCACTGTATGAACATTTCCTTTAAAGATGAAAAAGGAAATGTACATTTTGTTGATAAGATATCAGAAAATTATGTAATGCTGATCATTGAAAACTACTGATGAAAAAAAATGAATCATCAAAATGTCATTTCCATTTTTTAAATGATTCCACTTTGCTTTGAAAATTACACGGAAAGCAATATATATTTAAATTTTCCCAAGTCATATTTTTTGTCAGAAATTTTAGTTTCAAAGATATTTGCTAGCATTAAATTTAAGGCACTACCTCATAGATTTATAATCTACATTTTGTATAGAACTTTCTTCTACAGTAGCAACTATTATATATACCTGATAAAATCATCTGCTGCTTTTTTCTGTAGTTAATTGTAGTTATTACAGTATTTGATACCTTTCTACACACTAAAATTCTCAGAAACCTTTAGTCCTCATTCAATAGCTTTTTATATAATTAAATACAGACAGTGACTAGGATTGTAAATAACACTCCTACTTCCTTCACACAGAGGAATGTGGAATACTTAGGTTTGAATATATGTGCAGTAACAGGACTGAATTTCTAAATGGAGTGAAATTCAATGATCAACCTTTTTCTAAGATCTCAATTTGTGTTGCACAGAGGGAAGATTGTAATTTGTCTAATGTATTTTAAGGGGCATAAGAATAAAGAAAGTTTATTTCCCTTTTCTGGATTGTAAAGGAAAGTTTACCTTCAATAGACTCGCCATATTCTTTTTTCACTTTATTTTAGCCTAAATAATCAGAAATGCTTATTATTTGCCACTGGGAGATAACTTTTGATATCTAATTGTGAAAGTAGAAATGCTGGCTTTCCAGAATGAAAATATACCAGGGAATTGGACACTGGAAAATACATTGTGCGTCTTCAACAGAACGGCTCAGCTACAACATTAATGAAAAGATGAATCCTTTTAGTCAATTACTAATTGACAAATTTTCCAGATTGTGATAGGGATCTCTGTAGACAAGATCCACCAGGTACATCTGAGAATTTGCTACAAATTTGTGTCTACATTTGTAAAAATAAAAATTTGCCCCAGTACCCCCATACCATGAAAAGAAATTAAACATCAAATGAAACAAACTCAAGATATGCAGGGAGAATATAAAGGTTATGTGCAATAAACATGCATGTTTTTTCTTGCTGTAAAGATTATTGTGAATATGCTCCTAAGTTATCTTTTTCCTTCTGTTTGTTTAGGTTTTTGCTTTTTCATAGGTAGGTAGGTAGGTTGGTTAGATGATTGGTTTTTTGGGTTTTTTTGGTGTGTTTTTTTAATCTATTTGATGATAACAGTAATTTGAGTAGTTTTCTGAGCAGATGATATCTTTCCACCGACAAAAATGGTGACTTTAGATTAACAATTAAGGGAAGGAGTGACCCAGTCTGTGATAGGAAATTATTGGTGAATTTTTTTCTACAGAACAAATGTGGAAGAAGGAATCCCTGTTTAAGTCAGATTTTCTGTGCACTCTCAGTCAGACCAAGATTCAGTTCACTGCCCGTTTTTATAAATGTGCAGTTAATACAAAGGATTCCACCTGCATTGCAGTTCATCTTGAAAGCAGTAGTTAGTGAAGATTTTAACATTTCTAGGCATAGGTTTTATTATATGAATTGCTCTGAATTCTGCTTTCCCAGCAGCAATTTCTTTTGTTGGCTGTGTAATGTGGCACATGCATTTTAAGAAGAATTGTAACGATAGATGTAATTTAGTCTATTTATTCAAGGCAATTTACTGAACATTATTGTTACTCCATGGGGCTTCAGCGACCAACAGGTAGCTACAGTGTCCTATTTGCTACTGGGAAAGAAAGAAATGAGAAGCAACCACCTGTCAGTATAGTAAACCAGGTGTATGCTCCTTTGTGAATCATAACAATTCTCCAGGCAGGCAGCAGAAAGTAAAGTGGGATGTGGTTTCAGGGACAGGGACTGCTGTTTATAGCTAGTTTATTTTATGACACACAAGTATGAATGTGCTCAGGCTGTTAACAAAAAAAAGTACATCTGTGAATCAGGTGAAGAAAATTCTAAGAAGCAGTGTTTGAAAAATGATGTATTTGCCCTCAGTCAGCTTACCCAATTGCCTGAAAGCCGGCTATAGAAAGGAAATGTGGAAAACAAGTCAAGAAAAGTATCTGATTATTGAAATTTTCTTTTTTCAGGATATATGGATAATTTTGCTTCGCCCTGCCTATTTTATAGTTTTTTTAAAGATATTAACTGCTAAATTGTTACAGATGCTTGAAGCTACAAGCAAGAGAAATTGACATAACTAAACTATTTCAGGCTTATTCTATTTCCTTTCATGGTTTGCTTTGTTTTTCTGCTTATCTGAGTCAAATGTCTTTAAAATCTCATTTTCTTAGCTTCGGATACAGCAGCAAGTTTTACAGTTTTATCTTGGTTTATTTTGGGGCTTTTTTTGTTTGTTTTTGGAACCAGGGGGTTGTTTGATATTTTTTTCTCTGTTAAGTATTAATTGACCTCCTTGACTTTTTGCTACAGCACGTGAGTATATGAAGAAAAGTATAAATATACAAATTCTTACATGAATAAAAGTATGGTATGCAATTATGTCACTTGCACTGTTAACATTTTTGTTTTTTTATAATGTGTGTTTGGTTAGAATTTGTCTGCAATATTCTTTGTCACAATTCATGGATTGTTTCCATTGAGGAAATATGGAATTCACATGGCAGGGAGAACCTAGTGTTTTGTAATAAGTGGCGGTTGTTTTCATGAAATTCTGTTTTTATGATTTTTCAGTAGTCTTTGTGTTATGGAAGAAGCTCTTTCAGCATGAGGCCAGTACTTATGCCTATAGTTATTAATCATGTTAACTCAGTTGTCATTATTTGTGTATCTATAGTCCATCACTAGGGGATAAATCTAGCCCTCTGAGCAGGAAGAATGTAATTCCAGTGTTCATCCAGAAGAAAAAAAACAAACAACTTACTGTGTCTGTAAATGAAATGACCTGGGACTGTGGCCTGTCCTTGGGGACCAGGCTGATGTAACAAGACTGGTCTAACTAACAGGAACCAATCATTGCTCAAAATACATCCCACACAACTCTGCCTCGGGTGTGTAGCTGCCCATATTTCTGTATCACAGCAAGTATTGGTGGCCCACAACAGCTGAAATTTAACATATGATCATTTCTTACATCCTGCCTGCATCATGATCTAGATAGGCCTTTTTTTCTGTACTCACTCTGGAGAAACAAAATCACCCTGCTGGAAGTTAGTGGAAGAAGCTTCCCTTCACTCATTCCTACTTCTACACTCTGAACCTGTGCTACATAAGAATGAAGTGGTTGCCATGTCACCCTAGTGGGATGAACAAAGCCCAGGAGACTCCTTCATGCCATGCATACCCATAATCCACTCTATCAACACTTAACACACAGGACAAGATATTGCTCTGTTGATATGCATATGTATTTTTTTGACAGATGCTGACCTACCTGTTGCACTTGCTGTGAAAGAATGTCTTCCTGTTGCAGTGGCAGTTTTGTGCCAAACTTTCTTCCTGATTCTGTGCAGTTCAGCAAGATTCTCACCCTTAGGCATGTATGTATCACCTCCTTCATTCTCTCTGATTTGCAGGATCTAAGAAGTTTCACTCACTGGAGTCTGGCATCAGGCCTGATCCCACCACCATGCTTGATTTTCCCTCATTTAACATCTTTTGAATGAGCAGTGCCTCTTGTAGAATATGATGAATCAGAACAGACAGCCCAGAATTTAGAATTCCCTTCTCAATACAATCTGACTAACGCAGTCAGTACAATGCTGAGCAGTACTAGAGTAGTGGGTCAGGTTGTGTACCTCCATGTATCTAAATCAAATGCTGCTGTCGAGAGTTAATAGCCACCGTGCCTCTCTTCACACATTCTGCAAGTTGAGGTTAACAGTTAAACACTTATGCCAGAAGCCTTTTACTTTTGCCCAGCTCTATACAAGATTCCACAGGGACTCAATCCTTGGGTACATCCTCTTTGACTCTAACAGGTCCCTTAACTATGGCAGTTTTAGACATGGCATTCAGCCTGGAGAATTGAACTCTGGGGACATGGCAAATAGGTATAGCATTTTACTTCCCTGGTGGATGCTCTCTGATCTGGGTTACTCCTCAAACCTTTCTGCGTAGGGGGTCAGAAAGTGCTTTTAGGGCTGGCTAGAACTGCATATATTGCCAGTCATCGAGGCATTTCCCAAGAGCTGACTTTTCTTTACAAGACTGTTTCACGTCCACCATACATAGAAGCAGGAGCCTCTGACTACAAGCACTGTAGCAACACAGGCCATGGATGGAAACTTCAGGCATGAGCAAGAATCGGTGTTAAGACAATAAGAAAGTTTTTGCACATTTCAGGCAAAGCTTGAAAATTCAGCTTAAGTGCATAGTTTTCAAGTAAGGCTGATACCCACTTAATATTTTTATTTGTTTTTTTAGGCTGCTTTTTAAGTTTTATTTTATACTGACACTCTATGTTTTCTCTTTAGAACAGTATCAACAGGACAACTTCAGATTGTAAGTATTAAGTGTTTTTTGTTTGGTTAGGTTCTAATTAATTCTTTGGAGGAAAAAACCCACAAAATCATTTGAGTTGACCTTTGAAATTTAACTATAAATAAATATTTTACTTCCACATATTTGTAAGGCTAACTGTCAAAAAATGTTCTAGTTGAGAGACAGAAAATCTCACAACCTTTTAACTTACTCATGAATAATTTCAATTTCTTGTCTCTTGATAATGAGTGGAAGGGAAGCACAGAGTCAGTTTCTGAATGGAATGTTACAGCAACTGTAACATCTGTTTTGGCTTTCTTTTTTGTTTGTTTGTTTGTTTTTTGCTTTAGATAGACAGCAGAAAAACACTTATCCTTGGATCATACATTTATCTAATCTACAAATGGTAACTGAGTATGAGATCTTGTGAAAAAAAATTACATAAAAAATGCTAATTAGTAACGAAAGGGAGGAAAGGGAGTTTCACACCTCTTAGAAAAAAATGGGGCATTTTTGAGAGATGAAATGCAAACAAGTACTCTTAATATGATAAATGTATAATTGGCTATGGCAGATAAACAATTTAATTAAAAATAGAAAAAACATCTCCTCTAACTAAGGGGGGGAAAAAAGGGAAAAGAATGGATTTTTGTCATGAATGATTATCACTTTAAACCCTTTGTAGGATGTATAGAGATCAAGTCCAATTTCCATGAAGTGAAAATGCTTGCATCCAAGTAGAAATCATGATTGACACTTTTTCAGGGAGGGAAGAGTCCTGCTGCAACTTCAGTTAACCTGAGGAATTTTTTTGTTTGCTTAAGAATTTTAGAAATATTTTGAATGATGGTGTATGGTTTAGATGATACAGATAGTTTACAAACAATGTTTGTCTTAATTTAGGATTATGCACAATTTGAAGCAACTGCATTATGGAAGGGTTCTTAAAATTCAAAGATCTGACAATTTTAAAAAGCAGGACCTGGAGAAATAGAATCCATTTCATTAGAAAACAAGCCAGAAATATACCATCACAAACACCTGAAGAATTAAGACACCTCTAGGTGATTATGTGTGATCTTGAAGGCTTCCGGTATACTGTATCATCAGGTAAACACTTCAGCTCCTAGATCACAAAAAGAGGGTCCCAGCACCATAGTCGCAAGTACCAGTTTTAGAGGATTAGTTCTAAAACTTTTCAGCAATACAGTGCTACAAGTCCTTCAAACTTCCAGGTTTTGAAAAGCTCATAAGTTCTTATGACTTTATGATCAATTATACTGCTGTGGACATCAATAGCATAATTTGAAAAAAAAGAAAAAAAAGAAAAGCAACATAGTTTGTAAAAGATCTATGGATAGTAACATAATAAACACAGAATATTTTGCTGAAGTATTGCATCATGCTTGATTTAAAGGGAATCCATGAATGTTTTTTACCTCTTTCCCTCTGTGAAGTTTGGCAAGACTAAGATACAATTTTGAAGACAGTATTAGCTAGAGTTGCTGCAGACCTTTGATGTTATCAAGAGTGCCAGCCAACAGGAGACACATGTCAGAAATTGTTGGGTAAGTAAACTGGCAATGAATTAGGGAATTGTAAACCTTGATCATGAAGGCACAGAACACAGCAGGATTAGCAGAGCTTCCAAAATTGCTGCAAGAACCACTACTCAGTCTCTGCCTGCAAAACAGCATCTCTCTTCTACAAGATAACTCATCTACCATTCTGTACTCATGAAAGTTCATAACCTGTTTAAATGCTTCCATAAGCAACTATCTGGAAAGAGCAATTTGAAGTTGCAGTCTGAAAATATGAAAAAAGTCTGAACTGTATAGCTGTGATTCAATCTCAGTCCTTCGGAAATATGCCAAAGTAGTTAGGCTGATGTAAGAGGCAAGAGTAACCTACCACAAACCAGCATTAAATTGAAAGGAAATGGTTGTTTACAATACACAGAAAGCAATTTTCTCAGCTGTGTTCTTCAGGTGACATCTTTGGATGCTGTTTACATTTTCAAACATTGTTTGTCAAAATATTAATTGAAATAAAAGCACCTCAGACTTCATTTTATCCACATTTTTCTCCATTCTTGGTTCTGTTCTTAAACTTAATTTTATTAACAGATGACAAGGACAGAGAGGTAATAACATGGGAAAGGGAAGCATTTGCCTTTCTTTTTTATTACTTACTAAATTGTAGGTTGCTTATATACCAGTATGCAAAGCGAAAATAAAACTAGCTGGATATAACCTTCACTCTTTCTATTTGCTGTGCATAGAATCCATGAAATCTCAGATCTCCTTTTATTAAAGATTAATATCTCTCTAACCTTGAACAAGAAATTGCTAAAACAGAGACTGACTTTTAGTGAAGTACAGATACCAGGCTTAGAATACACCTGCATTGCTTTATAAATACATAAACAGGAACAGCAAGAAGCAGTGTTGGTACTCATCAAAGTTGAGCCAAACTTTCAATTACTTAAGTGATGAGTTTAAAACTTGGAGTTTTGATCTGCAGATGAAACTCAGAGCCTTCAAAGAATTGCTATCCACTCACAAGATATTTCTCATGGAACTCTCATGAGAAGAAATGGGACTCTGAAAACTTACAATCATACGAGTTCAGTGACTGCAAACTCCCAAATCCTCTGTGTGGGATATATCCGAATTGGAAATCTTACCTCTGCTTTTATTTCTTAAATATCTTGATGTTTTAACAGAAAATGTATCATAATCTAAGTTGTTAACTCTAAGGTTAGAGAATTCCACTATTCCACCCACCATGCATTATGGTTTCATTGTCAAAATCCTTTTTAAGAAAAAATTCCATAACCTGCACATTAGCAACTGTATGCTTCCATTCTAATTGAATTTTGCTTGCCAGCGATCTAGTATGAAGGAATCAATAAATAGTGATGAAGAGAACTATTTACAAATATACTGTAATTACAAAACAATGGTTTTGTTCCCAACACAAATTTACTTTTGAGATCCTATTAACTCTTTCCACTCCTAGAAATTAGATCAATTCTATACTTCCTGAAGAAAGGACTCATGAATAAAAACTACATGATTGCAGTATGAAAGGCTTTGCCACTCATGTCACAATAGTAATTTTCATGAGGGGTTTTCATAGGCAATTGAAACATTTTAATTAAAGCTGTTCAAGATGTCCTTCTGAATATTCAGTAGCTAAGAGAAAGACAGCGGTTATCCCAAAATATAACAGCAAGTAATATGAGAATGCTGGTGACATAAATTAATTGCCTTATCACCATTATATAAAATATGTATTATTTATCAGTGACAATGCAATGTTTCCATTAGAAACAACCATGATTATTTAGTAACAAGTTAATGCTTCAGCTTTTCTCTTAGTTACTACTCAGTAAACCACTGAATTCATGTCTCCATTATACTCAAGTACATCAGTTAGTGTGCACATATTTTCCAGTATTTTCAATGTTCTTTGTGAGAATATTTTTATGGTCAGCTTCCTGGGATTTAAATAAACATTTTTACTAATATATATCAGCTATATCAGCACTTGAGAACTACTTTACATTCAGTACTGTAGGTACTCTGAATTATTTTTGATTATTTTTAAATATTAATGCAGTACTGCACTAAGTGTAATGTGCAATATTGAAAGATATACTGAGCTCTAGTGAGATTTGCAAATCAGGTTAATATGACTCTTGCTTTACTAGGAACTGTTTTCCACATTTAATAGTTAAGTGGAGAAATCTGCTGTTCTGTGATATTGACAATAACATTCCAAACAAGCAATATAGTTTTTGACTCTGCAACATCATGATCATTAGAAGGGTTTATTTATTGTCTTTCTCCATGGTAGAATGATACACTGCAAGTAACTTGTCAGAGCTCATGAAAGTAAATTCAGCGGGCATAAATGCACGTCTGTATTATCTTTACATTTCCCAAAGTTTTTATTACTATTTGCTTTTGGAAAAAGTGGAAGAAAATGTATGAGGCTTTTATTGCAGGTCACTGCACTATAAAACAATGTTTTTTGCATTAAATAATACCCAAAATGTATATAAATCATATTTCTACTATTTATCTTTATTTCTAGGGGTGGACTTGGCAGTGCTAGGCTAACACCTGGACTCAATAATCATAAAGGTATTTTTAAATTGAAACAATTCTATGATTCTGTGATACAGCAGTTGCTCAGAATTACAGATTAGTCAGTCATATATCTGACATCATTAGGCATATTACAGTATAATGTACAGAAAAGCAACCTTACTTTAAATAGCAATTTCTTTACTTAATTTCTTTAATAAATCAGCTCTACTTTTGGCACATTTTGTATTAATGTAGAATAATTGACATAAGAACAAACACTGAAATGGACAAAACCCCAGGTAGCATTGGGTAAAACAGGGGTTTATTTAGCGAAATAAAGTATGTCATTGGGCACTTTCAAGTTAAAATGTGTAATTTACTGAATATTACTATACAGAATTAGTAACAAGACTTTATTCTGCTACTGACTAAAGCAGGTAAATAATTTCAGTTTTGCAGATCTGCAAAAATTAAAATATAACTGCATCTGAGGTGGCCTTTATCACAGAATCATGGAATAACAGAATAATTTAAGTTAGAAAAGACATACATGATCATTGAATTGAACATTTGATTGATCAGCACCCTGTCCAACTAGACCATGGGACCAGGTTCCACAGCCAGTTGTTGCTTGAAAACCTCCAGGGATGGTGACTTCACCACCTACCTGCGCAGCCCATTCCAAAATCTGAAAATCTTGGGGGGAAGATATTCTTTCTGATGTCCAACCTGAACCTTCCCTGGTGCAGTTTGAGGCCATTTCCTTTTGTCCTGTTCCTGGTCATCTGGGAGAAGAGAAATGACCCCTACCCTGCTACTCCCTACTTTCTGGTAGTTGTAGAGAGCAACAAGGTCTCTCCTAAGTCTCCTTTTCTCCAGACTGAAGTCCAGTTCCTTCAGCTGTTCCTCATACAGCTCAGTCTCTAGATCCTTCACCAGTTTTGTTGCCCTTCTCTGGGCATCCTTCAGCACCTCAATGTCTTTCTTGAAGTGAGGGNTTTCTTGAAATGTAAGGCTCAGAACTAAACCCAGCACTCAGAGGTGTGGCCTCACCAGTGCTGAGCACAAAGCAACAATCATTTCCATGGTCCTACTGGCCACAATATTTTTGATACAGTATTTCTGACATTTTTGATTTAAATCTGCTAGCTGGACTTGTGCAATATTACCAGGAAATGTTATAAGATCTAGACATTAATTAATATCCAATCAAAATAGACTTTGTCCAATAGCAATGGATTTTGAAAATATAATCTTACTTCTCTTTATGGGAAGAACAGAATTGAGTAAACTTTGACTTTTATGTAATCGTGAAGTATGGCAGCTATTGAAATTTTATTTATAGACCAGTCATTGAGATTCCTTGCAGATGTGATTCGTATCACAGAGAAGCTACCCATGGTAAGAGGCATCAGCAGGAGTACCCAACAAGGCTTAGACTGTCAGGATGACCTGTATCTGTGGCAGATGGATGATGCACAAGTCTTCTGGACATGAAACTGGCAGCTGGTTTGGATATTAGCACAACCCAGAAGCAGGAGAACATGAAGGACATATTGTTGCAGCACTTTAGATGAAATGAAATCTTTGTACTTCAAACTTGTTGAACTTCTTTGGGCTCCTGCCAGGACACAGCCCAGTGGCGATGCAGAGAGCAGCACCAAGTCATGGCTCTAGGCAGGAGGAGGGAATCTGGCGCTTCTGTAGCAAGCCTGGACTGGGCAGTGCAGGTTGGTAGGACTGCAGAGCCCTTGGGCATGGGGGCAGAGGGTGAGGGGAGAAGGAGAACAGGCCTGGGGTAATGAGTGGTGGGGTGATGAGACCTGCTGGAGCCTGCATGCACAGATTGTAAGAACCCTGGGCAGTATGCAGAGGGTTAGAGCCCGTGGCTGCTGAAAAGCAGTGAGGCAGGGGCTGTCACAGCCTGTCCCCAGTGCCATCACAGGGGTACTGAAGGTTGACCCCTGACAACCATCCAGCCAGGAAGGCAGATGCCCCCACTGCTGTCATTATCTATGTGGCTCTTTGTTGGTCTCAACAGACTGGAAATGTGCCTGGCATTTTTACCCAATATTAGTGATTTGAGTTCCTTCTCAAAGATCCAGCCTGTACTTCCCTAGATGTTCCTTCCCTGAATGCTGATGAGTGCACCCTTACCCAACACATCCAACTGCATTTACTGAAAATTTTGTCCAAAATCAGACTTAACACTTCCAAGTCACACTATCAGGACATATGCAAAATGAATAATGAAAGCAAACATAATATAAAAGTTTACTCTGGATAAAAAATACAGGTGATATCTGCAGCTAAAGTTCACTTATCTGAACTTAACTTCCAAAATTGGGAAATTTATCTCCCTATTTTTGAAAGGTCACTATGCCTTTTTCTCATTAATAGCAGATAGCTGTGAATGCATTACTTTTAACAAAATAGTGCTCCAAAATGAAGTAAATATTAATTTACCTGAAAATATTAATCTTGAGGGAAATTCTAAGACTGTAATGTGCTCTAGAGGTTATGTTCTCTGTTATAGTTTCTCTTTGAAAATGTAGAAAAACGGTATTGCAGAGATTTTATTCAGAGTTATTCCGTGTAACAGCATTAAAAAAGGAAATTGTTCCTTATTCCTTCTAAAGTCATGTCATATTTTTTATCTTCAATAACACCTAACCAAATAAACTACCAAATCTAAAATATTTAAGTCAAGTACAATAGGTTATGAAAGACTGGAAATTTCTTCCTTTTTTCATATAATTGATGCAAGAAAGCATATTGTTCAAAACTGCCACTACATATTAATAACATTGGAATGCAGGTGCTGTTTGCTGGTGAATAACATCAAGTATGTAAATGTCAATTATAATTTGGATTATATTTTTGCTATTTAAAATGATAAAATAGAACAGGTAGGATGAAATATTTTGGTCAAACCAATATTATGTAGTTTTATTAAACCTATACCAAATATGTTTAGGAATTTCTATATATTTTATGATCTAATTCAGTAGCATATTCATATACATGAAACACATAGAAAACAGGAGTTTTTCTGTTAGAAGCCTTTTATGCTGGCTGGCTTGCAACCCCAGCTTATCTCTCACTTCCTGTCCTCAGCAGGACAGGGGCAGGAAATATAATAAAAAGTTTGACAAGTCAAAGTAATGACAGAGAGTTCTTTTACTGGTTGCTGTGACAGGGATAATTAATTATTAATTAATAATTATTAATAATTCTTCAAACTGAACTTTGAAGAATTAATTTAATTTATTATAAACTAAAACCTGAGTCAGGTGAAAAGGATCAAAACCAAAAACTATAATACCTCCCTCTCACCCCCTACTTCTTCACAGACGCAGCTTCACTTTTTTTCATTCCCAGCTTCTCCATCTTCCCTCCTCCAAGCAGCACAGGGGGAGGGGAAATTGAGATTGTGGTCAGTTTACAGCACTTCTGTTCTGTTAATCCTTCCTTCTTACACTTTTCCCCTGCTTCAGCAGCTGCTTTCCACAGACAGCAGCACCTTAGGAAATATCCAGCTGTTCCAACATGATGTATTCCAGAGGCTGCACTATGAGTACCTGCTCCAGGATCTGAAGTTCTTCCTCACCTACTTCATCTGACTTTGGTGCCTTCAGGGTTCTTTCTCAGACTTTTTTTTTTCTTCATTCCTCACACTTGGCTGAGGGTCCCAGCTGAGACTTGCAGTGCCTCTTTTGCAGCCAGCTGTAGTTGTCTGTGTCAAGCACCAGTCACCCCTCACAGACACCATCCCTAAAGCCCTGCCACCCCACTACCACGACCTTGGCAGTTAAAACTTCTCTGTTTTGTCTTATCCCCTTCTTCATATTTTATGCGAAAATATCAAAGTGAGTGTTGAATCATGGAAGATGTACATTCTACATTTCTCAACTTAATGCAAAGCAAGTTTGTCTCCTCTCAAATCACATGTAAGTCAACATACAATTTTGACTTAGTATGAAAAATAGCTAGGTTTGAACAGCATATGGGTTTTCTCTTATTTGATTCTCAATTCAGCATCAGTCATAGGTGATTTTTAAATTTTACATAGGCAAGCATTTGCTGTTTCATCTTCCTCTTTCGTTTATGTTTCAAATGTGCTTCTTTGCAATGTTAGAAGCAGTAATGGAAAAATACTGTTGGACCTGGGAGAATTACATTGAAGGAGGAGAGAAAAGGTATAGACATATTAACTGAGGTCCTCTGCTAGGGATCTTTCTCTACATCAGAAGAAATATTATATTAATGTTCTCAAGACCAAACTTTTATGCCTAAGACTGGAAAGCACCGAATTTAAGTGCAGCTCAATGCACTTTCATGCACTGTTTTAAAAATGAGCAGACTTCAAATATAATAAAGTTTTAGTAATATGTCACATAGAGAATGATGAAGAGGAATAAAGAGTTCTCCTCTTTTTCATTTTGGTCTTTGAATGAAAAAATAACAGAGTCAGCCAGAGAAACTCTTAAACTGACCTCCAGAAATTCTACTGCTGTAAGAGAAGCAGGTAAAATCAACAAAGTACAGCCAAGAGGAGAGAATTTTATCTTTTCTCCGTATTAGAAAGAAGAACTAAAACCAAATACATTAAGATAATATTTAAGTATCAGCACAAAGAAAAAAACTAATTTACATGCCTTGTCTTATTCTTTTTAAAGTATTTAATAGGATTATGACATTTGATAATCACATATTGCAGTGTTTAGAAATTTTTAACCAGGTTGAGATTTTCGTGTGTGTGTTTGTAATTTTAAATTATAATCCAAAAGTACCCTGTTTTAATTTTACGGGTTTTCACAGGTTTTGTCTTTTAGGTTTGTAACTCCTTCTATGTTACTGTTACTTTGATTTTTATACTTTTACCACTTTTATGTTTAAAAAGTAAGAGTAGAAAAATACGATAAAGAAATATTTCTGACAAATCAGGAACAAATATGGAACTAAGTTATGCATTAAAGTTAATCTTAAGTGCTAATTTAAAATATTTATATTTACATTATAATATAAATAAT
>VXBQ01015469.1:0-44944 GCA_013400175.1 Phainopepla nitens
CGGCGCCACCTCCCGGACACCGCCGGCACCGGCACCGGCCTTCCGCGGAGCGCAGTCCCGGGCGGCCGCCGCCGCTCCTCCGGAGCGCAGAAGGACGCCAGGGAGACGCGGGGAATGGGACAGCCGCCTCCCGCCGCGGGAAGCACGCGTGGGGCTCCGGTACCGCACCGGAATGCCCAGCAAGGGAGCGAGGGCGAGATGCGGCCAGGAGCGCTCCCGCGGGCTGCAGAAGGGGTGAGCGCTGAATCACAGGATGGGGTGGTGGTGGAAGGGACCTCTGGAGACCATCCAGTCCCACAGCCCTGCCAAGGCAGAGTCACCTGGGACAGGTGGCACAGGAACGTGTCCAGGGGGGTTTGGGATGTCTCCAGAGAGGGAGACCCCACAGCCTCTCTGGGCAGCTGTTCCAGTGCTCTGCCACCTTCAACAAACAAGTTCTCTCTCATGGTGAGTGAAACTTGTTTTCTTTTAGTTTTGAGGGAACAGTTATGGCAAAAGCAGAGGGACAGGGCTAAGCCTGCACAGCAATGTCAAAAGAGGAACAACTTTTAATTGAAAGAGCAGCACAAACAATTCCCAAAGCTTCATGCTTTAAACACACAGAAATTGCTTTGCCACGGCTTTTTGATCTCATAAGATGAAGAGGCTTCCTCAGAACAAGGGCATGTGACCTTCATTCAGTTTTAGGTATACTCAACTCAAAAGGCATAAAGATGGCAACAGTCCTCTCACCCAGCAAAATTCTAAATCCAAAGGTTTTAAGGAAATGTCTTTGAAGAATAAAGTTATATGTGCTCCACCAATGACCTTCTCTCTGTTAGAGCCTCTAAGCAGTCACAGAGATAAAACATCAGATGACATAGTGCATGAGATTGCTAATTTCTCTGTAGGGGTTTCCAACTGACCCTTGGGGTTTAGGGGCAGCAGACAAAACTTCTGCTACAGACAAGGAAAATGACATTTAAAAAAAAGTCTTTGTATGTATTTTTAACTTGGTACTGTTTTGAAATATCACTCCTCCAAACTAAGTATTTTTTTCTTCAATCTGAGTGTGGAGATGTTGGTTCTGTTTTCTTAATTAAAAAGCTACAAAACTGGCATATTGGACTGCTGATTTGCTCTTTCTATAAAAAGAGTTGCTAAAGCTTTTCCTCTAGACCTTTTCTAGATTCTTCCCCTTCAATGAAAAACTTTCGATTGCCTTGAGTGGGAAGAGAATCTGCTCCTTCATGATAGCCCATGCATCCAGCTTACACGTTTCAAGGCCAATTAACCCATTGAATCTATTTTTTGTTCTTATTAACCTTCCATGCAAATGTAGGTGTCACATCAGTCAGGATGAGAGCCTGCTCTCTCTCTGCTGTGCTTTAATTACCAGTCATTTGCCATGACTTCAAGAAACAATAACCAATTCTGCGTTGGGCTGCGCTGACATATGGGGTTGCTCCATGATGGGGGAAAAGGGAGAGATTTTCAGGGCCATTTTCACAACTGCCTTTTCATCTCGTTCCAAACAGCATACAAAAGAATTAAAATACTACTAAAATTCCCAGAAAATAAGAGCAGAAAGCACTGATGGTACAGTACTTACTCATGATCCCTTAAGCTCTTGCATTCCCACTAGTCTACTGAAATCAGATCTTAGCAAGGTGTAAACCTGCCAGGGATGGTGGCACTTCTGTGGCAGTCTTCTCAACAAATCCACAATCCAGTTTCACTTGGCCTGGCCTCATTTACAGTCTTTGTTTGGGAAAAACAAATGACAATTTATGATACCTCAAGATTCATGAAGATGCCATAGGCTCACAGCAACCATTGATCTGAACATGAAGGAAGTGGGCCTATGGGTTAGGATAGGCTCTGATACTGATGCCTAGTGTTACAGATGGGAAGCTTTGTCTGGAGCAATTTTGTGGTTTTTCAGACTTGAGTATTTTCATCTGATAGTATTTGTCTGAAGAGAAGCACACCTTTTATATGGCAGGTATCTAATGAATTTTCCATCAAAAGGAAGAAGCAGCACAAAAGGAAATGGCATTATGCCTGGGCCTTTTCAACAACAGCTCTGGAAAACGCTTATGATTCAGCCTGTGCTGAAACCCTGGGCTCTGTGAAATCAGTGGGAATTTTAGATTCAACCCAGATAGCTGGCTCATGTGTTACTGCTGCTGCTTAACTGGCATCTGCTCCAGCAAGGAGCACGTTTCTTGGTACCCAGTACATACTGCAAACACAAATTCAGAGCATGTCTCAATCTAGTTCTTTTTCCACAAAGCTTGGGATCAGTGACCTGGACACCAGCTACACTCAGCAGGATTGTTATACCCAGAACAAGTACCAAGATCTTGTTGTTAAATGATTGGACCAAGCCTCACAAAAGAGTCAGACACCTTCCTCCAAAGCCTCAGTTAAACATCTAAATGCTTATCTTCTATTTCTTCTTCACTCAGCCTCTTTCAGTTCCAAGAGTGAAGGAAAGATGTAGTGTTAGGAAAAAAAAAAAAAAAACATTCAGCAATAGGCTTATTCAAGTGGTTATTCCAAATCATACAAATAGATGTGACACCTTCTGGTCTCATGTTGCTGCAAGAACTATTTCAGGATATTTTCATTTCTCCAGGTAAAAAAATCTCAGCCTAGACAGTAAAGTGATAGCCTTGCATAGATAACAGAATTTGTTTGAATGCAATATACCCATAAAGCATAATTTTTTATATAAGGGGCTTAGGTACCAATATTTCATTTCTAAGGGAATAACTGGATACACATCTGGAAATGCATGTAAACAAATCAGGAAAGGAGCAATAACTGATTTAAATAACAGATGGCTTAGACCAAAGTCAGGTCAAATGAAGACATGGCAAAAGCTACACAGAAAGACTGTATGTGAAGTGATATGAGAAATGCACTAAAACTTAAATTGACAATTTCAAATTTGGGTTCAGAGAAACAGCTATTAATCTCTATTTCACTTGCTATCCTGAGTTTATTGGTATAATACTAAATTTTAAAGAGAAGCAGGAGCCTCAGCCTTGCAAATGCTTCACTTCAGTGGTACACTGAACATACTAAGAGTTAAACATAAGTGTTTGCAGGATTTGAGATTAAAGATAAACTCAGTTTCACCAGAAGTATATAATCCTAACTGCATTTTAAATTAGGTCAAACTATACTCTAATTATCAGTGGGAGCAGCATCATTAAGTTCTATGGCACAACTCTCTAGAAAAGAAATACAGAAAATGTGACTCTCTCTCTGATTAAAGCTCAGTCCTTCTGCTGAAAAGCTCCTTTCACATCATGCAGCAAAGCTCACACCTGACCAAGGAGACACAAGTGCCACAAGGTGTGGTGGAGCTGCCTTGTGTGCTAAGGAACAGCACCTTCCAAATGCAGCAGCCACCCCGGTACTGAGAGAATTAATCTGCTAATTCTTCCATAAGCTCATGGCCAGAGGCCACTGGAACGTGTTTCTGTTTAATCTGCTCCCTTTACAAGATGCCATACACACAGAACAGCAGTCAGATACAGCCTTTATCTTTACGAGCGAGCCTGATAACTTTTGTGGCACAGCCACTCAATCAGGTGACTCTTGAAGAGTGAATATAAAATTCTGGCACACAAACCACCACCATAGCAACAAAGACAGCCTGGCAACAGCAGCTGCTACACAGAAATTGGAAGGGGAGGGGAATCTTGTACAAGAGTCCATTTCCTGTTGAAATCATTTCAATCTTTCCCTCACATCAGAATCACAAATGTCTTGAAAATACTGGGAGAATAAAGATTAATGCACAACGATGGAAATTATGACACAAATAGTGTCTTTGTGTAAATGAAGTGGCTGGGTCACTGCTACACTCACCAGGATCATATTTTATTTTGGATGGATTTTGACCTGATGCACAGCTGGCACCTGTAGCACTCTACATCACCAGAAACAGTCCACAATCCTCCAGAAAACACCCTGTGGGAAGAAGACTGAACCCCTGGATGGTTTGGACAGAAAATGCTGCAAACAGAATTCCTCATCCACTGAGACTTCTTACCCTGCCCTTTCACTGGGGATGGGCCCTGGTTTGAGAGGTCCTTCCCTGATCTGCTCCATCTCCTCATCCCCCAGTGAGCTCTGACACTCCCTGCCTATTAACCCCAGCTAAAAACCCCCAGACTATTACCAGAAGAACCCAAAATTACCGCCATTCTTGCAACAGTTAAAATGGCAAGTTAAAAAGTCAGCTAATGCATTCCCTAGGACGTGTTAATTCACCTTTTATGTACTATAATCTGTTCTTGCTTCCCTGTTAAATTTACAGCATAATATTTCTTTTTTTTTTTTACAGATTGTTAAAACCAGTCTATAAAACATAAAACACATTTAAGAATGAAGTTAATTATGAAAGATTTCATGGCCCACCAGGTTTATTAAATCATAGATGGGGTAAACTGCCAAAGGTCCACTGACTTCAAAGCTGTGCATTTATTTATCCCAGCGTAATGTATGTACCTTGGCCTTTTTTTTGTCCTCTTCTAGCTCTTAACATCTGTTCCAGCTGTACAGGCAGATTAGAACCCTCAGAAAAGCAGACTCTCTCGCCTACTTTAATTTACATCCAAACTGAGCCGTGAGGTGAACTAAAAGAAAAAGATCAGATGGGCTGCAAAGAGAAATCACCTTGAAAATCGCCGGCCCTTTTGTAGAGCAGAAATTGTGCTCTGGATGAGGTGGCTGCTGCATGAATGGGACCCCTGTGCTTCCTGCAAAGAGGAGAATGCTGCTTTGTGCTTTTCTTGCAGCATCTGAAAATTACAGAAATCTCATAGTATCTTTCAGAGGCACAAAGATGCTTCTATATTACATATAAGCCCAGCATGCACATAATGAGAGTCAGCATACTCTTCCTCTGGATTCCCATCTGGAATTCTCACAAGGCTTTTGCATGTATTGCTATGACAGAGCAATATTTAAGTAACACCTCTCAGCTCTATTTCCCATGTCCCATGGCAGCTAATTGATTTAGGGCTAGCTTACAAGTTTGGGACAGTTCAAATACGTATATTAAAGCTGGTGGCAGGATGGTTCGTCTTTAGAAAGATGGGAGATTATGAGTTTGAAAAAGCATTCACAGATGTGCTCAATCCTCTTTGCCTAAACTCAAACTGATTCATCTTTGAGGTCCTTCTGGATGGCTCTTACCCATTTCATTCCTAAAGGCAAAGAGCCCAGTGTACACATAACCCTGCATTCTGGAGAGCACCAGGGCTTGGTTTAAGTACCCTAAAACCTAAAGGTCTGTACACCAGCAGGAATATTTCATTTCCACTAAACATTTCAAGAAAAAATGTTTACCACTTTCAGATACTAAAAAGTTACTGAGAAAATGTGTCGAATTTCTCGCATGGGAAATTGGATATATTTCCAATTTTTAGATTTTCTATGCTGTTTTATCTCATGATACACCTAAATTAATGCAAAAAGATTTTGATGGCATACCTTCTCTTGAAGCAGGTCATTGAAACTTTATGCTTTCCCACTAACACTTCTATCTATGCTCATTTCAGAAATATTCTTATAATACTCTCTCCTGAATCATCAGACTTTCATTACCACTCCAGCTATTTTACAGAACCTGCAGCTGTAAAGAGTGAAATTCCACAACTGACAAAACATTAGTCAGAAAGCAATAGACCACCATTTACACTTGCTTTCAGCTATGTTTCTAAAACTTAGAGCAATTTTCTTGTGATGTAGGTCTTTGAGCCACATCTCCTGGAGTGAATTGAAACTCGGTAATGGAAAAAAAACTCAACTCCCAGTTACATTTTAGAGAAGCTGGTTTAAATCTAACCCAGTTCTTAATACTGCTAATCTGAATAAAGCTCTGGTCACTAATAACACATCTAATGGAAGAAAGGACTGTCTCCTATAATCCATGAGCTGTCCCAGCCCACATTCCAGGGTCTAACTAAGCACAACAGTGTCCACAACAATCATAAAGCTGAAAGCTACTATGGCCTATCTGAACTCTGATGCTCTTATTAATATCCACAATAAACATTTTCCAACATGCAGTGCATTTTCTTGGAAATGAGAGAGCACCCTTCACCAGGAACTAACATTTCTCTAGGATTTTAGGTGAGAGCTACGAAGCTCAAAATGCAGGTTCAGGAATGGCTCTGCTGCTGGTCCTGTCACTGTGTGGCAAGGAAAAGCACTAACTACAGCTCTTGGCTCTCTGGGAGGCAATCTCCTCTAACAGGATGCCTGCTGAGCAATCACAAACATCATTTACCAACCTCCCAGGCAGGAGACACTGAGGTATTGTCAGAGAAAGGGAGAAGGTTAAAAAGGGGAGGAAAAAGGCCTTTTGTAAGGCCACCATGGGCTACATCTTGATATTTGTCAGCAAAGCACAGCCAGAAGGAGAGGGAGAAACAGCCACTGTCTATTCCACAGCACTGCAAGATCACCTCCAAAGTGCTGGTTGCCTTACTCACATTTGGTATCAGATATTCAGCTCCACAATACCCAGAAGTCCTGTCGTTCTAGGAAAAAGAAGGAAGGAGAAGAAAGGACTAATAGGTTGAACTCAAAGGCCCTAATCACACTTTGGTTGAAGTCATTCCATAAGCTGTGGTGCAAGTTCAAAAAGGTGCTCTAAAATCAAATAAATTATCTTGCAATTATCTTTTTTTCTGAGATTATGCAACAGTTTGGATGAAATAGCTGATGATGAATTTAAGTTTCAATATTCATTTTCCCAGTAGTCTTGTAAACACATAGAAAGTCATGACACAATTTCAAATAAGGAAAAGCAATTATTGTAAAGAAACCTTATGTTTCAAAGCAGCCAGAACCACAAGCAAAACAAAGCTGAGTGAATGTCACAGGCTATGATAAAAAAGATCTGACTTGTCTACACAATGAGATTTGAAGCAGTCATAAGGAATACTTGGCACAGGTGCTCATTTGAATTAACATTCCCCCACCAGTGTTACCACAGTGAAATCTCAGATCACCTACCAGCAGGTTGTCTGCTTATAAAATTAATCTGAATGTAGATGCCAATTCAAGAAAGTATATTTTTATTTATTCAAAAAAGTACAAAATAATAGATGTTATTTGCTTTTACAGTGCCAAAAATATGCCCAGGGATTTCTACACTTGCAATACAGCAGGGATTCAAGCAGGAGTGCAGCCTCCTTTTGCACACACAGTTTTTCAGCAGTTTGGACTGTTTGTTACTGTCTCAGTGACACAAAGGAAATGTGCTCAGAGCAAGGATTATCATTGCCCTAGAGACTATGATCTTACAAGAAGTCTTAGATAAGCTCAGACCTGAGTCCAGATTTCCAAGAAACCTAATCAAGTAGTGTTTCTCTGTTCTCCTCTGTGCCTTACAACACTGATAAAAAAAATAAATAGATGTTTTAGATATGATACAATAGCAAGAATCAACAGAGCAGTGTAGGGAGAAGATCTTGTGAGTGGCATTATATAAATACCAATCAGTGAGCAGTGTTTAATATACACTGGTTCCAAGTCTTACAATAAAGTTCTAGTCATTGATGCCATCTCAAAGCTGGCACAATAGGAGCTATTATTGAAAAAGGATTTAAATTAAAGCATAGCTGCCTGGCAGAGTAATTCAGAAACACCACCTAAAACAGAGGGAAACAGCAATGTGACTTGAGCTTGGCATTTCAAACAAGTCCTGCTTCAAATCCAAGTGCCTGATCACACACAGCACTGATCCTCCCTGGCACTTCATTGATTTCCATTGAGCTGTAGGTACTAATTTCCTTTCAGGATCAGTTCAGGAAAGGTGATTTTCAAACAAAAATGGGACAGAGGAGCTCAAGAGACCCTTAACATGAGCCTTTCCACATGCAAATTAATGACTGGAATTCATTTTTTCAGGAGATGCAAAACGCTGCCATCTGATTGTATTCTCACAAAGGTAGGCTCTACAGTCTGTGAAACTGCCATTTCAGAGTCAGAGCTCCTTGCCTCCCTCTGTCACTGCTCATCAGTGAAACCTTCTCACTCACCTAAAAAATGGACATGACTATTACCTGAGAAGGGTCTTGCAAGCTGTAAGGAATACCTAATTGTACCACGGAAGATTGCTAAAAAACAGCCGCTTTATTGTAGAAAAATATAAAAACACCAAGTTTTGGCAATGGAGACACAGGCACTTGTTTGGGACCAGTTTTCTTCCCCGGCAGAAAACTGTTTCCCTCTAATAATTTTGTGGAAATAGTCAGGCCTTTCCTTTAACATAACTAAGTGTGAAGGTGAGGAGCTCAATCCCCAGATTCCATGCCCTCAGGACCAGCTCTGTGGCCTTGTGTCCTCTGTGGGTGAAGTCTCTGCAACCAAGACCTCCCTAGTTAATTTTTCATCACCTTCCTACACTGGGCAAGTCCATGGGCACCTCAGCCCATGCCCCAGTACTTAGCAGAAGATCATTTCAGTTTGTGCTAGAACTGTTTTAATAGCAGATTGTTAATAGAGGAGAATAATTCCAGTTATTGCAGGAGCGTGGAAAACCTCTGGAGTCACCTAGCAAGTTCAAACCAAACTACAAAGATCCAAGACCACAAAAATTGCTCAGAGCCCCAGGAGGATAATGCAGCAGTGCTCTAACATGCTATCACTCACTGGTAGGAAATGGCTGGCTTCCAATATGCCACTGGGGTGCCAGTCTTCTCAATTTCCTCCCTCAACTCTTTTAGAATACAGTGGATCTCCCAAGACTTCAGCTGGAAGAGCTTTAAAATCTTCCATTCTCACATGGTAGGCACATCACTGTTCTTCAGGACTGCACCAGCCTGAGCAACTTCAACCTCCTGTTCAGATTTTGTCTCCCTAGGAAGGGGGTATTGAATTTGAGGAGCTTTAGGAAACACTGGTTTGCAGGCACTGAGTGGCCTGGGCAGCACATTTCCAATGTGATCCATGACTTGTTTCTGGCAAGGCAGTGTATTCTGTATTCTCAGCTGCTTCTGTGTGTTTCTGAGTCTTAAAATGGCTTGGGAGGGACCTTAAAGACCATCTAGTTCCACCAAAGCTAAAAGTGTAATTATCTGACAAATACAGTTTATTCCTCCATTTTTTAAAAAATGGCATTTCAAATAAAACTAGACTGCTGAACAACTGAATTTTTTTACATCTGCTGTACTCAGGCACACATCTTTTGCAGGAATTAGCATTTTGGGATAGTATTTTTTCAGCATACTGTGGTGTTAGGTATTTAACAATTGAGTATGGAATTTTCTGAAGTATGAGAAAAGGACTTGGTAGGCTTTTTCCCCTTTATGTGGATAAAACAAATGTTACACGTGTCATCTATGCATGTACACAGTCCTACTGACATTTAACTAAAAATGTTTGCAGCACAACATACAAGTATTCCTCCCAGACACATCACTGAAATTGTTCTTCATTTTCTAAATCAAGCTATTTGCAACATTATCCCTTTCCAACAGAAGGAACAATTATTTTCCTCACTGCAACACTTAAATCCTCAAGCCCAATTACAGTTGCTTTTGCCAACCTCTTAAAACTCATTTCTGCCATTAAAGAACCAGCCAGCTAGACTGCAGCACAGACCAGTAGATAAATGACAGCTGAGAGCAGCTTATGAGGCTGTTAGTTCAGGAAACCACCAGCCACCACTTCCCAAATGAATCAAAACCCATCAGTTCTTCATCTCCTCCCTCCTGGAAGAAGCAATTGACCCTTGGCCAGGGCCCTCTCTTCCCTGTGACCTGCACCTATCCCTTCCCAGGTGTGGGAAATGGATTTGTGGAGAATTCTCAAAGCCTGACTGAAAAACCCACCTAGTCTTGTACATTTGTATCCAAACTCTGAGATAAGGTGTGCTGACTTAAAAAGGCCATGGAACAGAACAGATATTATTGAGAAATTGAACTGGAAATAAGTTTTAAAAGATGGCCTTACAAACAGAGGGAAATGGCTTTGGAGAGAATTTTTAAAGTTTGACTGAAAATTTACACAGTTTTGTATATTTGTATGTAAATTTTCAGTCAAACTTTAAAAATTCTCTCCAAATCCATTTCCCACAGCCAGGCTCCTCTCCAAGCCACCAGGAGGTCGTGTTTTCATCTTAGCAATGCACAGCTGTTGTATTTGCTAAGTTTTGCATGTATTCCCAAATAAAGGTATTCTTGTCTCACCAATCAAGTTAAACTTGGAGTGAGAGGCTGCCTGTTAAGATAACCAGGAAATGTATTTGGAGTTATTTGACATTTTGGCCAAAGTGGAGGATTCCTGCTTGGGTAGCACCTACCACATGGAATAGCTATTTGAATTTGGCCCATACTGCTTCTAACAGATCAGCTTCAAGAGGCTTTTCTGCATTACTTCTTTTCTTTAAAACATTTCATAGCTTAGAAAACAGACAAGACTTGATTTCTGCTTGAAAATATAAAGTTATAATGAAGAGTCTTAACCCCAGTGAAAGACAACATCCTTTTAAGAAAGAGACAGCCACAGCCCTCCTCTAATGGCAGCATTTCTATGTCTGAGAAAAGGCTATTAAGGAGATACTGCCTTGCAGTGCTATAAAAATGAGTTTAAAGCCATCTTGCTGCTAGGTATTTTATATCTACAGCTACTCAGAAAAAAACCTGTCATCTCAAATTTGAGAGGGGGAAACACACAACACATTTTTATAGGTGGAAAATGAAAAAGGAAAGGCTGCTTATGCATAATATATAATATCACCAACAGGTTTCAGGATATGAAAATACTATTTAATATTTAAAGGGCTATTATGTGTCCCCTAATGCCAAATGATGCAAGGTCAGCTGTGCATGAAAAATAATGACATGATCAAAGGGAACTGTGTCTACAGAAGATATTGTGGAAATGGAGTTGCTGTCCTTATGTCTTTGGACATGTTTTCTAACACCTGGATCTTAGGTGTTTAGTTGTTTGCAATAAACACAGACATGTCTGTGCCTTTCCTGAAGGCAGACTTTCAGAAATGGGTGTGCTGCATGCATAGAGACTGTGCTGCACTCCATGGATTTGTTCTGCTGCAGTATTTAATCCGTGAAGGCTCTCCAGGGCTAACGAGATTTGACACAGGGGCAAACCAGGGGTGCTTTGTCGGTACCACAGCATGCAAATGAATTTTCCCAGACACACTAAGATCACAAATGCAATATAACAATTTCATTTCCCATGGTATTATTGCTCATTCTTGATTAGCTCTGCTTCCTTTACCTGGGTCACACATTTGAGTGAAAAATTTGTTTCATATTTCAGGTAAGCAGCTTTGTGGGTAAAGGCTGACTGTCTGCAAAATACACTCAAATTCCCCCTCCATTTGTAATTTAAAAGCCAACCACTCTGACACAGCTAAATCCCACATGGAACAAAGAGAGGGTAGCAAACAAAGTGCATGTGGAATGCTGCCAGAAGCTCTAAAGGAAACTCTAGTACCTCCACACCTCCATCTGCCCATCCTCACATCAGTAAGCAAGAGCAAACTTGATGTTCTTCTGCACCAGTTTAACCTCCCACAGCACACTGGAACAGCTTGGATGGCCACAGATAAAGGCAAGCTGCATTTGGAAGCTCTGCCCCACAGGCCCTCTAAACCATTCTGGCTGGCTGGGCCCCAATAGCTCTGGGGCACTCTTGAAAATATGTCCAGCTGACAGTGCTGCACCAAACCTCCAGGAGTTCAGTCTCAAAGATGTGCCTGATTTAACAACATAGTCAAATATACTGTCCAAGGCAAGGGAGTATTCACCCCGTGAAGACAATTCAGAGCCCTACGAGTAACTGTTAAATAGCCCAGTAATAAAGGAATATAGTGATCTTGGAGGCCTCATGCAATAAAACACATTATTACTTCTCTAAATTCAGGAGTCTGCTTGTTATAAATGTAACTGCCACAGTTTGTGATCCATTAGTGAACTATTTTGTATAAACCACTGTAATAGCTTTGTGATTTACACTCACTATTTAATACTCTTTCCATCAGCAGCATTTTGGCAGTGATTCTTGTTGCAAGTGTTCAGTGGAGAGTAATTTCCTTGCAGTCAGTAATTGCCACCTCTCAAACAATTTCAGCATTTTAGTATTGATTTTAAGAGAACTTTATGAGGAGTCACATATGAATATTCATCAAGTATTGTATTACCAATGTAACTGGTCGAGCACAATAAATCAGATTAAAAGATCCTTACTAATCACGGTATACTCCTAAAATATGAAAGGAATTGTAACAGCATGTTTCAGAAATATACTAGTAATAATTCCTTTCATATTTTAGGAGTATGTTGTAATTACTAATTACAGGCTCCTAGCAGTGGCACCTGCATTTCAGTCAAGCTTATTCTCAAATCAAAGTCTTGGCAGGGTATTTCTAACATATTATTTTTAGGATGGACTTAGAACACATTTGCTTTACTCCAGGTTCAGCTTCGGTGTTTTTCATAAATCACTTGCACCTGAAAGCTTCCTTAAGGACAATTAAGCCAGAAGCTAATGCAAATCTGCTGTGGATAACTGATCATTCAACAGACATTTACAGCAGACAAGTCTTGCACAGGAGAAGTGAGAAAAAAGGTGCATAACCAGAGCCTGTTTCCATTAACAGCACACATTTCCCAACTGTTTCATCAGGCTGTACCCCGAGTGGCTTCACATGACAAACTCCTGACAAATGTATTGTGAGAAATACTAAAAATGGTGCCTGTAGAGCAAAAGGAACACCTTCAGGAAGGCAGCTTCCACAAATTGCAGAATTGTGAGGTGGCAAGAGCAAAGATGCATGGTAAAAGGACGTCTAGGAAGTGCCTGCACATACAGCCTTCAAAATCTGGTAAGAAGAACACAAGAAGTGAGAGGATGAGCATTTCCCACAAGTCTTCCTCCTGTAATATATTACATCTTTACCATTAATTGGCCACTTAGGAGTAAACCAAGATCCAACCAAGTGAAACAAACTGGTACACAGCAACAGAGCAACACTAAAGGACAATGTCCATCCTTTGTTGAATGCAAGGAGAAACAGTGACTAAGGATGAGGAAAAGGCAAGTTCTAGCCTATCTTATACTCATTTATTACATTTGGAATAACACATACTGAAAGGTGAATAATCATTTTACAGGGGACAATTTCTGTGATAACGTAAATCTATGATGTTACTTGTTAACAGAGAGGAAGAAAAATTCTCTATATTGATGGACATCCTAGTTTAGAACAACATTTGGTAACTGATGTTGCTTTATGTCATCTTTGTGACATCCCCTCAAAAATGCAGGACACATCTCTCAAGGATCCATGCTTGTATGGATTACTGAGACACCAGCCAGTGGCTAATCCCTAGAAGAAACCATTCCTGTTTAATGTCATTTTTCAGAATGATCTGACCAACTGGCAAAGAAATATGAGTGATTACAGATATTCCTGTTCTACTGCCAGCTGTCAAGGTTACAGTTTTACTCCCTTTAACCTTAAACTTTACATGTTTACACTGACATGAATAAGCAATGTACTCTAATACACCAGTGATTAACCTTTCTCCTCCTTAAGCAAATAATTTTAATACATAATTACAAGTAAACATTCCATGTTTGCTTAGAGTATAAACAGTTTAAATGTTGAATGTTTATGTTAGATATTTCTGAACTAATATCACAAAAAGTCAAAATTTGATTTCCTAATCCCATTATATGCTAATTGAAGAGACAATTTTGCTCTAGAATTTGTTCACATGGCATGGTTTAAGTAAGCACCAAACTTGCTGTAATCACTGTAGAAGAGCTCAAAATAATGATCTGCCTGTGTGTAACTAAGTGGGATTAAGTACTGCACTGGACTGCACATGCCCTGGGTTTGTGATTTGACCAAGACTTTGCCAAGACCTCTGACACTCAGTCCAGGATCCCCTAGAAGGGTCCATGTCTTCATGAACACTCAATGCCAAAACATCCCAAGGAAAAAACAGCCAGCTAACTTAACTGCCTAGACTGCTGGAGAAATTTAGCTCTGCTCTGCACGCTGAGCTACTCTTGGAAATTGAGCTAAATAAACTACTTAACATCTGATTTACCATCTTACCCACCTCAAAGATAAGAACAAGCAGCTATAATTCAACTTAAATTTGCTTTAAAACACTGAGTTCTTAAATCCTTCCTTGGTTTCCACATTCCACTGGCTGCGTTCTCACTGGTGATACACCAGAACACCACAAATCAGGACTTGAACACATCCCAACATGCAAACAACCCCACCAGGGGGGAACCCTGCTGGCCACACCCTGAACTGGGCGTGCCCCACCTTGCTGGAAGCTGCTGCTGGTGCCCACCACAGAGGATGCTCAGTCACAGACAGGTGGGAAGGTCCTGATGCCACAGGAAAGCTGCTGGCAGGGCCAAATCCACTTCTGGTCTCCTCCCCATTGTTAAAAGTTTTTTACGCCTTTTTTTTAAACACTGCTTTTCCAGCCTCTATTTCAGAAGTGTCCTGGTCATTCTGACTGCAGGCTGCCTCACTGCTAGAAAAGCAGTTTGGGACCAGTGTGCTGTGAGCCTTTTTGGGAAGCCCAGCCACACACCCACTGATGGTGCTGCTCCTACCTTGGCAGGTAGAGCATCCAGGCCATTTGCCATAGGCAGGCTGAGCCACAACACCACATTCTTGCAACTTTTTGTTGACACTGACATTCATAAAGAAACCTGAATTGGTTGAGGTGAGTTATATTGCAGGCAATAATGCAGGATATTATGATTGGTTAACTCTAGTTTGTATTTTCTTTAAAAAGATAGAGATTTTTCCCAGTGACCTGTACAGCTCAGCCTGCTTTGAACTGCTAATTATCACCATGCCTTATATCAGGTTTATTAAACCACAAAGTTCTGAGGATTCCTGCATCCAGGTGCTGTTTCAACATCCAACGATCAAAACGATCTATTACTAGTTCTGACAGCAGAAAGGGAGCTTTTCTTTCCTTTCTGTAGAATATCTAGTGACCATTTTGAAGTCCTTTTGTATGCAAAGCTGATCATCCAGCTGTCTTCCCTTGCAGCCATGCTTCAGGTCTTCTCCCTCCTCCCTTTTACCTACTCAAGTGAATGCATGCCTTGCTCTCAGAACCTTGCTCCTCACACAAGTGCCTGAAAAGCGATAGGAATGCTAAGTGCCATGTGAGATCATCTCAAATAAGATTGAGCCTGAAAGCTCTTCAGAAATTCAGACTGACTCTTATAGCAAAAGAATATGAAATATGTCAGGCCCAGCTACTCTGACCACTCACTTATGCTAATGGACTTTGATGGGAACTTCTCTCATCAACAGTTTTTAATGCCTCTTCAGAGTGTTTCAGATTCTTAATAGGCCTAATAGAGTGGGGAACTGAAAGACAGTCAGATGAATTATGCTTTCACAGTAACATTATCCTGTCATTCTCTCATTGTTCAAACTTGAAACCAGCTCCTCGGGTTAGAGTGATCTCAAATGCACATCAAAACCTGAGCCTTTTAGCTTTCACCACAACTTCCTTTATTCTGCCCATACAATTTACTCCAAAATCTAATCTAAGAAAACAGGAATTAGACTCGAATGGGAATAGGAATAGCCACAGCCATGTTGACTAGAATGAATAGCATTTAATGAAGAAAGCCATTCACCCAACATCCTCCCAGAGCCAAGTAGTGACAGTCTCAGTAAAACACTGAAATAGATCCCAATACAGTTGGTTTGTGCTGCCCCAATTTTCCAATGATACATTGACTTAAAAGCAAAATACAGACTGAGAGACTTCAAGAAGCTTCCCTCACACAATTTCACAGATGAAAAGGAGAATCAGAGCAGTCACAAACAATACAGCACTTATCAGCATTCACAAACAAGTGGAAAAAGAAGGTGACAAAGAATATAATCCCACTGGCAAGTGCAATCATACAGCGAAATCACACAGAGAGGGAAAAAGTCAGAGTTGTACACCCATGTCAGTCCTGGGCCTACAGCAGGGCATTTTTGAGAAATGAGCTAAGAAAGAAGCTCCAGAGGGTTTTCAGAATATTCTATGCACTCCTTTAAAGAAGCAGGGGGGCTGGTGCTGAGCACAAGAAAAATAAAGCATTAAGGATCCTCATCTAAAGCTGCTCTTTCTCACTTTAGTAGTACAGCACTACAAGTTAGTTCAGTAAATCCATAATGGTTATTTTCCCAGGAAAGAGAAGAGAAACTGGCTTTATAAGAGTTGCATTCCAAGAGTCATAGGTAATTAGCAAACAGAAAACTGTCAGAAGATTTTGGCAAGTCCGGGCAATAATGACTCATAGCAACAACTTTTTTAGCCAAGGAACTTTCTATACCTCTAACATCCCTGCTTTCTGTTGCACTGTGCAGCCTCCAACTTTCCACAGGCACCTGCAGTTCATGGTTTCATGTGTTTGGAGTCCATAAGTCAATCAAAGAGGGTAAATCTATTAAAAAAAGAAACCCCCAGTGTACTGGCAGCTGTGGGTGCTTGCTGAGCAGGATGTTCTCAGTGTAAGACCCAATGACAGGATGCATTCATTTAAAGTTGACTTGCTAACCTCTAGCATATTGTTAATTTCCAGGGAGTCAAGCCCTCCAATAGGACAGAATATTCTTGGATTAAAATAACTAACCCACTTATTTCAGGATCTCTTTTTTGGAGATAAATGAAGGCCTATCAAATAGATCACATTACAAAAGGTAAACAATTTGAGGTTTAATTCTCATTTTGCTATTAACTTTCAAATAACAGCTTCTTGTAACTATATTTCACACAAGTTGTACTCTGCAGACATGCAATGGTTAATTAGTTATAATTCCCCTTGAAAAACAAAAATGCTATGTAAGTGCTAAATGCCATAAATTTCTCCAATAATGAATTGGCATAATTCCTAGACTTGATTACAACTTGTCCAAAAACTATGCATAATGCATATCATACACAGAAAGGTCCATCATCCATTACATATGACCTTGAGCAGCCTGGAGAATAGACAGGAGCCTAAGGAATCCACTCAGTATTTTGCTCTCCCTAAAATGGCCTAGAATTAATAGATTGTAAAATATGTGTCTTGGTTCTCCCCTATCTTTGCATGGTAATAAAAGTTGTTTCTTTAATATATGAATTATGCATTATGTAGGAGTATGAACTGTGAAAGGCTCACATGCAACAAGACTAAATTGGCTCTTATTCAGTTTAGACAAAGTGCAAAAATAGTTAATAGGAGTAATAATGCTGTTCTGATTAGACAAGTTCTACTTCAATACTATGTAACAACACAGCTTGAGAACCTTATAGGAGTTAACAAGTTACTACATGATTGGGCATTATCCCCACACTTGCAAGGAGCAAAAAGAAATTAATTCAATCGCCCAAGATGAAATAAAGGGCCAGACTGAGCTAGAAACAGGCTCAGTCTCAATCTGCTGGTTAGCAGTCACACCTCCAGCTCTCTCTTATCAAAAGGATTTCCCTTCTGATATAGCTATTGTTGTATCTTGTTATTTGTCAAGAATTAACATCTCCACAATGGTCACATGGAAAGACAGCTCTAGAGGAAGTAGCTATTAATATTAAAAATTCAGACAACTTAGTGGAAGAGCAGCAAACAAGACAAAACACACCAGAATGAATTTGCAACAGGAACACAATGTTTGTGGGAAGAAGTCCCTAGCAGCAAGCTCCCTGGACTATCAAGGCCTATAAAAAAAAATAACAGCCCTGGAAGAAAGGAAGCAGAGTCTTGGAAGCTCTAACTATTTCACTTGCATGACAACACAAGAAAATCTGGTGCCTCAATCATGCACAGTAACTTGTGTTTATAATTGCAGACAATAAGGGCTCTGGCTGCTAGGAGGGACTCAATTTCTAAAACAAGACTATAAACATTTTTGGAGCCACACAGGAGCAATATTTCCTCCACTAACCTCAATTTCTCTTCTTGGGCAGCTATCACTGGCAGGAAATTTTGGGGGTAGGTTTTCTTGACTTTGCTTTAGCTCTGCACTACTTCCCATGAGTTCTCTAGGACCCTCATTTACATCACTAATAAAAAAGAGCACAGAATCACAGAAGGCTCTTGTCTCTGCCACTGAAACTTAACATTTGATGCATTTCAGGCATTCTGAGTGCTGGAGAGGAAGAACAGGACACAGGAATCCTCCTCCTATCCTTACCTTCCATACCCCACATACACCTGCTTGTTTGCTGTTCTGTCAGGAGAAATGGGCTGGAAAGGAACCTGAGCACCTCCTGAATTTCCCTGCTCCCCTCAGCTTCTATCTGTAGTTGACAGCTGCCACACACAGCCTCAGAGTGGCAAGCCTTAAGAGCAGGAATTATTTGCACTTATGTTTCTCAGACTTAGTCTCTTGCTGAATTTCAGCTGGACTGGTGCTCCTTGCAGGGTGTTCTGAGCCTGCAGCTGTTAACAAAGCAAACACCATCCAATCCAGGCTGACTGCTGTGCTCAGAAGGCAATGTTTATCCCACGTGGCTCCCCAAGTGCCCAGAACACCTTCCCAGACAGGAACAGCACCTCTCCCATCTGCTGCTGGCAATGCACTGCAGCCTGAGCTGGGCACTGCTGGTGCCACAAAGGCAATTAATCCTTCATGACTATTTGCTCCTTGGCTTCTCTGAGGATTCCCCAAAATAAGTCAGGTAATGCCAACTACACAGCCCCTTTGAGATGTGCCTCTTGTCAGCCATGAGAATGGATTTGAGCCTCACTATTTTCAGGGAAGACTATCAAATAATACTTTAATTTGCTTACAGCTTACATCTCAGCTCAAATGAGAGCTAAGAGGAGCAGCTGAGTCACTCAGATTGCCCTGATCCCTGCATCAGGACTGTTTATAAATCCCAGCTTAACAGGCATCTGGTGAAAACTTGGCAGATAACTTTGCCCAGTGGCAAAAAAAGGGAAGTATTTAATCCTTGGAACGTTTGCAGTCTCCAGACAGCTGACCAATGAATACTAAGCTGCTTTCCCCAAATATGCAATTTGTTGGCAGTCTCCAAAGGGTTAAGGGCTAGATTTAATTGCTAATAAAGTTGAATAAAATATTCTCAAAGGAATTAACAGGAATTGTTTCAGGCTCTAAACTCAGCTAAACCAGTTTTTAATTAAGCCATATTTAATAAATAACATCTAAAACAACTGTGCTGCTTTCTTAAGGCTTACTAAGGGGAGGCTGATTCTCAAAATATTTTGCTGACTACAACAGAGGAGGTTGGACAGTAGAGACCAACCTTGCTGTGATAGCTTTAATTTCAATTGAGTTAGGCCAGGTTTGCAGCACATGAGAATATTTGAATATTTTATAGCACTCTGAGCTGATCTCAATGCAGTAATGCAAAAGGCTCTTCCTTACACCCAGACTTTCATATTGGCATATTTTCCAAGGCAGCATGGAGAAGCTTTTGAGCACTTGGATCTGTTCTGTTTGTGCAGTGCCTGGCAGAGTGCAGCGCCAATGCACAAACAGGGCCGGTGGGTATTCCAGTAACACAAACCCAAGTGATTTACTTACACTTCACACGTCTTCATGTCACAAAGCAGATGCTTCTCCTGTCACGTGCCAAGGGTTGCATGCAATATCCTTCTGACTCAGCATGTGAGAGGCAGCAGAGACCTTCCTGACAAACCAGATGGCACTTTTATAAAAAAACTCGTGTACTTTGAGATGTACTGCCTCAGAACACACTTGTCAAACAATTGTGTGGTCTACAAACACAAAATAGTCTTAATATGGTGGGAAGTGTGGATGAAATGCAGCCAGGCTCCAGCTCCATTGCTGGCTCCAGCACAGGCACTGCAATGAGCCATTCAGCCTATCCAACACCTCTATCACCAGTCAGGTGTGCTAATTCCAACCCTGCTGCAGTAGAACTACTCAGGACTCTGTTTGCTTCAGGCAGAAAAGCCACTCTTTACTCACATAACTTATTTTTATACAGTTCTCACAGACCTCATGTTGAACTCCAGTTGGTTCATAGCTTTCTTGCCCATTACTTTATTGGTTAATGAAAGGTATTTTACTTGTCTATCAAATCTCACTATTAATGGATGGCTTACATACTTTGATTCTCATGGGACAAATCTCTGGTTATTGCAGGTGCATTTGTTTTTCACCCTCAAAACAGGTTGTTAAATGCTTTCATTCTTATGATTTGTCACAAGGGAAGTTGGTTAGCTGCACATGGAAGTAACAGGCTAGCTGATAAGCTTCTGCAGCTGATTTTATAAGGCCTTCTTTCATAATTCTTCTGCTTGTCTAGGATACAACCCATCCTAATCCTGTCACCCTGGCCATACCTGCTGCTACCAGCTATGAGTCACTGCCACTCTGAGCTCCCCTCCAGCCTCTCTGTGACAATCCCTGAAGGAAACAAGGTTGTCAGCCTGAAGGCAATGTGCTGCCCAGGCTATGTGAGCCACCACCATCGACCAGGCAGCTAATTAATTCATTTAGCTGTGCTAATGAACTAAGCAGCTCGTTAGTGCAACTACAGCAATGATCTGTGTACAGTAAATACTAGCAAAGCAAAGTTCTGCAGCCCTGTACTAACTGGATTAATGACTGCTCTACATAATGTGCAAGGAGCAAACAATTGAATCCCAGGGATCTTCTTGCTTTTTATTTTCTGCTTATTTAAACACGTCCTTGATGTCAGGACCTAGAGCACCTCCCTCCCCTCTAAACTTCCAAAGGCTGACAGGCTCTGCAAATAAAGCTGGGAGCTGCCTCAATAGCTCTGCTAAGATATCCTGGGGAGGGGCTCCCCCCTCCCTGCCCTTGGCTCCCTCCCAAGCTGAGGCTCTCCCCTCATCCCCTGCCTGGGGTCTGTCTCAGCTGTGTCACACAGCCATGCCCATTCCCGGCTGTGGAGCCCCTTGATCCAAACCCTGATCCACAGACTGACATCCCAGCTGACCATGGCCTGTCCCCAGAGGGACCTGATGTCCCCAGAGGCAGTGGGACAGGGACCTGATATCCTCAGAGGCAGTGGGACAGGGCCTGCCTGACAAGCAACACCCTGAACCTGCAGCTCCTGGCTCCCCAGCCAGCCATCAGCCCACTCTGCACCTTGATATTTAGATTTAATAACTGTATAACAACTTATATAAATATACATCTCCTAAATGTCTCAGAAAATAATTTCCAAGTAAGAAAACTTAAAAGCACCCAAAATAGGCATGCATAGTTACCCAGGGGGCAAGGGCATGTACCTCTTAACTGGGATTTTAAACTTGGAGAATTAAATAGTGGCTCAATTGCTACTCTTAGCATCTTAATACATCCAACTAGAGAAGTAAAACTCCATCACAACAAACCCATGGAGGCTGGGTTTGTTTCCAGTTGAAACCTATTGTGACTTGCAGTCAAAACATGGACATCCACTCCATAAACCATCTGAAATGCAGGCAGGAACATTTTTATTCTAAAGAAAGTCATCTTGCCATCAGCTTTAGTTGTGTGGGCAAAGCACTCTAAAATAGCTGCTCTTCCTGCTGCAACAGGGTCACAGCAGAGTTTCTTGAGAATGAACAGCACTAATGGGGCCATTTCTGTTTGCCTTTCTAACAGAAAGAGCTTCTCAAAACACATTCTGCACGAGAAAAGTCAAGCAGTTCTTTACTCAGTGCATATAGTAATTTTTCTCCTGCTCACACATTTCCTTTCAACTTTTCCAAATGAAAGGTTTCTGCTCCAGGAACAACAGTGGATATTCAGTGCTGTTTCATCACAAAAGAGCTGGGAAAGCACAATTAATAGGAGGGGTCAACAGAGTAGAGGATCACAGAAGCTGCAGGCTCCATAAACAGTGTCTGAGGAATTGCCTACCACTGCTGAAATGCACTCTAATTCACTTTGGAAACCAAGTGCTCATTCCACACCGAAAGCAGTCAATATCCTCACAGCCCAGCTCAATTGCTACTTTGGTTCTGTTCACAGAGTGCAGGATTTGATGACAAGCACCTCACAGCAGCCACGGGGGGAGTTTGTTCAAGAGGCCTGCTCCTGCAAGTCTCCACTTCCTGATAGCAATTGATGGCCCAGATTATCCCAACACTGCTCCCTGCTGCCTCCACACAGGGACCTCTGGGTCTGAGTCAGTGCCTGTGTAAATCAGCCACAAGCCTTTGTCCCTTCCAGATACTGCAGCTATTGCAGATTAAGACATTTTTATCAATGCCAATCCAGTCAAAGGTAGCTTGCAAAGTCTTATTTTATTAGGGAGATCCAAGGGCCTGCTACTGGGACTAAAACACCTCTGCCTCAGAGGAGCAGAAGCAAGAGAGGAGAGACACTCCTGAGTTAGGCTGAGAGGAATGTCCCTCCCACCAGCCTTTGCAGGCACATGTCCTAAGTTCAATTGGTTCATGCAGTTGTTCCACCCCAATCCAGCCCCCAATTACCCAATGTGTACATCCTCTAGAAAGTTCTCCCCTCTCCTGATCCCCATTGGCCCTGCTCTGCTGCAGTGTTCCACTCCTGTTACCCTATTAGTTCCTCTAGTTGGCTGCCCCTCCTTTGCATCATTTCTACCTCTTCCCATGGCCTGTAACCCTTGGATCCACCCCTTTCTCCCCATATTTAACCCTATGCCCTCAACCCTATGTTGTGTTGGTCCCTGAACTCCCTTGAAAACTCAAAGTGTTTTGGGATTTCCATACAAGGACTTGTCCTTCACCTTCTTCATCAGCTATTTTAGCAAGTGTGCTCAGGAGCCCAAAAGTGCTGGTTACCTTTTGGGATTTATTGAAGTGCACTGCCTCATTTTATAGCACTGATCCTCCTGAAATCAGAGGAGCTATCACTAAATCGTATACAGGCATCCATTTGATTTTACTGTCACCTCCACTGAAACTCAGAAAGGTCTTCATGAGCTCCAACAGGTGCTGAAAGTCCTGACTCTCCAGATCTGAGCACACAGAGGTGAGAGCTGTGCTGTCAAAATCACCATGGGATGCCAGAAGAGGAATGCAAATTCCTGGGCCATCACACCATCATCCACACAAAGGGGGAGCATCCTGGATGCAACACCTGGGGATGTTCCAGGTGCAATACATAAGCACCATGTAAAAGCCTAGAAATAGGTCCACAAGGTTCCAGAAGATTCATATCAACACTTTGAAATCCACCAGGCAGCAGCCATGTGCTGATTGTCTAAGTACTGCCAGGTGGAGAAGAAAAATTCCAGAGTGACATAACAGAAATGAAAAAATGGGGCCTCAACATAGACAGAACCAGCAGCACTTTTCACAGTGTTGTTTGCAGTAAAGGCTCATTAAAAAGGGAGGAAAAAAATGTTTTTCAGACCTAGTAGTAGTGTGAAAGCACCTTCAAAGTGGATATTTTGGAGAAAAAAAAAAAACCTTAGGAGTATTTGAGACAGTCTCAGCATACACCAGGAACTGTGGGTATAACTTCAGTCCAGATTTTTCATCAGTTGATGAAAATTCCCAATTCATTGGAACTTTTTCAATTCCAAATGAAGCTAAAAAGGTTTAGATAAACATTAACTCAAATACTACAGGTTAATCCTGTCTATTTTTATCTAACTTTTCTTGACAGCAGTCTATGAATAATGTCATGCTAGGGTGGCTTCATACAGGTTTTTCACAGAAGACACTTAGATGGTTCTAGAACACTCGTTCTCCCTGTCACAGAGAAGGGAAAGATGATCATTCACATTATCTTCACATGTTGAATAAGCAATTTTATAAAAAAATTCTAAAGGGCACTTTTTTTGCTTTTCAAAAATGTTGAGATCTTAAATCAGATGGCAATTAATTTCATGCAAATATGTAACAATTCCAGGATTCAGCTCACCCTCCTTGTATACAGCTGCAGCTGATTTCTGTCCCCTCCAAGGTAGTCAGGAAATTACTTTGAAGTCTGCTGCTAATACTTCAGTTGGGATTTTAGGATTTGAGGCTGAGAAGTAAAATACATCTTTGAAGTTTGATGTATCAGGCATAAAGGCTTAAATCACCAAGTGATGAAATTGGTCCATCAAAACACCCCTGAGCCTTCACACTAAGCTTTTCAACTTGTGGAATAGAAAAATCAAAATAGGATAAAATACTTGGCACAGAGGAATAATTGGTAATATACTGACAGCACAAAACTTGGAGCCCATGCACCTCTGTAATTCACAATAGAGGACTCTGAGCTGGGTTAATAAAGTTATGTGCTGAGAGTGAAGGCTCAGAGAAGCCAAACTAAAATATGGCCCAGCCTAGGGACAGGAAAAGTATTGGAAAAGTCAGGTAAAGCCTCTGTGGTGGTGGTTCAGCTGACAGGACCTCACAATAGCAACTGCACTGTCATTCGGCAGTTCTGAGCTTCCAAGAGGAAATTGTAAGGGAAGAGGGCAGCAAAGAGGATAAGAAGGATTAATTTAAAATGTACATTTTATCTTTTTACTCAGAAAAACCAATGTTCAAACAATAACATGTATGCTTAAGAGATAAAGGTGAAGCTGCAGAGAAGAGCCAAAATCCATTAGTACAATGAATGCTTCCAATTTTAGCAGTGACAGGCAGAGCTCTTCCATACAGAGGTTAGCTAAACAGTTATTTTAAGGACTCACTGTGCTTAGGGGAAAATTAATAGAGCAAGTGTCAAAAGCCTTTCATGATTTCAAAAATTAGAACAGTATCTCCACTGGGTATCTGTCCTGCATAGAGGGCCTTCACCTACTGAAATGTAGAGTGGGAAGTTTATTCAGCACTTGGAAATTAGCACAGCTGTCCTGGAATCATAACATCCACACATTGCATTTGAGGAGTACACTGCCTGCCTAGAACATCATTGCTCTGCTCAAGCCCATGACATTCACAGCAGCAGAAAATTAGAAGTACAGCCACTTACAAACACAGAACCAGCAAACACTTTGGAAAGCTCCCTTGCTGAAGAAGGCACAGGCAGTTATTGAATCTGCAGAAGAAACAGTGGAGAAAGGAAAGGGAACACTGCCCACATTTGCCAAATTTTAACTTAAAAGCAAACTCCCAAAACTGAAGTTCTTCACTCTGTGGGGACTGAAAGTTTTGCTACTCTTTTTGGGGAAATCAGGTATATTTGAAGGTAAAACAAGGCTTACAACATGCACTTAATGCTTGCTTCTACATCTCATTTGACTCCTGCAAGAAGTTGAAAAAACTTATCTGGATATTTCTTAGGGAATCTTATTTTTTACATCAGCACCACAACAAGCTATAGTTTTGATATGCTAATAGCAAATTATTGTTGGTATAATTAATCTAGCTGTTGTTGAAAGTATTGCACAAGAAAGGGACATTTCATATATCATAAATGTCTGGATATTCATGTCCAAATGCCAACATTATATACAGCTGCACTTCAAACCTCACTTGGGTTTGATTATGCAAGCAAATTCTTCCTAAAACAAAAAACCTGCAAAATCCCCACTTTTTAAAAGTAAGCCTTAAGAAACCTGTTTGAAAGTCAACCTTGAAACGAGTCTTAAAATTAATTTGAATTAATTTCTATTTAGCAGCTAAAACAATTTCCTCTAAATGGCATTATGCCAAATGTGATCTCTATTCCCTTTTCTAGTGGCAGGGAGCTCATGACTATAAAATAAGTGAGAGCTCCAAAGGCTATAGTGTGCTGCAAAATGAATCCTGAGGCAAAATAACTTAGTGTCAATGTGGAAATTAGATAGTTGTTTCTTTTTCCTCCCCCCATAGAACTGCAGTAGCTCTGCATCCAGGGGATGCTCTGCACTTGCACTGCTAAATTAAAAAACCCAGGCTGGATGAGCACATGATGAAATTGCTGGATACTGAGCAATGGCACATACATTCTTTGGGATCTTAAAATAATCTCCCAAGGGAACATTGTGGTTCTTCTTTGAGGCTCAGGACTACATGCATGCCAAATAAAGTTTCCATGTACTGACTAATCCAGTAGCTATCCATCATTCTGCCTGCTCCCAGTTCTCATTCCCTTGGTTGTTTTCTTGGCCTGCTTGAACCACTTATTGTCCTTTGGGTTTGCTACATACACATCAGTGGGAACAGGTTCTCATTCTGGAAAGCTCCCACTACAATACATCTTTCAGTGGCCTCTTGCTTTCATGCACACAGAGCTGCCTTGCTTTCAACACTTTCAACCTGTGCTGTTGTAGGCATTTCAGTCCAATGCTGAACTGCTTTTCCCTGTGTGTAGCTGTGAGCAGGTGAGATACAACAACTCCTAATTGTTTTTCATATTTATGGAATCAACACGCTCCTATTTTTAGGTATGACAGTCCTCCAACTGCAGTGGCCTGAAGTAGTTTAGGAAGTCCATACTATCACAAAAACATGCAACACTGAATAGTGTTGCTATGCACAAGTAACAGAGCTGCTGTGACTCATGAGCTGGGAGAAAATCCACCAGAAGGTCAATTTTTCAAGGAAAATCCAGATCTGTAACTGAAACGTTTCATGGAGAGTTTTTGGCAGAAAAGTCAGTTTCTGAATAAGCACTGAATACCTGAAACATGATAAGCATTAGCCTAAAATGAAAATACAAGACAAAGTTCCACTACATACCTTTGGTTATGTAAAAGACATGGGAGAGATGACTTTGAGGCACTTGGATGACAATTCATAGCTGAAATAACATCATCTAGGGATGAAATGACTTCATCAAATCTCAGCTTCCCTTGTGAAGGCAGGCCTAATTTACTGACCTTCAAAGCATTCATTTCAATCATAATAGTCTGGATTTTCTGTATATTTTCTAAAAAGGAATTTTTAAACTTTAAGTTCATCATTATCATCTCTGCTTGAACCAGAAAAACCAATAAAACTTGCTTTTGAGCTCCACACTACTTTATAATAATACCATAATCTCCTTTTCGTAGGTCTAATTGATTAGAAGTTCAAAGTTGTAAAAGTTAGCATTTAAGACTTCAAACTTAGCAAATTGCAGTTCACCTAAATATTGACCAAACACTAGCAGGGCCATGGCCAATTTAAGAGAGCTGCAACTATGACCCACAGCTGCTCAGTGATATCCAAAACACTAAAATCCTTAGAAACTCATACTAAAGCAGCAATTGCTGAGAATTTAAACTGGTGTTTGTAGATACACAAAAAAGGCAGGAATAAAAACATCCAGAATATATTTCCTATTTAAAAACCACAGTTCTGAGTCTGATCTGACCCTGATCCCTCCTACCTGCATTATCCTCATGCTCCACTCCTGGCTCCTCTTTCTCTCTGATTCTTGAGATTTGTGGAAGATCTAAAATTCATTTTCCTATTTCTCCTGCACAAATCTTCAAAAGTATCCAGTATCCAAAGAATTAAATGAAGTTAATAAAGTATTTGAAAATATTTAATAAAATTAAATATATTCCCATGTGCTCAGGGAGTTTGTTTTTTCTACATCAATTGAGTCCTTTTCTCCTTTTCCTAAAATACATGGCAGTCTTGGCAGAAAGGAATTGGGATCAAATCCCTTATTTAAAAACAAGCATTTATTCACTTCAGTTTGGCAAAAATACTTCAATATTTCCATTTAAGTAACTGCTTCGTGCACATAAATTAATATAGTCATAGTGAAAATATAGTTTCCTGAGTTGCACTACCCTTCTGAAGATAATGAATCTATTAAAAAGAACTATTGTCTCATCAGCAAGGCCTCTGACAGGACAGATTTGCATTGCTGGCTTTCATTTCCCCTAGGATGTTCAGAGGCAACATCCCTCTTCCCAATTTCTATTCATTTTTAAGTACTTATGCAGAGTGTGTAATGCAGGAACTTGTTTTCATCAGCAAATCAAGCAGAACTGATAGAATATGCAAAAAGTAGACTAAAAGGAAAGAATTGGCATTTCTCAGCACTCCTTTCACTTCAACATCTGCACACAGGATCTCACTGGAGTGGATATTTCTCTTTTCTCCCATGAGCTCAGCATATCAGCATGACTATCAGTCCCAGATTGCTCATCCAAGAGCACACCATGGAGGGAACTGGTGACTATTTGTCTTTAGCAACAATGAGAATTGGATCACTTGGAGCAATCTGGGATGAATTGTGCCACCCATTTTCAGGAGAGAAGCAGTAAAAATTCATTGCTTCTTCCAAAGAGCTTCTAGTTTTCACAAGATGTGGGGTGTAACAACGTCATTCAGTAAATGTGCTATTAAATTTACCCAAAAACTGGTCACGGATTTTGGACAAAGCTGCTTTTAGGAAATGCTGAATCTCCACAGGATGCTTTGAGCATTTGGATGTCAATAAAACAAAACATAAGAACAGTCTTTCAAGTATTGAAATAAAGTTACTCTATAGCGAAGCTTTTAAAAATAATTTCTTCTAGAGGTATTTCAAGAACAAGGAGAGCTGAATTATTATGGTGCTCACAGAATCACAACTAATGAAAGAACATAATATGCATCTACCTTAAAAATGCTAAGTGGCCACCTAATTGCTGATCAATAACACTCTTTCCCAACAAAAAAAAAAATTCAAGTGAAACAGTAAAGCCCTCAGGAGTGCAGATTGTTCTCCATCTTTTAGAGCAAGGTTTTATCAGTGCTCCTCCATCCACTGACAGACAGGGAAGCAAACATAAGGGGAACTGCTCAGTGCCAGGAGGGAGCAGAGATCTTGCTCCTCACACAGCTCCTCACACCTGAGGCAGTGCCAACTCCAAGCAAGCATCTCCTCAAGCAGGATCTCAGCAGAAACAGGATAATTTCACCAGTTCTCTTCTTTTAAAATATGCACATGTGCTCCGTTGTATGATCTGACATTCAAAGCTGACTAAATAATACATTGATCTTAAGATATTTTCAGTAACTCTTATTTTACAGCTGGAACGTGCCTGACAAGTAGCCTGCAGAAAGTTTACAGCTCAGAACTCATTGAAGTCTCCAGTATTTTATGTTTTTTATATTTCCTTTGTATCCTTGTATAACAGACTCAAAGTCAACAGTGCTCATTTCAAAAATAAAATTCAGAATCCAAATTCACACAGGAACACATCTTATTTCCAATGCTCAGCTTGATTACCTTTCTAAACCTGGCAAAGAGCCTAATTCTCTCGGGTTTCAAGGAGATGCAGGATACAAAATGCTCATTATTCACAGAGCATTTTAAAACCACAGTAGATTCCCACAGGAACTTCCTGATTGCTCACCCACTCTTGGGCCAGAGGGTGGAAGAGCAATTTGAAGGTCTGGCTGTTCCTGTCCTCTCCATGCCTCTGGCTGGTCACCTCAAAGGAAAAGAAACAGGCAGGAAATGATTTTCCATGCTTCCAGGCACATCACAAAAGGAACTGGTGGCAGAGTGGCACAGGCATTTTCACTCCTTCCAAAAAATGTACAATAATTCAAATCTCAACCTGTCACCATGCCTTGCACAATTTCTGTGTCCCTTTTTAGCACTTTTTGCTTTTAATTTACTGCAATAAAAGTAATGCATTAAGAAGCAGTGTTTTGACAAGAAAAGTCAAGACAAGACCGTAGAACTGTTCCTTTTAAAGTAATTATCCAAGTCCAAATTCATTTAAGCAAGGAAATCTGATCTTGAACTTGGTAATTAATGGAGATAATTCCAGAAAGAGCTCATTTTTCATATAGTACAATGACAGATCTTGTTTCCATAAATGAGGTGAAAAGGCTGATGCTGCCAAGTTTCAGCCAACATAGACTGTTTAAAACCAAGGTCTCCAAGAAGTAATTTTATTTCCCATGTTTATGTACAGCTGAATTTTCTCTTGGGCAGAGAACAGACTGACTGTCAAAAGCTGTCACTTCCAAAATCCAGACACAGCACATTTTATTATATTTGATTTATTCCCCCTGTTTTCAAAACTAAGAATGCTGCTGAAGATACAGGCAGATAATTTAGTTGGCGATTTTAATAGTTTCACTTTTAGTCTGTTTTGTCATTTATAATACATACAAGGCAACAAGTTGATTACTTCTGTGGAGGCAGCAAAAGAAATTCTAAATATGCACTGGAACAACAGCCACCAAGAGTCCAGCACTGAGCTCAAATACATCCCAAGATGAAAACACCAGGTTAGTAACACAATTTAGTTTTAATACAATTCTTACATTCCTTGTGGTTAAAGTCAAAGTTTAACTGCAAGTCAAGACCTACAAGGAATTGTCCCCTAAAGTTCCAACTCCTGAAAGCACAAGTGGTTAAAAAGGAAAAAAAAATGTCCAGTCCACATGAAAATATAAAAGTCTCATGTATGTAATGCCACTGAAAATGGCAATGTTAGCAATCAGTCCACTGCAATCAGTGAAGCTCTGCAAGGTAAAATGTCTCTGAACAGAGTTCATCAAGCACCCAGCATGACAGATCAGTCAAGTTTACACCTGTCCTATAGCAATTGTCTCTGGCCTGGAAAAGTCCCATTAAAATAAATTGCAGAAGATTTCTGCCATAAGGAGCTGGGGAAGAGAGGGAGAGCAGGGGAGAGACATCAGCCAAGCACCCAATAAAGATATTGGGCTGCAGACTCCTAGTGACTTGAAATAAAGTTCACCACCACATACATTTCTCTTACTAAAGCAAAGTCAAAGCAGTTCCCAACACTTAAGAAAACAAGTCAGATCTCTGAAAGCTTAGAATGATACCGTATTTTCTGGAACTGATGGATTTTGAAAGAGTTTTAGCCCCATGTTAGGGGTTTTTATCCCTGAAGGAGAGTACATTTTCATCTGTTTAATGCACTTTCATGTGGGCATCCTGATCTTACATTTTTAATTGTTTCATGTTAAGCTTTCTGAATAAATCTTAAAACATTTGGGTCATATTTGATGAACAATTATACATTATTTCTTCGCATATTTCCCTTCAACATTGCTTCTAGATGCTCTTCCCTGTGCTACTCCCAAACAAAAGCAAGCACAAATAATGAAAGGAAGCAATGACACAGATGATAATTCCCACTTCCTGCCTCAACCAGGCAGAGATGGAAGGATGGATGTTAAAAGGCTCTCTAGGCAACCTGAACTCCAGCAGTATCTCCAAACCACAACATGATTTGGAGTGATGCCTAAAGTTCAGCATTCTGCTTCCAACCTATGATCCTTCCTTTTACAGTGAGGAAATCTCCATGGAGAGTTTTCCCTTGCCATCCCAGTTCCAGGCTTAAAAAGTTTCCCCCCTCCCAATTATGCTACTGGACCAAAACTTACAGAAGTGTGAGACACTGTGCCCAGAGATCCATTTTTGTGATCATTGCTGGATTTGACTTGGATATAACTCCAGCAGGGTTCCTGCACTGCCCAAGCTGGATCCTTCCAATAAATACCTTTTATCCTTTTATTCTACCTCCTCTTTGTTTCCAGGTCAGCATTTCCAAGCATCACACTTCTACTCTGGCAACATGGAAGAGGCAGAGCAGAAAAGCAGTGACCTCATTTTGAACCTGTGCTCTCCATTTATGCTGGTGGTCTACAATTTTGAGAGCAAAGCAAGTTGAGAAAACCACCTTGACTTTGTACACACAGCCAGGTAATGATGTTCTCTCAGCCTGATTATCCTCCCAGGAAGCCTGGGCACTTAGGCATTCCTGGAAACAGTGAGCATTGAATGCTGCCTTTCTGATCTGGTGGTGTTTTCCCCCCACTCTACATCGATAGAAATATTTGCCACAGCATTAGCCCATACAGCTCTCAGTGCCTTCCACTAAGTGCAGAAATGGAAGTGTCAAGACAACTTATTACTATTTATCTATTTATCCTTGAAGCACTCTGTGCCTCTATTTTTCTCTCATTACAAGCTAAGGAAATGCATGAGTTGCCTGGTACCTGTGCCTTGCAGAGAACTGAATCTGTAAGGATACACCCTAAAATGCTACAAATAAACACAGGATGCTGCACACATTGAAAAAAGAACCTCAGGCATCACTTAGCATCAGAAAACAGCTGAAGGAAAATGTAAAGGGTCTCTAGAAATACGGATACAACAAAACAGATATTGTGAAGCAAGCACTCGCAACGAAAGGAGAAAGAGTCAGCCACTCTGCTTGCTGCTGTAGACATGCCTCAGGTTAAAGAGACAGCTGCACCATTGGGAATAAAGCCTAGGGAAGAGTAGGACAAGCAGGTTCTCCACAGCCTGCAGTCCTGCTAAAGAGGAACCATGTGCAATGCTCATGTATCAGCTTCCACCTCACAAGAGAGCTCACCTTCCCCCAGGGATGTGGGGACACCATCACTGGAGGTTTTCAAGCTGCAGTCAGACAGGGGCTTGAGGGTCTTGTCTCTCTTCCCTTTGCCATGACAGGCTAGACCACAGGACCTCCTGAGGCCCTTTCCAACCTCATCTCTCCTTTGACTCAATTACTAACATAGCCCCTTCACATTTTGTCAAACAGTATTTTTCCCACGGTGACTTAAGGCCTGATTTGTCACCAAGATATTTCAATGCTAGTGCTGCTTTCCCTGGTTTTGGTTTGTTTTTTTTTTTTTTTAAGAAAAATTGAGAAAGCCTTCAGAGTTTCCAAAACTTGAACAAAATTGCTGTTCAGGTTCTGTAGCAGCAGCAAGGAAACCAAGCTCAGCCTGAAAACAATATCATTACCAGGGGACTGATATCATAAGAGAGGCAAAATCCAGTTAGCAGGAGGTTCTGTCTTAAATTTGCCATCCTGTAAACAGCTGCTGACAAACTGTTGATTGACTGGAGCTCAGCATCCACCAACACAAGCAAGTGTTGAGGAGGACATGGCTTGTCTAACTGGATGCATTCCCAGTTTGTCACCACACTTGCAAAGGATAAGTACACAACTGGTTCATCACACAAATGGAAATCACACCTGCTCCAAGCTGTCATGAACATACTACAGTGCCAGCTAGCTAGGAGAGGGGTAGGAAATACATGGAGAGCAGAAATTTACTTCCACTTCATAAATCATCAGCCCAGCTTACACCACAGTCAGTGGAGCAGCCCTTAGTCTACAAAAAAACTAAAAGAGAAGTTAAAAAAAATGTATTCTAGTTCTTACAGCGCTAAATCTAGGAAGGCACAAGTCTTAAGCAAAAGCAGGAAATACTTTTGTAATACAAAGCACAATTAAATTCTGGAACCTCCTGCTAAAGGATCCAAGAATTATGAACAAGTTCAAAAATACATAAATAAATTCACGCAAGTCGACTGCTGATAATTAAAGATAAATTAAATGCTTCAGAAGCTCCTATTGGTGCCCACTGTTTCCAACATAAAATATTACACAAAGCCCTACCTCGTACTCTTTCCTCAGGAAATTGTTATTAAGCTGTGTTGAGACAGGACCCTTAGTTTGACAGAAATTTGTCTGATCCAGCCTTCCAATGCCTATATTGAAGTTTAGTCAGACAAGAAAGAGGGGCCTGGTCTGACAGTCCTGACAGAGAACTAAGGGAAATTCCACAAACTCACTCTATCTTAGCAACTTTTTCTTTCAACTCCATTAATTCAGGAGGAGTTGGCACAGGGTATTTGCTATAATTTTTAATTAGTACAGCAATAATATTAACATTTCTCACTAGGGTATTCTGATAAGTGTTTTCAAAGGCAGCCACTTATACAAAGCTGCCATGTGTACAGCATTAGTGACCAGTAGGCATAAAGGGAAGATATTGGGAAAATCCCTCAGCATATGTTCAGTGTCATATAGCTTGTCAAGTACATCTGAACACAAAGATAGAATTTTAAAAAGCCAGAGTATTTCCAACCAGGCCCCTGCCTCTGTCAGGGAAATCTTTCCCAATAAAAAATAGACTGCAAAACTTGTATTAGCAAACACAACAAGATAACATCTGTCCTCACATGAAGACTAGCCCATTGGAAATGGAAGGGCAGTAGGTATTTGCTGTGACCAAATGAATAAAACACCAAGATGAAATGCAGAAAACACAACTGAGTTGTTAGAACAGCCCAGTGAAAGAAGCACATTTAACTCTGCTCTACTCACACAAGATTGAAGGCCTGGAGCTACATCAGTCACTCTCCATTTGCATCAGCCTCACTACCTTCAGTGAGGTATTCAGGACAATATATTTGGGGTGTGCACACAGTATTTTGTATAAAAAGGCCTACACAGACCTTTTCAAGCCTCTTAAAACCAGATGCTGTGAAAGAAACCGTTTGATTTCCCCATTATCTTCATTAAAGCCCTCATAACGATACACTCACCAACAACCTAAGTGAGACTGCAAAGCAACTCAAAGATGGTAAGACATACTGCAAAACAGCAAGAGGCACTGGCAGAAACAAAGATGATAGTTTTCTATCAGAAAGGAAGGAAATTTTTGATCTGAAGAAATATTTTTCTGGGCAGTTATCCATATAAAATAGCGTTACACACTCCCATTGCTTTCTCATGCCTCATGAAAGCTCAGAAGTCCTAACACCCTCTCTAACTCCTTCCAGCTTGAACTTTTAACAATCTTCCCATTTCCTCAGAACAAAAGCAGGTTGACAGCTAAAGCTGTGAAAGCAGCATGGCAATCTTATTAAATATGCCAGGTTTGCTGTGCTCCCCTGCAGAAAAACACAAAGTGATGCTAATTAGAATCCAACCATAAGCAGCTGGGTAAATCCAACGAGCACTGAAACTGCAACACTTCCAAAAACTTTAACTGCACCTGGCTTAGATGTACTAAAACATCCATATTCCTTATCTGACTTCTCCAGGAACCTGCTGATAACAATTCACGGAAATCAGACACTCTGCAAATGGGTGTTTGAGCTGAATATGACACCTGTATTCATGCTTTCAGGACAAACACACAAGACACACAAAAAGCTCTGGCTATTGACAGCATTAAACAGCTCCCTTCTCAGCTCTCTTCTCTTGAGGAACCATCTGTTATCTCCATTCCTCTGCAGGCTGAGGAATGGTTCTTCCAGATTAGTTTGGCATCCAGTAATCTGCTCCTCTGAACCGCCTATTCTGAAGTACAGAAGCAAATCCCACTCTAATCCTGCTGGTTTCAGTGACAGGAGCCTGTGGCAAGCACACATCCCAGTGTAACAGGATGGAGCAGTTACCATCTCAGAAGCTGTCTCCCCTTGCTTAGGCCACTTAAACTAAAAAAAAAAAAACCCTACCAAACCACTTAGTGCAGAAAACTGCAAATTGCCCACATCTAAAGATTTTAAAGGAAGTGCAGATGCTTCCCAGTGTTACTAAAGTGTCAGAAAAATAAGTTTAACTCCTAAAGTTTCCCCTCTCACCACCCAGAGTTTCATTCCAGCCCTTGTCTATCCATCTTCTCATAACAGATGGCAGCAAAAGCTTCAGCAGGGCTGAGGCAGGACCCGAGGAGGAGCCCAGCACTGACATAACCAGAACAACATCCCACAGGAGCTAAACCAGTTACAAATAATAAAGTTCATCACCTACCTCAAACACAGCAAGAGGATGAAGCAGGCCTAGGGGCCACCGGGCTGGGAGATAAAAGAGCAGGTAAAGCACAAAAAGCAAGCATAAAGCACAGCTAGAGACCAACACTCCTGCAACAAACTACAATCACCAACCAGGCCCCAAGCTGGAGCTTAAATTGGCCCAAGGGTGTGGGCAGGGGCCCAGGTTAAGCTGATCAGGACCAGCAGAGTTGATTGGTGCTCTCAGGGCTCTGGTGCAGCTGTTTCTTTGTAAGCCCTCTCTGCAGCATACTTTTTTTTTTCTTTTTTTCTTCTCTTTTCAAAGAAGGTTCTAGTTCTTACTTTGCTGAAAAACAAGCAGGCCATTTAAAAGCTATCTGTGCTTTTACCAGAGACTCTTAGAAAATATGAATGCAATGTAAAAATAGCAGATTGCTGCAGTAACCCCCAAGGGACAGGTTATACTTTCATTACAGTCCCCTATGATTTGATATTTTTTTGATACTTACATTAAGGGATAGTGCTGAGCCCCAAAAGAAATTCTGGGCATGAAATCTATAGTTCTTCTTAGGCAGAAGAAGTAACCAGTACCTGTTACCATCCAAAAAAGTAATTGTCTGGCCTTTTGTTCACAGCCCAGATGTTACTGGGAAATACTGAACCAAAAGCAACAGCAAATGGTAGGCAGCTAGGAAGACTTACAAAAATGTCTGTTACATTTCCAAATGACAGCCCTCTGTTTCAGAGAATGACAGCAGAGCTCATTTCTTAGGGTGTGGTAGGACTTGCCTGACTCTCTGCACATTCTTATGGCTTTTTTTCTTTCCTGCTTTCTGCAACAGAAAGCACATGGTTGATTTCAGAAATTGCCTGGAGGGTTCATTAATTTTAAAATATTTTTTACTGTTCTCTATATTGCAACAGAGTATTCTCTTCCTCAACTTCAATGAGGCATTTAACACAGCTTCCTCCCAAACATGTGTGGAAGGAGGACCAGGAGTGCTGTCAGAAGCTGTGATCTAGCAGGACATGTTTCTTGTGTATGGATCTGTATTTAAATCAAAAAGAAACTGGAAATTTATAGTTACACCCCAACAGTTTTCCAAAGTACAATTCCCTGTGAAGCCAAATCAGGAAGCAATCTTCCCCTACCTTTGTCAGTGTTACAAGTCAGTGTCTGCTCTGCCACTGAACCTGCCTTGTTTCAAGATGCCTTTGATTCAGGTTTACACTTCTGGTGGTTTTCTTTCACAAGTGCATCTCCAGAACAGAAGCAAAACATCCCCCTGTGGAATTTGAGACGGAACTGGAGAATGCCATCATTGTCTTATGGGTTCCCATTTTTTCCTATTCATTTACCACGGTAAAAGTCACAGAAACGGGACAACAAAATGTAAAATATCAGCTTAAAGAACATCCATCACTTTCAGTAGAGGGCTTTTCTGGAATAAACCATATAAGACCATGTATTTACATCCATTAGATTGTTATCATACATAATCCAGTTATTAGAACTTGTTTGCATTGTCCACTTGTGGAGCTGAACAGTATTTAACAGAAGAAGGATGGGAAATGAGCCTCTGAGCAGCTACCAACTTCAACATATTCCATATAAAGCCTGCTATTTCTAGATATCTGCTAATGCATTCTTTGGCAAAAGGGTAGCTCTGAAAGAAACTTTTAAATCAGCCCATATCATCAGCCCACACTTCAGATAAATGTGCACCCTCTAGAGTTTTCCTTTTCTTTCTAAAGGAAAATATCTTGACTTTGTGCCTGAGACCCTTGTGTTCTAGGGCTGAATCACAAATGCTCTGCTCAGGAACCACTCCTCCAAAATCAATCATTTTCCTTGTGGGGATCACCTTAATTATCAATCCATATGTCTGAAAGTTGCAATAGGCTTAAATATTTATGGTCACTCTGGAAGTTGCATTTAATTACGGGTTGCTGATTGTATATGTGAAGATTTCTGTGGCCTTGGCAAACAGAAGACTAGAATTTCAGCTTCCTGGAAGTTCAAGTAGCCTTTTCTTTTTTTGCAGACAATCTGCATTTTCAAAGACTTCTGCTTTCATGTGGCTCGGCAACAAGATACAATTTCTCCACTGAACAATCTGCTGCCTGATCTAGCAGTGACTCCTCAAGCAAGACTCCTGCCAAACCCAAGAGCTCTGCAGCAGCGGGGACTGCCACAGCAGGCCCACGATCACTGTCCTACTACCTGAAAGACAAGTGCCACCCCAGGTGACAAACTGCCTAAAAGGCTCTTTTGACAGCAGCAGTGTTTGGGCCTCTGGCAAGTGTCAGCCCCAGCAGCAGCACAGGGAGCTCTGGGAATGTTCTGTGCCAGATGGAGCCTGGCCTGTGAGCAGTTTTCTGAGCGGCCCATTCTCTTTGGCACCTGTAGAGAGGCATTTGCTCACCAGCAGCAGAGGGGACTCATAAATGCACCCTTGCCCAGGATTATTAACCTGTACACCACTTCTTTTTGGAGCAGAGCTATTTCTGTGAGCACATAAATTACTATGACACGTAAGCAGTCTTTACATTCCATTTCATAGGAATTCTGCAGCCCGGTGATAAAATCACCTTTGTTCAAGTGGCTCATCATTCACCCGGATTTTTGGTTATGAAAAAGATATTTTCTGGACCAAGAATTTTGAACTCCACCTTCTTTATACTGCAGTATAGAAAACTTTTTGGGTTGACTCCAATTTTTATTCAACTAACTTATCATAAAATCACCCCACTGATTTTTGACTCTAACTGAAAGTGATCTTGTTCCTGAAATTCCAGGAACAATTTGAGATCATTGTCCCAAGAATAAATGGCCTGAAATGTCTATTGGACACTACTGATGTAAGATAAGTGCTGAGTTAAACTCAGATCATATTGCATGCAATTCTCCTTTCAAATTACTTATTTTCAACAGTCTCTGGGAAAGGGAGAGGGAGGAGAATTACAGTGGCAAAGCTATGGCCCAGGATAGTTACATAATTGCATTTCTCACATTCAGTGAGGATTTCAATACGTTTCTCTGGACAAGTAGTTTTTTCCAGTGCCTTGCAAGGTCCTGTGCAGTTGTTACCTTGTTTAAATGGTAGTTGGGGAAAAAACTCAAAAAGATGTGAGCATTACTTGTCCTTGGTCCACATCCTGCACTGGTAAGAGGGAGAGGAACAGGAGAGCTGGTCAAAAAGAAGGTCCAGGGTAAGGATTTTATACCTGTTCTCAAATACCTGGAAATTAACATTACTTTCCAAAACTTGAAAATTATTAGAGAAGACTGGAATAAATATCAAGGCAGAATATCCATTAATTGTTCAGATAGGGGGCAGAAATATTATTCTTCATTCCTTTTAGGTGAAGACATTTTTTTTAGTGTGGGAGAGAATGGCTACAAACTCTGGAAAGGTAGTGGGGATACAGGAATACACTGGAAAATATTGTTTCATGTATATCCTGCTGCTTTCATCAGAAGTTGCTTAATTCAGCACAAATTCAGATTAATAAATAAGGATATTTGCAGAGGTTGGGATTTTTGGAAGCTTTGCTTGAGAACTACATGCAGTGGCATCTGGATTTATGGCTCTGCTGCACTGTGTCGCTGAGATGCTTATCCAAAAACTGACTACGAGCAAGAATTTGGCTTGTGACACAACAGCTTTCATTTTCTCACACTTGCCATCCTGTCAGGTGAGCTTTTATTCTTTCTGCAGGAAGTCTTGATGTACTGCACCCTTTAAAATCACAGCATCTGTTTGGTGTGTTACAGAGTGCAGGGCAGCTCCTCTGCCACAGCACTTGTGCGAGCTTGGCCTGGGTTTCCATCTGCACCTTTGCTGAGCTCCTGCAGCAGTCAGAGCAGGCTTAGATGAGTTGGGCATTCCTGAAGTGGGACTGTGGCACTGCCTGGAATGGAAACAGCACTTGCTGTGTTCACAGGACTCAGGGCAGCTTTTGGATACACAACTCTTGTGCAGTCCCTGCTGAGGGCAATGGGAGATCTCCAGGTCTGCCTGGCTAACACAGTTTGATTCACCTCTTTAACACGACGTGGCTGCCAGACAGGAGCTGGAAAAAGGTTATTGTTGAAACAAGAAGTCACTGATGGTAAAAACTATGTTTAAATAATACCCATGACATATCTACCAAGTCTTAGTTTTGTGATTAAGGCCTGGATTTTGGATTCCTGTATTGGGTAAGGAAGAATAACTCTTCTTCCTTTAATAGAATTATTCCTGATTTAATCTGGGAGCACAATCAAAATTTCTCTGTCAATGACAGGTTATACTGTAAATCCTGCTCTGGTACATTCATGCCCTTCTCACAACTGACAGAAAACCAGAGGTAAAAACTGACCACAAGCACTAAAAGGTACAGGAGCAGAATTTGGCCACAGCTGTTGGCACTAGATTTACTGCCTGGTGAGCCTAGCCAGCTTGAGCTTGCATCATAATCTAATAAAAACCTAATAATACCTTTCCATCTAACTCAGCCACATATATCAGGCTTTGGAGGTGTCCAGTCTAAAAAGAGAATTGTACTGCTTTCTTGAAGGTATTTTTATTGCTGAGAAAAATATATTGCTAGCAACAATTCCTTACACAGCAGTTCTCTCTCCTTTCTACTTTGAAAAAAAAAAAAAGGTAAGGAAAATAAGCCACAGCAATAAAAATTCACGTTTGGTATCAGATCTGTCCAGATCTGATGCACTCAAACTTGAAAGCTTGTTCTCCTGTCTCTTGTAAGATCTTTTAAATTCCAAAAAGGCTTGACAGGCAGAAAATGAACAGATGCACAGTAGAGGTGGGAGAGGATCTTGTGGGAGGTCTCTCTTGCCTCGTGCAGAGAGCAGGGTGTGGAGGCGTGCCTGCCTGCCGGGGCGCTGTGTGGGGAGAGGGAGCCCCAGCATGCACCTCTCCGCGGGGCTGGGCTTACGTAAGGCTTGGCAGTGCCTCCCTCCCCTCGGAGCCTCGGCTGAGAGGGAAGATGCCAACGCAGAGGCACTGCAGGAGGAACAGGCTGCCCTGCAGGCTCCACGCTTGTTCTTTCCGTGCCAGCCCCCTGCTGCAGTCACCTTTCCAGAGGCAGCAAGCAGGCTGTTCCTCTTGCTCCCACGGGGGCATTCCTGCTTCCTGGACAAGGTGTGCTCTGCCATTATCCCTGCTCCCTGGAGCTCCTGGATGCCTCTGCCTGCAGGAAGTACACTGAGCACTGTTGTACTCTGTGCGCTTCTGTCTCAGACTTTGGATGACAAGCTCCACCTCTGGACATGCAGGCAAGGTGAAAAAGCAGATTTTTTAATGTTATTTAATACTACAAGATCAAGAAGAGCCATTCGGGAGGGTAGGGAAGAACTGTCGGTGCACAACAACTTCCCTGTGTAAGAAGCATAAAAGTGAGAGGTGAATTTTTTTTGTAATAAGATAGATTTTTCAATGCTGAATACCCTTAATAACTTGTCTTCAAATCTTGAAAGGCCTAGTTCTTCACATTTCTGGAGAGAAGCAAAACTCAAAGTTACTCAGAGATGTTCTTGACTATCACATGCACCTAGATGCATTCTGGGGACAGTATCCTGTAAATATAATTTCCTCCTCTCATTGCATACCCACCTTTTGGTGAGTAGTCATTAGATTCACATTAACTTGATTAATACGAACAAGAAAGCTCTTTATGTATATTCTTTTAATATTCCAGTGAATTCTTTAGTCTAATTTTTAAGGCACAGATATGAACATTCCTTGTCAAAAGCCAAAGTTTTGTCTAAAAGCTTTTGTTCTTTTATTGGATATCAAAGGCAGAGCCATGGTGACTTCCTAACAGTTACAGTGCTGTGTATTTATTGATTTATCTATTCTAAACTAAACTATTCTCCTTAAATATAACAAGCTTTATTGTTAATAAATCCATGTTAGAAAATGCATTGATTATGTATTTTTGGCCACATCTTGTTTACTCTCTTCTACATTATTTAAGTTATAAGCCTCTTTCAGCATTCACATAGTGAAAAGTATATTGCAGCTGTTATTTGTGTTGTTTTGTTAGACACATGGACAAATTAAAATTAGAAATATCAACATTGCTATTGCCTGTGTGATGATAACCTCTTGTTTTCCAGTTTCACAACCAATCCATCAAGATCAAATTCCAAAAGTTTAGGAGCAGAGTTCTGGAAATCCAGTATTCCAGAGGCCTGGAAAAAAATGACGTAGCTGGTGGTATCAAGTGTATTTTAGGAAAATGAGTGCTGCAGTAATTTATTCTGCTCTAGGCAGTGTCATGAATCCATCATGGCACTCAGTGAAAGAAAACATGTCAAGAATGCTGGAATACCTTTCCTTACCACAAGACACCCACACAAACTAATAATAGGACAACATTCAATAAAGTAGAAAATAAATCTAATAGAAACCAAGTTACAGAAAGAATTTTCCAACTTCATCCTCTGTACCACACACCTAAAATCTTCTGAGTTTTAAACTCCCTTCTTTTTCCATTAGAAAACCACACTATCAGAGGAGGAAAATTTTAGTTCAGTGAACACAAAGACACAGAAGTTTGAGTGGGAAGGGACCTTCTAAATGTCACCTAATTCAACCTCCTTGTATAGAAAATAGTGGCAAAACACAAAGCCCTGTTTTCCTCACATAGTTCAAGAGAAGCAGTGAAATTACTGATGGGGAAGTCTAGGAAACAATGTATTTTGGTGGTGTTCTCTGTGCAGAGCAAGGGCTGGTCACCCAGATAAATTATCATTCCAGCACAGAAATATTTGTGAGCTGAGTGTCGCAGAACAAGAGAAAGACAGACTGGCATCTTTCCCTTCATGTAGCTTCACTTGTTCTTTCCATACTTTAGTTGAACTTTACATTTTATAATCAAGATTAAAGCAAAAAAACCCAGACTAGAATTTTTTTTTTTAATGAAATTCTGTCCAAAACTTACCTGGGGTTCATGGCTCCCCTTCTATCAACAGCTGTGGAAACCTAAAATGACAGCTTGGTTCCTGAAGCTATTCTGTAACAGCTGGGAGTAACATTTTCTTTTCTGTAACATTTCTGGGAGGGTGGAAGCTGGAAGACTGTAGTTCTCCAGGTCTGTGCAGAGCCAACAGAGCACCACACACACAGTGTAAAAGTTGGAGCAGTACAGATTAATAGAAGCCCACTGAAGCTAAAGGAGAGTAAATTGTGTAAGGAACAGAGTAACTGAAGTCATCACAGAAGCAAGGGAAGGTCTGGCCCAGACACTTCTTTTCCCTAACCTGGCTCTCCTTACTTTCTCTTTTTATCCATTTCCTAATGAATGTTCCTAATCAGGTTCAAATGAGGTGTACCATCTCCATCTTGGCCAGCCTGACCTACTTCAAAAGGATTAGCAGCTCCATGACATCTCCCCTGCTTTAGGAACACTCTGTTCTCTTTCAGGAACAGAACCAACTCTGCCTTCTTCCTGATCAGCATTTGCCTGAAATACAAACCTCCTCTGTGTTGAATGTGGCTACAAATCACTGATAAATTAGTTTCAAAGTAAGTTTTTCTTTCCTTGTCCTTTGGAATTCGCAGGAACACTCCCATTTATTTGGAACCATCATTTTACATGTTGTTCCTTCTCAGCCCCTTCATTTGCATGCTCTTTAATGATACAGCTATAATTATTCACCACCCTGTACCACCACCAAATAAAATGTTCCTCAGCCTTCCCTCTTGCACATCAGTTCTTTGTCACATAAATTCTCCTAATTTGGCTCCACCAGATTCTTCCTTCCCTAGAGAATCTGTAGAAAGATTAGCATGTTTCCCTCAAGTTTCCCAAGTAATAACTAGCAGCAGCAAAAAAAAAAAAATCCTTTCTGTATTACCTTCTCACAAGGGAACTTCAGCCAAGTGTGTGTTCTCAAATAATTTCTTCTGATTTATATTTTTTTGCCTTCACTACATATCCCAGGTCTCAACATTGCTAAACCATCCAATTTTATCCATTTAGGAAGGGCAATGATAAATTAGAGAAAGGTTGGGTTTTTTTTCTTTTACAAATCACAAAAGGATTAGAAAAATTGTAATATAGGCACTTTGTGTACCACACGGAAAATATTAAAAGAATTGTGTTCTGAGAGGCTCTTACTTGTTTAATCCTCAGCTGGCATTAATTGCAGTGACAAGATGGCTCAGGAAGTCAGGAATCTCTGCAGTGCTGGGAAGCTGTCAGCAAAATTCTTCTTTGGTAAGGGCAGGTACTGTTCAAATACCTGGTGAGGAGAGTATCACTGAGTTATTGGGAGAGGTCTCATTACTCCTGAGAAGTGATAAAAGAGAAAAAAAAAATTTCTGTCATGGTTCCATTTCTGCATAGTGAGAGTGGTGCTAGGGGCATCTTCTGCTTCTGACACCAAATACTAACCCTGAGTCTGCCTCAGTGACAATATAGGTCAGATTAATACTTGGGCTTTAAGGAATGGTTTGATCAAAGCCCAAGTTTTCCTGTGGGGAAAACGGGAGTGATGTAAAGGAGCCTCATAAAATAAACTGGTAAAGTGCAACAAAACTCACAGGTGGTAAATGCTACTATTTCCTCTGTTGGGGGAAAGAAGTGTGAATGTTTTACCAACAGGATTTATTAGCATTGTGTTGCAGTAACTGTTTGAAAATTATTCAGCACAAGGTACTTCCACGCCAAGATAATCTCCAGCCAAACAAGGATTTTCACAACAGACAAGAAGGCAGCCTAGACCTGTGATCTCTTCTAATTTTTTTTCCTGGTCAATTTACCAGGCTACCTAAAGAAGTCGATTTTCTTAATTTCCATTAAGAGTGCAATCATTCCTCTCAAGAGCAAGGCTGCTGTTGAGAGGGAGCTGGACAAGCCAGAAGGATGTGGCTGACAGGAATCTCAGTGAAGTCAAGGAAAACACAGCCTTATGTGTCTGGAATGGGGTAAAGAATGCACTGGGATGGATGGGCTGCCTGCACGGGGCACAGAGGCGGTGCCCAAAGACAGAAGGAGGAGCAATGGCCATAAACTAAAACACAAGAAGTTCCACCTCAATATGAGAAAGAAATTCTTTATGTTCAGGTTGAGGTAGCACTGGACAGGCAGCCTAGGGAGCTCATGGAGTATTCCTGTGTGCAGAGATTCCAAACCCACCTGGTCGTGTTCCTGTGTCACCTGCTCAGGGTGACCCTGCCTTGAGGGGGCTTGGACTGAGCTCTGCTCCAACCCGAAATGTTCTGGGATTCCGTGAGTCCGTGACAGCTCCTTGGAAGGGGGAACACTTGCTTCACCGTGATCCCGCAGAGCCGGTGCCTCACAGCACCCCAGTGAAGCCATGACCGCTTTTTAACCGGCTCCCACAACACGGCGCCGCGAGAAAGGTCAGAAAACCTGACCGAGCGCGCTGCAAGCTGTGGCGGGAGCAGGTGCCCAGAGGCCCTGCTGGAGCGGGACCCGTACCCGTGTTCGGGGCCGCTCGGGGCCGGCGCCCGGCCGCTGCCGCTCCCCGTGAGGGCGGGCGGGCTCCGGGCGGGCTCC
>VXBQ01015470.1:0-10615 GCA_013400175.1 Phainopepla nitens
GGGGGATGGGTCTCTCAGGGCCGAGCTCCAGCGGCCCGGTGAGTTCTCCCCGCCCCCGCAGTCAGCGACAGCCTGGCTCGAGGGAGCGAGAGAGCAGCTGGCCAGCCTCTGTGCTTTTACCTGCCCCTCCTTCCCCCTGGGCCCAGCCAATCTCTCTGTCTTCTCAAGTGCCCCCTAAGTACCAGCAGTCAGGATCCCCCGCAATGGGGAAAATTCTATAGGTAAGAAGGAACAAAAAGGAAGGACACCTAACCCCCAACAGAGGCCTCTGGAAAAACAGAACATGTACCACCTACCTGCACATACATTTGCACTTGGCAAGATGCTAATTTTGTTCAGAGTAATACACTGCTGTCTTTTCTATATTCATTGAGAGGCCTTTCAGCTAAGCTTTTTATTAGTATGGCTTTTATTGTCACATCAGAGCAGGATTTCATTTCTTGGTTTCAGAGTTTGTTCTTCCTCCTTTTATTTCTGAGAAGAGCTTGTGATTATGCAACAGTTTCTTGGATCTGTATGGTCACTCTTCTCTTCAATGGTTCTTTCAAAATTATTTTTTCTAATAGTACATGAACCTGTCACAAAACAGGTCAACTCCTACTGTGAGTACTATACTCTTGACTTCCAGGAGGTTTGCAGTCAAATTTATTTAAAAAGTAACCTGTAAATAAGACTTATTTCTTCCTTGCTCTATTAAAACAGCTCCTCAGTAAGGCTAAATGTACCCAGCTGTGACACTGCCTTACACTAAAGAAACTGCTGAATTCACAGTACTGGGCAACATCAAATTGACATTTTATACAAATAATATCATATTTAAGAATAAATTTTCACATTTCTTTAGGTATGTTTCTTTGAAGTGATTTACCAGTGTTTTTTCCGACTTTGCTAAAATGCCCTTTAGTTTAAAAACTGCTTATGAAACACACTTTTGAGATATAACACTTGTAAATAATATATACCTGCATATATTCATAACTGAGGAAGCTCAAGAAACTTCTGTTTCTCTTGCATCATAATGCTTCAGTTACATTTCCCATTACAATCCTAGTGCTTGATTTTAAAGCTGCTGAGTTTTTCTGCAGAGAAAATGCATCAGGAGACACCAGCATGCACCAGCAGAGCTTCCCCACCAGTCACCCAGGGCTGCCTGACTGCTCCACACACTGGGAAAATTCGGGAGACTGCTCAGGTTACCTGAGCTGAGCCCTACCTTTTCTGTTTGACCGTGATGCCCTTCTGCTGCAAAGCCTTCTCATTGGCCATCTGCAGGAGCTGGATCTCTTTCCGAGAGAAGAGGCGGATGGCAAAGGCTTTTTCCAGGAGTCTCTCTGGGGACACCGACTTGGCGATGTCCCTCACGAAAGCTCGAATGTCCTGCTGGATGCTGTCAGACTCCATGGGCTGCCCAGCTCTGACTTTGTGAAAGAATTTCAGAAGAGCCAGCGCAACACGATAGAGAACTTTGTATCCTTCCACCAGGAAGACATCGAAGACCCTTGCGATGTATGCCATGGGCAGCTCTCCGAAGAGCCACCGCTGCCAGTCCGAGTACACCTCCAGCACGTCCTCGGACACCGCCACCATCAGCTTGTGGGCTGCCTGGCAGTACTTGTTCACCAGGTCCCCGAAGGTCATGCAGGAGGACTCAAAGGCCAGGAAGGTCTGGTCAATGAGCCGCTTGGACGGGTCGTTGCAAGCCAGGATGCGACAGACCTGCTCGAAGCACTCAGCCTCGTCCCTGCTGTAGTGCAGGAGCAGCGCGATCAGCGAGGGCAGCGCCGGGCAGAAGGAGATGTCTGGGAACTGGTTGGCGACGCACAGAATGATCTTCCTGACGGCCCCCACGCCCTCCGCGTTCAGGCAGTACGTGGGGACCAGGCTGTTGTCCACGAACTCTGGCAGTGGGAGGGAGCTGCTGCTGCGTTTGCCAACGATCTTCACCACGATGTCCCGGTACACGTTCGCGTCCGGGGTCACCGTACGGCACGGGATGTTGCTGATGAGTTTGTGGTACACTCTGGCCCTCAGAGAGTGGTTTTTGGCCCAATAGCCCTGCCGGGCCAGCTGCTTGAGCTCATGGAAGTCTGTGCAGGTGAGCTCTTTCGTATCCTGGCTCTGGGCACTCACATCCATTTTGTCCCAGTCCACAAAATGGCCGTATTCATCCATGGCTCCAGGAGAAGCAAATCACATAAATCATGAGAACAGGGACTTTAGTTAGTCATTGATGAACTCTTGGATTTTTCTGCAAAAGGAAAGTAAAAAACCAGATGTTTGAGTAACAGATAATCTCTTATTTTCTTTATGAACGCACATATGTACATACTTGTTCCTGCAATAGCAAAACTGTTTTCTGAAGCAAAGAAAGTTAGAGATGCCTTTTTATTTTTAAGCCAAACTTATCTTCCATTCTGTCAGTAACTCCTACTGCAGTAATTTATCAAAGGCCAGCCAAGAGGCTGGTGCTGAGGACATCTCCCCAGGAAATTAATTTCCCTAACTGAAAGTCAAAGCTGAGGCACAGACCTTTACATTAACATCTCGCTTAAGAGAACAGAAGACTCCCACTGCAAAAAAATATATTGCAAAGTATGTTCAATTTGCAATTTCTCCTTCCAATTCCCTGGGGAAGTATAAGTGAAACTTATACTAGAAGGATGCAGTCTCATGAGTACTGTATGCTGTTCTGATACTGCAGCCAGTGAGAAGAGACACAACCATGTCCTCTGAGTAATTTCTTTGTGGTGGTACTAGCACTTGTGTGACCATATAGTCACTGAGATTAGCTTGTTAATCCTCCTAACTGCATCATAGGAAAATAAATCAAACATTTTGCCTGAAGCAGCCATAGCAGCCAATCCAGACAGTTTTAGATTCTGAATAAATGCTAATCTGGGAATTTTGGAATCCCATGCTGAAAGTCCCAAATTTAACTCCTCTTTTAAAAGTTTGGCAATCAGCACACAGGAGCCTTTCAGAGAAGGCTTTTGGATTGCTTTTCTCTAACATATTTAATTCAGGGCTTTTTTATAAAAAGAAGACTGGTTTTGGGTCATCTTTCTTACAGTGTAAGAGCAATACAGAAATGCTCACCATTTCTTTTTGTTGCATTCTTTCATATCTGAAAAGAATTCTCAGACTGTAAATAAAGGAGGCAACACATCGTCCTGACTCCAGTTCTGAAAGTGAGATATCTTCCAGGATTCAGCTGTGGGGTCTCAGTGTGAGCTCAGTGTGTGTTTCCTGGAGATCCAGCAACAGCAGGACACCAGTCCATCGCAGAGCCAACGTCAGTTCCCAGGAAGTGAACATTTTTCTATAATTCTTCACCTGGGAATCACAGAAACACTCATTTTCATTCACATCCTAGAGTAAGGTCCTTTTGAAGAAGAGAAATTCAATCCTACTTTGCAGTGGTGAAAGCATGGGGACATGAACCATTCTGCTCTTGGACACTTCAGCACAGAAACTATCACTGCCCTGTGCTTCCAGCACATTTCCACCTTCTGCCATCATCCCTTGGAAGCTGCTTAGATTTATATTGGGGGGGTTAAGTAAAATGTTCATCATATGAGACAACTTCTAAGACACCCAGATTCATCTTGGCTGTCTTTTTTTTTTCTTTCCCCTGTAAATTTTCTTCTCCAGTCCTATTTTCTAAGATACACAGGCATACTTAGAGGCTGCATCAAACAAACATTTTTCACTCTAGCAATTACTGCCCATTCCAGAAACTAATGAAGTTGATGAATATGTGCCCTTGAAGCTCACTGAAACCCGTGGCTAGAGGATGGCAGCTGAGCTACTAGAAGTTTTGAGCTCAGTTTTACACATATTTCAGCTGGGATAAATCTGTGGGGTCTGCAAGTAGGTCTGGGTGCTTATGCTTTTCACAGGTCTAGATGCTGCTATAAAGAGTGACAGCAAAACAACTGGGCATTGTCAGGCCTGCCAGAGCATGACTGGCTCTTAACTGTGCTTGCAAAACCAACAGAACTTGTGTGCTTCAGTGTAATGGTGCGTAGCTCCTGATACCTTGCCAGCAGCTACTGTAAACCAGCAGGCCTCAAACAGGGAGGATTGACTTGCCAAAGGAGAAGAGCCCAAGAAATCTCAGGAAAATTCCAGCCAGCCTTTAATTCCTAACCTCTTTCTGAATCTCCTCCCCCTCTCCTTCTGAGGCAAGTTTTCTCTCTTCTGGCAATGGTGTAAAGAGCAAAGTTTAACTTTGGGCTGCTGGGAAGAGGAGACAGAAGATGTCTTACCCTCAGCAGTCAACAGCCAGTGAGTCAGGGCTGTCTCCTGCCCATCCCTCTGACCACAAGGAAGCAAGCAGGTGGCACACACGTGTATTTGGAGGGAGGCTGGAGTTTCAGTTAGGGAGTAAAACTAGAGGATGGCTGTGTGAGAGTGCAGTTGTGTCACAAAGTCCCACAGTCACCTAAAGTACCTTGCTTACCCCTCCATATAAAGGAGGGGTATGACAGACAGAAGAGAAAAAACACTTCAGAATGAAATCTTTATATATAGATATGGCTACAGGCAGGCAGAGAGACTCATTTACAGATCCTTATTTGCAGCAAACCTCTTTCCCTCCTGCTTTAGAGAAGTCAGCATCCTATTGTGGTAAATATCCTCTGACTGGAGATGGGGACAACAGGATGGATATCACCTGAACTGCAGAGAACTGAAATGCAGTCTAGGCTGTGTTAGCACAGAATGATAAGGGCATTGTAAAAACTAGCAAAAAAAAGGAAAAAAAAAAAAAGCATTATTCATAACAATCACAGAATCACAGAGCATTCTGAGTTGGAAGGGACTTTAAAGCCCATCTCATTCCAGCCCCTGCCATGGGCAGGGACACCTTCCACTCCCCCAGGTTACTCCAACCCTGGCCAACCTGGCCTTGGGCACTTCCAGGTATGGGGCAGCCACAAAGCTTTAAAGTTCTGTACTAAGGGTAAAGCAGTATTATCCTTTCAATTCAGAATGAATTTTTTAAAAAAGCAGGAATTAACATAGTAGAACAGAACCAGGAGAAAGAGCTTTCTTCTTAGTACCTGCCCCACAATTGCAGATTGTTAGATTTATTAGTTTTTAACAGAGCTCTTCAGGTAAGTGCAATATAAAAAAAAAAAAAGGCAAGTACACAAGTGAGAAGTAGAACGAGAAAACTGCATACTGAGGATCTGCCAACAATGGCTGCAAAACAAGCAAAAGCTTTTTCAAGGTTAAGTTTAAACTCTGAAGCAGGCAAGCAATCACTACAATTCAAACCCAAGCAAAGACCATACAAACCTGCATGATTTTAAGTCAGTGACTGAATTTTCAGGAAATATTTAGCTTGCTATTCTAGCCACATTTTCCATTTCATTCCCTTAGCTCTTCCCATTGTCTTTTGGACTGCTTTCAGAAGACTGCTGAAAGCTGTCTGAATCTGTATAAAATACACAGCAGTGAAGCCAAGTGTGACAGGCAAATTCCCATACTGCCTATTCTGTGAAAGTGTCTAAAAACACACCAGAAAAAAAAGATTTGAATTATTACTTACTTTCAGTATGGGGAATATAAGGTTGGAATTTTACTAAAGATAACATGGCTGAAGGCAACTTCAATAATTTTATTATTTAGAAGAATCCTTTTATTATTAAAGGAGTCTGTTTTTACTTTTCAAAATGCAGGAACTAGTAAAGTGAAATGCCTGAACTACAACTAACTCAAAGGGCAATTATTTCTTTCAAATTAAAGAGTATATGAAATACTCCACAGTAGTGAAATATTCACGGTCTAAACTTTTTAAAAATAAATTCCAACTTTGGTTAAAGCCTGAGATTACATTATTTGATATTGCTTTTAATAAACATAAGAGGATGTCCTAAAAAACCCAGCTATAATTAATCAGAAGATCCTGATTCCATTTAGGTATTCTTGCAACTTTGTCCTCCAGAAGTCTGCCTACAGTTTAAAAGATTATTAAGACAATTCATTTAAATCTAGTGTAGCTGCTCTGTAACAGGAACTACCTACGTTTGAAAATTAGATTTTTCATCTCATGCATGGGCAGTTACACCACCTTGGATTCAGCTTGTTGCTGTGTACAGATACAGTTAGATACTGACAACCAACATTTTGGCAGGCATTTTTATAAGGTCCTAACAGAAAGCAAATATTCCCTTATGCTGTCCTGCAAATCAAAAGTAATATAATCCTCCAGACATGCAGTGTAACATTTGGTGTTTGTATTTCTGACCAGAGCTGCAGACATGGAAAAGACTCAATTTTACTCTTTTTCATAACCTTGTTAAACCAATCCATGCAGAAGGATGGATAATGAAGAGATAATGAGAACTGCTTCTTCAAGACTGTTTGCTAGTAGTCCTTTTCCCAGTAAGGGGAAATTGACCCCATAAGTCTGAGGAGATGAATTCCATCCTTGAGGAGTACTCAATCACCTCTTGAGATGTTTGCTTCCTAAAGAGAAGTCTGACAGAAGCACAAAGCAAGACAGCAAGGTAGCACCAAATGCAGAACAAAAGCCAAGAGGCAGGCAGCTTCCCTCTCCTCCCCCAGTACTCGAGTGCATCCTGCAGCTTTCTCAAGCCCTGCTTACAGCAGCTGACCTTGACATCCCTGCTCCTCGGTTCTGGGAACAAGCCTGAACACTACTGTTCCCCTGCACCCAAACACGTCCTGATCAGAATCCCACTGTGCCACTTGCACAGCCTCGCTGAGGGGCTCTGTCACCCCTCCCCAGGGCAGATGAGTTTCGGAGCTTGGATTAAACACTCCATTTAGCAGCAGAATGCAACCGGCTCGTCTCATGCAGAGGGTGTTTGGGAGCTGCACTGTGCAGTGATGATCCCTTCCAGCAGACTACACAGAGCTCGATGGAGTGCTTTACCGTGCTTAAATGCAGTTCGATCTCTGCCGTGTGCCCTGGGCACTCTGTACCACAAACTGGGCACCACGACGAAATTCCTGAAAATGTTCTATCACAAGTTTATCAATAGAACGATTATGAGATGCTTCCGGCTGGTTTTTTTATATGCTTTTAGGACAAAGTCTAAACACCTTCCTGAGCAACTGCTAAAGACCTTATCTCAGAGCATTCCACAGGGCAAATACTTTTAGGCATTTAGATGATTTCTCTTGGGATATCACCACTGCATATGAAGCACAGTAACGGAATCCCGTTGTCCGAGAATCCCATGTTTTCCTTCTTAGGAACATATTATCACCTTCTTAAACAGTCTTTAAATTATCTGTAATTAATTTGTTGGGCACTTTATTACATTCTAAAGTTCATACACACGTTCAGACACAGCAGGTCTTCACTGCTGGGCAGTAAGTGATACCAGCTTCAGTTTAGGAGAATGTGTACGTCACAGATCATGGAGGGGTTCAGGCTGGAAGAGACCTTAAAGCCCATCTCATGCCAGCCCCCCTGCCATGGGCAAGGACATCTTTCACTGTCCCAGGTTGCTCCAAGCCCTGTCCAACCTGGCCTTGGACACGTCCAGGGATCCAGGGGCAGCCACAGCTTCTCTGGGCACCCTGTGCCAGGGCCTCAGCACCCTCACAGGGAAGAATTTCCTCCCAATATCTAATTTAAATACATCTCATGGCTGCAAGTACTTCAATACAAAACATCCCCTCCTTCCCATCTCTGGGTTGGGTGACACAAGCACGTCTGATGCCCAGTCCCTGTGCATGCTGTGAGTAGTAAGATACCAAAAAGGCACAAGGTAAACACACAGAACCAAACAAGATAAAAGTCTGGGGAAAAACACAACACATTTTTGTTGATGTAAGAGGAAAGAAACGGTTAATGGCTCCACAAAGGTTCAAAAAGGCTAAAGAGCAGAGCATTGTAAGAGGATTCTGGAATAATAAATGGCAGTGGAAATCAATAGCTCATGAAAGCTAGCTCCTCTGAAAGTTCAGGCAATTGTTCTCTAACTGCAGAGGTTTTAACAGGAGGAGAACAAATGAGTTATGTTAAAGCCTGAGAGTGTGAACACCATCGGTATGAGCACTTTCATATATTAACGTCAGAGATTTTAAAACATTTGAGTCCAGAACTGGACCTCACCAGCACATGTGGACTCCAAGCCAGTCTATCATCAATTATAATGCAATGAGACCTATTTTTGTATCAGGTGACTGTCTGGTCAAGCACCAAAGCAGTAAATAGCTCAAGAGCACCATTTCTTGAACAAAATCCACTGCACTCGCCAACACACCCCATGCAATTGTGTCTGACTACTGCAAACCTGAACATAAAGGCATCCCCTAACAAACCTGAGAGAAACTGTAGTTCCTTAGTCCTGATTCAAGGCTGTAAAGACAGAATACAAGGAGCTATTTTTCTTTCAGAACATCAACGCAGTTTATCAACTGTGAGTGGTAGGAGGCAGCTATCTGTGCCGGAGCACGCAGCCAGCCGCACAGCAGCAGTTCCAGCTGCCTCTCCAACCTCACACGGAGGGCAAGGGGAATTCTAGGAGCCAGAACGCAATGTTACTGTCTGTGTATGGCTTCAGCACTAAAGCAAAGGCACTTATCACCTAAGCAACTGCCAGACAACGCACACAATACAACACAATAATGCCTAAACAATGCATTATCAGACTGCAATAACCTTGGTATGGGAGATGGTGAGACACCCGTGCAGTGTGGACTGGTTTGCTTTGCTTGCCTTAAATATACAGTTATTTTAGTACAGAGTAGCTTCTTTTCCCATTTTTCTTTACAGTCCATATAACAGGGGCATCAGAGGATGGAGGCCCTTAAAGATTTCAGAGTAACAAAGTAAACAAGCTAATACAACCAAGGGGAGAAAACAACGGTCACAACAAAAGGAGAGAGCTGGGAAGAGCAGAGGTACTTAAATATGTGAGGCATCCACAAACAACCTGCTAGAAACATTTACTTGGCAGCACTTAATCATCAACAGCAAAAAAACCCCCAAAACCCCAAACAACCAACCAACCCCCCCAGAAGCAAAGAACAAAACAAAAAAAACCAACAAAAAACCCCACCAACAACAACAAAAAAAAACCCCAAACAAAACAAAACAATAACAAAATCCCCCAAACAAACAAAAATCCAACCAAAAAAAAAAACCCAAAAAACCAAATACCAGGGAGAAAGCTGTTTTCCTTTGAGCTAAAATTTCTGGCTGCAGGAACACCTTTCAAATATTAATGATAGAAGAGACATTCAGTACAAAGATTCCCAAAAGCTAATTAGTGTGCAATACTATTCACAGCTGTTTTGAAAATTACAGAGGATATAAGAATCATGTATTGCTTGCAAGGAAAAAAGAGTTACCATAAAATTTGCTGGAATCCTTGGACTTGAGTTGTTGCTGTTCCTGAGTAACTATCTTGGAGCTGTCTTTTGCAACAGTCTAACAGCTAGTGATTACAGAAAGAAGGAAATTCCAACAACAGGGAATTCCTTATTCTGGTAATACAGTGCCCTAGATATGATCCATGTCATTTCTGTGCTCTTGGTGCTCCTGAATGCTCTGAAAATCCTCCTGGGATTTCCTCTAAGCCAGAGAAGCTTTCAAAGGCTCCAGCTTCTTGTAGGAATCGGACATAAACCAGAAGGATCGATTGAGATAATACAGTTTAAAGGAGAAAGTCCCACTTTTCTCTCATCACAAGTACACTGCACCTGAGAGCTGGCATCCCTCCTGCCGCCCTGGGACTGGAATCAGCTGAGCACGCTGCACCCACCCGGCTACTGCTCGCTTGCTCACAGCCCCAGAGAGGCAGCGGAGCATTCCGGCAGGTTCTAGCCAGCACCCTAAATTTGGTGGTTAATAGTGTGCCAGCCCCTGTATTCCAGCAGCGATTTTCACTGAAGGATGGGCCGGAGAGACTAACGTGAAAACCAACTCACAACAAAACTCTGCTTTCATGACAGAAATGTCAAAGTCCTTGAAGGCAGAGGCTGCAGGGCACAAGCGCTGGGCTGAGAGAGCTCTCTCTCCCTGGGAGGATCCGCTGCCCGCTGCGGGGGCGGGCTGGCGGAATAGGTTTAACCGGCGCGTGCTGGGGCGAGCGTCACCAGCGATCCGAGGATCCTCCGGGGTACAGGCCGGCACCTGAGGCTCGCACGGGCCGTTTAAACACTTCCCGGCCTCTCCGCACCCCGAGGCAGCCCCCGGGCGCAGCCCAGAGCCCCCGCGGCCGGCTCCCGCAGGGGCCCGCTCTCCGGTCACCGACAGCCCCGGAGGTTCCGCGCTGGAGCCCACGGGCACACAGACACACAGACACACACAGACACACAGACACACAGACACACAGACACACAGACACACAGACACACAGACACACCGGCACACATGCTCGTGTAAGAATACATGCATGTACACACACACAGTTCTGTATACACATGTATACATGTGTGTTTATACAGATATCTGCATACCCATTGCTATTTATAAGTGTAGATATGTTTGTATGTATATGGATATATGTATAAATCTGTGTACATTTAGATAGATGTGTACAAATACACAAATCTATTCATAATCCCAGAATCATTTAGGTTAGGGAGGACCTCCAAAAATCATGGAGTCCAACATGTGTGTGTGTGT
>VXBQ01015470.1:11026-49917 GCA_013400175.1 Phainopepla nitens
GGAACAGGAGGCTGTGAGGAGTGGCAGTGAAGGACTGTGAGGGGGTGCAGGTCCAAGCTGAGGGAGTGTGAGGGGGGATAGGAACTGTGCCGGGTGGTGTGTGACAGTGAGGGGCAGTGTGGGGCAGACAGCGTGGTTGAGGGAGTGTTTTGATAAGAGTGTAGAAATTTGGTGGAAAAGAAACCCCTTGTGAGCCAGCTGGTCATTAGGTATCAGAGAGGGTGAGGGTACCTGGGCTTAATCTCTGATTATAATCAGTTTGGCACTGTAAGTGGTTGTGTTCGATAGGAACTTCCATGAGCACAGGTTCTCGAACGGGACATGTTCAACGCTGAGTTTGGTAATGTTCAATAAGAAGTTTCACTGTCACAGATTCATAAATAGTGTGTTTATTGAAGCAGCAGAAATGCAAGAGGGAATGGAAAAGGGGAATAACTGTAAGGTAGTATGTTTTGATTCGATTTTCAGAAGGAATTCTTTATTTAGAGGATGGTGAGATTCTGGGATTCTGGGATTCTGTGAAATACAGAGTTGGAACTGCCTCAGTTGGATGCACTAGTTGTGACAGAGTTCTAACAGTAACAATAGTATAGTGTTAGCCCAGGTAATAATAATCATCATCATCTTATGTAGAAGTTTACAATGAATGCTTGGGAGGAGGGAGAGGAGAGTAGTAGCCCATCAACTGTCTCTGAGGTCCTTTAGGATCTTCCTCCTAACTAGGTGAAATTGTTACCCTCATTATATACAGCCCAATCTTATCCCACTGCTCCTTCTTCACATATAGCATGATCTAAGCAGAGAGCAGTGTAATACAGTAATATACGTGGGACTAATGTTCTTAATTAAGGCTATTAGCAGGTGCAGGGTTGTGCATTTTAATATCTAAATAACTCCTAATCTGGAAAATGTTGTTTGTTTATTTGGTTTGGGTTTGGGTTTTTTGTTTGTTTTTGTCTTTTGTTTTTTGTTATGGTGTCATTCCAAGTTCTGGTCTACAACTTTGTTCTCATTTGCTTCATTCTTCAGAGCCAGAGCAGAATCATTGGCATCTCCACAGGACCTGCTCCTTCAGGGCCTTTCCTGATGTCAGCCTTGCAGCTCTCCATCCACAGAGGTGACACAGAGGGTGCACAGCACAGACTGCAGATATTACACCTTAGCCCTTGCTTGGCTCCCTGGTCATCATCCCACAGACAGCAGTGCTGCATGAGGCCATCTCGGGCTGTGCCTAGGGCCTGGGGAAAGTTCAGCAGGATACTAGAAACCACTGTTGCTTTAGGAAAGCTTTAAAATCTGTCTATTTTGTGCTCAGTAACAATGTGTCTGGTTTTATTGCAAAGCCTACAATGGTTAGGACAGAAATTGGTTCATTTTAAAGATGAAGGATTTCCATAGTCTTTATTTGACTTGGCTTGGCAGCGGTGTTCTGTTTACAACTGGATAAATAACTGCCACATTAAAGATTATTAACTAGCTATGCTTCAGTGGCCAATAAAGCACTAATCTTTATATGGTGTTGTACATGTACACAGCTTGGTATGGCTGGATCTTGCCAAAGAGATAACAAATCCCTTACCCGGCAGGTTTACAATCTAAAGGAAACCACGAAGGACCACAAGGAAAGTATAAAACATGATAATGAAACGTAAAATACACAGAGCATTTGGAGCCATTTGCAGCTGCATTTTAAACAACTTCTTAAGAGGTGTTTTGTATTTACCTTAAAGCTCCTGGGCAGTGATTAGAGGCAAGGTAAATTCCTAGAGTGGCTTGGGTTGGAAAGGACCTTAAAGCCCATCCAGTCCCACCCCGTGGCATGCCGTGGGCAGGGACACCCTGCATTAGCCCAGGTTGCTCCAGGCCCTGTCCAACCTGCTCTTGGTCACTCCCAGGGATGGAGCGGCCACAGCTGCTCTGGGCACCCAGTGCCAGGGCCTCAGCACCCTCACTGTATAAACTGTTTCCCAGCACCTGGTTTAAATCTCCCCTCTCTCAGTTTGAAACCCTCCCCCCTTTTCCTGTTGCTACAGCCCCTAGTGAAGAGCCTGTCCTCACCTTCCTTCCAGACCTCGGGTAAGTCCTGCAGACAGACACAGCAGCCGCTGTGCTGTGCTGAATGGTCAGAGGGCTCTCGGGCAGTGCTGTGCCCCTGCCTCTGCCCGTGGCCAGGCAAGGCAGCCCCAGTGCTCCAGACTGGGGGGAAGCAGTGAGCAGTCTTCAGAATGTGCTTCCTTGTGACTGCCTGAGGCCACTGTGGACAGCAATGAACTCATGTTGTGGAGCATGAGAGCCATTTCCAGAAGCTGTGATGAGAAATCGATTGTTTATCCAAATATAAATTGGAAATACAATACATTATTTTATATTCACTTGTGTTTGATTCTGCAGGGTTGTAGAGGGCACTTCCACACATGTAAAGCATTTTGTTCCTTGTGCTAAATGAAGCTGAGCTAGCAAAGAAAGCAGGTTTAAAAGAGGATAAAAGCAGATGGAGAGGTGTGAGGACAGAGATAAATGTAGGCAGCACTTGCTAAGATTTTGTAGGAGGATGACAAACTTTCACCTGTCTTCATCATTTATAGATCCTTTCACTGTAATGTGTGAGACCTATGTATTTTGCATACTTGGGCTCATGGTGCCCCTCTGAGGTAAAGCAGTGCTGGTATTCTCATGTTCCTCCCAGGAAACTGCACCAGAGACAGTGTGTTCATATGGGGGAGAAAAAAGCTGGGGATTGACAGGCTTTGGAAAAGAGCAGGCATAGGGAAAGGGACCAGACTCCCAGGGCTGAGTTTCTCTGCTGAAATGTGAATCATGATTGGAGCTGAACATGCTGTTTAGCCAGACAGTTGTTCTCAGTGTTCCGAAAGTAGGAATAATTGAAGGCCCTCTCCAAGCTTCTGTCCTGATGCTCAGTGGTGCATTATTGAGAAATATTTTAGGAGTGTAATGGTGACTAAAGCCTCTGCATTGCCTGATGGTTTTACCTAATTCTAGTACTCTGGATGCTCTAGGGGGATAGAGTTCAAGGAGGCTGAGATCAGATAAAGAGCACAGACATAAGATCGGTGTGGGGAAATCTTTCAGGAGAGGGGGCTGTGTGAATGCAGGATAAAAAGAGACAGCAATGTGTGGGCTTGTAGGGGTGGTGAAAATGGCAGATGATATGGGCAGAGTGGATGCTCTGTGCTGCAGAACTTTGGAGCCTGCATGGCTGCATGAGTAATCTCCACCAACCTGTGCTCAGGCTGTTGGACTGTCTGAGTGAGAGAGAGACAGTGAAGACCTTGCTCGAGCAGCTGGCTGATGGCTGGTGGAAATCATATTTGAATGCATCTACTTCTCTTCCTGGGGGAAAATGTTCATTGCTGGCAGCATTACAGAAGCCAAGGAATGCCAAGGCTCTCTAAGTCCTAAACCCTGCAGTGGTTCAAATAAAGAGCAAGACCCGGTGAGCCCCTGGGCATGGAGGACAGTGAATCTACAGAGGCTTTCTAGGGATGAAAGAAGGATCTTTGTTTATATATAACTAGTTCCCAAAGTTTTGAAACATAGCATGAAATAAAGTACTTCCACAAGTGCAGTGTTGGGTGAAGCCTGTGATCTTTGGATTTGTGCCTTGATGGTGGCTTCTTTCTCTGTTCTCTGAAGAGCAAGTGAGCTCATACTGAACCATTGCTCTGTGTGGGAATGCTATTCCCCCTGAATATACATTTTCCAGAACCTACAGGAACAGAAATTTCTCTGGTGTGTACAGTTGTATATCTCACATTTTCTTATGAAACCAGGCTGAAATTATGGACTAGACACTGGATGTAATGGAGGTTTTTTGACTTGGGCAGTGGAGGGACTGGAAAGCTGGATTGGAAAACCACATGAAAACAAGAAAAGAAAAGCAAGTGGCTAAGCAATGGTTAAGTGAATGGAATGATCCATCACATCAGACCTATCCTCATGTGTCCAACAGCTTTGGAGAGGAGATTTGCACTGGCAAAGTGGGCAGAGGAACAGCTGGAGGATCATCAGAGAATGCCAGGAAGCACAGAAGGGTCTTAGGACAAAACCTAAGCTGGGCTATTAAAACCGCAGCTTTGCTGGTCCCACAGCAACGGGATTTGCCCTGGGCTGCTTGCATGGAAAGCTGATAAGCCTCGGCAAAGTCTGACCTCCTGTGGGTAAAACTGGGAATTACTAGGGGATAATTAAGCAAATCTTTTTCCTATCACGTGCCAGCATCTTAATGAGAGATTTGCTCAGTGGTGTGGATCACCTCTCTTCCACTTGCAGCAGCCAGACGTGGTTCTGCCCCTCTAGATGAGCTGCTGATGTTACTCCTGGCAAGAAGGGTGAGGCTGATGGCCCCAAAACTGGGAGAATGATGGTGGATGTTTTAATGACACAAAAGGAATGTGGTCATGAAGGCAGCCAAGCATTTTTCTGTGACTGCAAGAAGTACTCTGTGCACACTGTGTTTTCCACTTGGTTGGATGGGTTGCAGCCAGCTTTTCCTGTTTCTTTGTCCCTTCCCTTGCTCCTGCTATGGCAGCTCCTGCCTTTTAGGGGTGAGCCTAAAACGGGTGCATTCATTGTACCATGAATGTGGGAGATTGTCTTCTGGTACTGGGTGATCCTCTTGGTGTGGAGAGGGGATTTGTGAGAAGGGAATTAGCAGTTTCCCTTTAGGATGACTTTAATCCCCTCCTCCCTGAAGAGACTGTAGTGGTGTGTGGTACATTCCCAGCGTATTGCACCAGGTATTCCGGGGTGTGATGTTGCTCATTAGGATCCAGCTTTGGCTGCAAGTCCTGCTGTGGTGTTCCATACCTGGTAGGGTCTAGTCCACAGAGATTCCTCTGGCTACTGGGCATCTTTGGAGCACTCTTACTGACTCCTGACTCTGGAGGAGGAGAGTTTATTGCAGAAGGATCTTGCATGTCACAGTTTGCCTCCTGCCGTGGGGTGCCTGCCTGATGACCTGTGGGATCTTAGGGAATTACTCATAATCCAAGGGCTTTCCCTGGGAAGGTGATTCTGAAGGAGTTTGGTTTATTCCAAGTGCAGGTGTATCCAATAAGCTGCAGGGACTGTTGGTCAGTCACATGCTACAGACATGGAGAGATATAACTAAATGTTGCTTAATTTATGCCCTGCACTGTCTTTGATGTTGGCTTGATCCCTTTCTTCCCCTTGCACTAAGCTGCACCAGCTCAAACACAGCACTGCCTTTTCTCAGGAGGCTCATTGGCTTTCATCAGGCAAAGCAGGAACTTTTGTTTGGGAATTGGGGTCCCTCATGGTATTACGTCTCTGTCTGGGCTGCTGCCTCTGGGTCTTCAGGGTCTCTGGTGCATTCATCTCGTAGTGTGATTGAGTGGGAGCAGTGAGTGACCTGCAGAATTCACAGCAAAGGTGGCTGGACAAGTAAGTTCAAAACCTGGCTGCAATCCCATGGAGCTGCTTTTTAAAGACCTGAGAATAGGCTGAACATCCCTGCGTGAAGGATAAGAGAGTATGGTGCCCAGACCTCTGCCTGGAGAGGGATCTTGTCTGTCCCAGCCAAACAGTCAGGGCAGGCTTAGCTCTCAAGAGGGCTTTACACCAAAAATCCATGGCACTGGCTGCTCTCAGACCTGCCTGTGTTCTCCTCTAAGGCAAAGCAGAACCTGCAATTAGTGTTTCCAGAAGGTGTGAAATGGAGCTGAGCAAAAGCAGGCTCGGTGGTGCTCTGACCCAGGCCTGGTCCTTGCAGCTTTTGCACCTGTGCTGGAACGTGAATTGCTACTCTGTGCTGGTGCCCCTCACCTCTCCACACACTCTGTTTTCATTAGTGTGTGCTCTTTGGTTAAGGACCCTTCTCACTTCCAGCTGAACAAACACTTTCCATAGCGTGTAAAATCCAGCTTGGTGCTAATAGGCGTCTTCCCCCACCTTCCTCCCTCCCCTTTACCACCTTTTCTGCAGCTGGCAGGACAAAAAAGTGTCGCTATTACCTGGCTTATTATCGGCACGGGACTGTAATTTATGACATGTGCTTGGTAAAGTGCCATGCTGAAAACATTTATGGCCCTCTTTGAGTCCTGTGAGGTGGTGGGGAGAGCAAGGGCTGTGGAGGGGAAGCCAGTTGTTCCACCCTTGCAAAACATAGCACAGTCCAAAGGCTTCCTCTGCCTTCTGACAGCAGCGCTGTGGGCAGTGGGCTCAGTGCCCTGCTCTGCTGATGTCAGAGTGGGTTGAGACACCAGTGTCCAGAACAGATGCAAGGTTTTTCTGTGCTTAAGAAACACACAGTTTCTCCCTTTGGAAATGTATTGAATTCCTTATCTTTATTGGTTGTAGTCCTGTACAGAACCCGCCTTCCTCGTGTTTCTCATACAAGTGTCACCTCTTCTTTCCTCCCCCGGTTTCAAGTCCCTATTCTCTCCTGGGAAGGTCTGCAGTAGCTGCCCTGTGTACAGCAAGCTGAGCACGGAAGCTGTGAAAGGCAGGCATTACAGCAGGACAGCTGCCCTGCCCCTGAGAGAAGGGGGGCAAATGAATTGTCCTTGCTGTAGGTGGGCTAGGTTTGAATAGTAATCTAAGGGGCAAGGGAAAGTCCTGGCAGCAGTGACTTTTTCAGTGATTGAAGAGAGATTTGTGAGAAATGAGACTTTATATCCCAGTCTTGAGATGAGTGGTATGGAAATTTGGCATGGGAAAGAGTTTTTTACTCTGGGCTATTTGCTGATTACTGAAAAGTTAATGTTGACTGTTGAGCTCCTCTCAGGAAAACAGCATCATTCATCTTTCAGAGGTATTGGAGCTTGGCTGTCTGCCTTGTCCACTTGTGATTCAAAGGAGAGAGCAGAGACATTTCCCAGGTTCAGGAGCACCGTTTCCCTGAAGCCACTTGGTTAGAAGGAGCATTTGCTTGGCCTGCAGTGAGGCAGGTTCTCTGTACACTGTGGGGAAGGATCACGTGGCAGTTTGTTCTCTTTCTTTAGTTCAGGCTTTGCCAGCTTCTGGGTGAGAAGCAGGTCTCTGCAGCCTTCTGCTTCAACACTGCCATGTGTGCATCCATGTGTTGGAGCTAAAGGAGATGTTCTGGCTGGGGTTGAAGTCCTGGATGCTCTCTGCTACTTGCTGTCTGAAGGTTTGCAAGGTAAAGCCTTGGGAGCTGGATGACATAAGGACATGTGCAAAGCCCACAATACCAAGCTAATGCTGCTTCCAGAGTCATCATCTCTAGCTGCTGTCATTTCTGGACATCTTGTCCAAAGGGTCTCAAGGCTGAGGGTTTGGTCTGGGAGAATGCCTTGAGCCAGAGTTGCTTCAGTCCTGCTGTAGTTGGACAGAATGTGTGTTTTGGATGGCATTTATTTCCCCAAACAGCAGCTATGTAGAAGTTTGCCATCTGGTATAATTTTGTCCTCTGAGCTCCATCTGTCCTGTGCAGTGGGGAGAGACCGAAGCCTCCCGTGAGTGAATCAGCTCATTTTGTCTTAAGCACTATTGGGTGGAGCAGGTTGCTCTGGAGCTGATTCTGCTTCTTCTCACTTGAGCTTAGACATTTAGGTGCCAAACTGGGTGCTAAGATCAGAGATGAAACACTCCCCCACCTTCCTCCCCCCCCCCCATTTTCACTTCTTTGTATGAGGGTAGGCTGGTGGGAAGTTCATGTTGTCTGTGGGGTCCGAACCTTGTTCTGTTGACAGTTCCAGACACCCCATGCCCAGGTCAAATCTCTACCTGGATCCCAGAAAGAGCCCCCATTTCTCAGATGGTGAAAAGCAGATGGGTGGTGTTGGATCCTGCTGAAAACAGGGAAGAACCACAATCTTGAAAGATTTCCCAGTGACATGCAGGGTGAAAGCAGTTTATCTGACAATAAAACCTCTACTGGGTGTGAGATTATTCAACGGGAAAAGGTGGGGGGAAATGGCAAAAAAATGGCAACCTGTCTTAAGAGAGTTCACTGTATGTGCACCTGATAAAAATCATAACATGGGATCAGCTTTCTTCTCTGCTTTCTTGGCTTTTGGCATGTGTAACCAAGCTCTGGCAGGCAGGGCAAATTTCCTTCTCTCTGGGGTAATTGAAAAAGACCATTTCCCCATTTAAAGAGTGAGAGGGAGGTGGGGATGGAAAGGGGAGCTGAGCCAGGCAGCGGGCAAGCCCTGCCCACACTGCTGCAGGAGCTAGCAGAGCCATGGCTCTCCCACCCCCACCACTCTTCACAGCGTTAGGCACGTGCTATTGAGGGAGGCTGGACGGGTATGAAAGGAAACACACATCTGGAAGTTCCTCCAGTTAATTGGGCAATTATTCATACCACTCTTGCTGGAAGCAGCCTGCTACTGCTGAGCCAAAAGCAACAACAACAGACTGTGGGCGTACTCCATCCCTGCTTGGAGTGGGATGTGGCAAGGTGGGGCTGCAGAGGGCAAGTTAAGCAGTGAGGGCATGGACCCACTGCTCCTGGGCTGCTCTGCTTGGCTGTAGAGTTGTGTGGGGAAGCCCTGGAGACCTTGGATGTGGTGAGATGCTTGGGAAGCACTTGCTTCACAGTGCATGTGGGCCCCAGGTGGGGAGGGGGAAGCTGCTGCTCTGGAGCAGCATGAGAACCCAAGTCAACCTGTGCTGGGTTTTTATTAGGAGCTTGGCAGGCTGTGGTGTTGGTGAAGGTAGTCCAGGCCCAGCTGTGCTCTGTAGCACTTTACTCCTCGTAAATACTGGATTCACTGCCATTTCTGCCCAGCTCCCACCTGAGTGAGGCTCTGGAAGGTCATGTCCACCTTTTCCATCTCTCTTCCTTCACCTTCCTCACATCCCTGGTTCCTTCTTAGTCTGACAGCAATGTCGCTGCATGTCCCCATTCCCTGCCTGTTTTCTGGTACAGGTGCTGTGCAGGTGAAGTTCTGAGGGAATGCAGAGCTAGATGGCCTTGTCTTTGGCAGAACATTTCCTAGGATTTGCCTGTGAGTGATCACTTCAGTCTGAGTGGCTTTCCCTATGACAGAGTTGACAGGCCTCAGCAGGTCCTCAGGGAGACGACGTTCAGGAGTGCCCTGGACACCATCAGCCTTGAAGAGTTATCTCTCCTCCTTCTCATCTCTATATCTGGTGGGATATAGGGTTGCTCTGCAGGCTGAATTCTCTGGGATTGCATATCAGTGTGACAGACCACATCTTGAAAGCGCTTCCCTGGAACCGTGGCTGACTGTTCTTTGAGTGCTTTGCCATTCCCTCTTTGCTGCTGAAGCCCACAGGAAGCCTTTCCCTTCCAGCAGAATCTCTTGGTTGATAAAAACAATCCCCTCCTCTCAAACCGTGCCTGCCATACAAGCGAGGAGTGCTGTGTTTGGCCCATCTGCTTCCCACTTTGCCTGAGAGCACATCTCTGGCGCTGGGAGTCATTGTGGCAGCCTCAGAAGTGCATGCTGTGCTGGGCTCCACCAGCATAATTGGAGCCAGTTCCAGCCAAGCCCAGCTGGGATGTGAAAGGAGAAGAATTCCCCTGGTTCCCTCTTCCCTTGTCTTTTTCCCTCTGCCATGAGATGGGTCTTCTCTAAAGAAATTTATTGCCATTAACTCAAGATCTTCCTAAGGATAACATAAACCAGACAGACAGTTTGGCTCCAGGATGAACGTGCAAACGTAAGCAGGGCTGCAGTGGGTCACGCCATGGAGCTGTCGAGTACAGGATCTTCTCCACAGCATCACTGGAGTGAGTGCTGTAGGAAAGGGCTGGAAACAATGCATGCATGGCATGTGTTGTCTTGCCTCTTCTCTGATGGCCCATGGATGTGGTGAAAGGTTTATCTAGTGGGTGATCAGCAAATATTTTTTATCTTCGTTTGTCCATTTTTGAAGTGTCTTAGATGGTGCTAACTCAGAAAGGCTTGGGGATGTAAAGTTCTCTGCATGAGCTTTAGTAGTGGTCTCAAAAGTACTGTGAAGACATCTCAGCATCAAAAAACACTGTAGAGATGGGAGTATGATTCCCAGTTTTACAGGAGGGAGTGAAGACTTTAAATGGCTTATCTGAAATTTCAGTGGGAATCCTTAACAGAGTGTGGTGTTGAAACCAGATTCTCAGACTCCTGTGACTGTTCAGCTTTCCTCTTTGATAATCACCCACACAGAGATCTAAGTTAGGATTGGAACTTATCCTTGAGCTAATGCAGAAATAAACCTAACTGAAGGAAAAGCCTTCCTTACAGTCTAGCTGTATGATGTACTGTAGAAGGAGGACATCGCCAGGTGGAGAGGCCAACCAACAAAACCTGCCTTGTCAAGTATTAGGAAATGGAAACATTGCTGAGGGTCCAGCTGAGGAAATACAATCCTGAAGGTGCTCAGAAAATCAAGATTTGTGGTGGAAAACAGTTTCAGGGAACAGGAGAGAGTTTGGGACAGGATCTGCTGTTCAGCCAGAAGGGAGAAGGTAGAGCTGCCAGCCATGTGGAAGGGATGGGAAAGGTAGGAGGGTGTGTGGAGCTGGGCACTGCAATGGAACAGCCGAGATACAAGCACCAGGGGACAGCTCTCGCTCTCACTGAGGGGAATGGACCGACTCCCATTGACGTCAATGAGGCTGAGCTGGGACCCTTGCGAGAAATATATTGAACACAGACAAATCCAGCAAAGTCAAAACAGATGATGCAGGCTGCTTACTGCAGTCACAGGGAGTTGATTGCGAAACCTCCTAATAAGACAGTCCTGTCAAGCAGCCATCCAAGCCCAGTAGGCTCCAGCCTAGGAGAGGAGCATGGGAGGCTGTGGTGCTGGAGAAGGCATACCCAGGATGGAAGGCTGAAACGCTATGGGATGTGTCCTCACTTTGCTTCAGCATAACCCCACTCGCCACCTTGTTTGTGTGACCTTCTTAGCTGTCTTACCATATTCCAGGTGCTTTTTCTTGAGCTTCCCCTGTCCCACCAATGGAGCTGTTCTGAAGCTGGAGGTGTGGACAGACTGGACAAGCTGTCACAGAGGAATACACTGCTGTAGCTCAGCTGGCGGTGGGAGGCAACTGTGTGTGCACACGCCTAATCCATGGCACAGGCAAATCAGTTCAACTTAGCCAGTGTGACAGAACTGCACTAAGCTGGCTGGAGTGACCTTATTTGCATGGACTAAGCAAAGGCACATGGACTGTGAGGCTGACGTGCAGTAACCGGTTACCGCGTGATAGTCGGTTCCTGTGTTTGCGCTCAGCCTCTGACTCATCACCCCAAACTCTTCCCTTGCTGTGCTTTTCTGTCCCTTGTTCCAGGTTCCCAGTGCCTGGTTTCCTCTGCGTCAGGGATGTCTGTGATCCTACCACAGACCCGTGTCTGTCCAGAGAGTCGTTTTGGCACCTCTCCTGCTCTGCTCCCTGGAGTCTCAACCTGCTCCAGGTTCAGGCTCTCCTAGTCCTCTTCTGAGGGTGCTCAGCCAGCCAGCTCCTGTGGGAACCCAGGTCATGGCTCAGAGTGTATCCCCTCACTCCACAAACCCCTTCCAGCCCAGCAGCCTCCTTGGGCACCAGGACCTGTCTCTCCTCCATCTTTACTTTTATTTTATTATTTTATTACTTGGACAAAGCAGAAAGTCCAGACATAGCTCTACCCTTAGAGAGCAAGATGTGGAGCACTCTCAAGTGAAGTGAGTGGCGAGATCTCGGCAGTATCTTCCCTCTGGCACAGTGAGAATTTGGAAAAGGTGGTGGCGTTGAAGGTAGGGGACAGGATGAAGTTACTAGTCTGGAATACGAAGCCAAAAATAGAAGGAGCTGGGTTTCTGGGTGCTCCTGAGGGTGTCTCATCCTTGACCAAGCACTGGTTCAGGCTGAAGAGCAGAGACTTCAGTGAAGCCACACTTACTCTACACCATATTGAAACAGAGTTCAGTCCAGAAAGATCCATTTCTCCTAAACCTGGAGTTGTACCACAGTTGTAGCTGTGTTCTGACAGAAGGGGCAGATCCGAACCAACTGATTTGTAGGTGGAAAATGCAAAGGAGCGAGGAGAGAGCGCCGGCGTGGAGACAGGCAGGGGCGCTGTTGCTCCTAAAATGCTCCTCCACTGTATGCGCAGTTTCGCTGTTCTGGAAAGAGTGGAATTTCACTTTTGATTCCCCATAGGTAGACTGAACTGAAACTTTGCCTTCCTTTTCACCCTGGATCCACTGAAATAGCAGCATCTTGTACAAGGACCAGCTTCCTTGATGTAAGAGTCATGTTTGATGGGGAATCCAAGAGTGTACGCAGGGACACTCTGTAGTGGGCATTGCCTGAACTTTCAGGAATGGAATGAGCAAGGCCAAAGTGCTAGGGCCAGCAGACATGAAAGACACCAAGAAGGTGCAAAATGAAGGCTATGGAAAAGTGTGGGCTTGCTGTATACTGGGGCAGAGGGCCTAGAAACAAAGGGCATGAAAAAGGCAGATATTCAACACTTTTTTGATACTGGGACCCATAATGTTTAATGCCCTTTTTAATGGCTTAGAATGCACTCTCAGCGAGACTGGGGACAACCAGTTGATACCCCCAAGGGCACAGCTGGTAGGCAAAGGGCACTTCACAAGCTGTCCTCTATCCTGTGCTGTGATGTGCGTTTCAGGACTGACGGCCTGGCATTTTCTGCTGCCTGCACTGCTTGTTTGCTTCATGCTTCAGGCAGCCTTCTTTCTTTGAGGATGCTGGAAGCAAACATTCCTTCTCTAAGTAAGCAGCTGCAGGGACTGTGTTAGACTAGTCACACCTCAGCAAGTTAAATTTGCACCGTGAGCCCTGGTTTTATGTTTGTGGGTTTCCTACAGTAACACCAGGATGTAATCACATGTCACATGTAAGCTACTGCATCAGCCTAATGCACTTTTCTAAGGGCTTGCATCTGGACAGTGAGGTGGGAAAGGACCTGGATATGAGAGAAGGTATGGGCTTGAAGGAAGCCTGCAGCACGTTAGCTTTCCGGCCACAGCCTGGCACAGAGCTGCTTCCCTCTCCCTGCAAACTGGCACATGGGGACTGTGTTCTCAGAGAGGAGCAACCTGAGTGGTTCACCGTGTGTGGTGAGGTAAAGGTATTTCTGGAAGCACACAGGAAAGCAGCAGCATCACCACCTCCTTAGCTGGGCCCAGCTGTACAGCAGTATAGGCAGTGCTGTGTCTTCTGGAGGGTATCTGGGACAGCCACCCCCATCAGTGTCCCGACGTCTCCTTATTGATGGGCATATCATAAATAAGACTGATTTTTCTCTCTCCCTTGTCTCTTTATAGCAAACACTGCTCCTCTCTACATTCCACGGCTCTTCACCTCCCCTGGATATCTGTATGGGTTATGTTTATTGACATGGCAGCATGCAGCACTCAGTGTGTCCCATGTCTGTTGAGGGTAGGCTGGGGCTGTCAGCTTTGTGTCTCCTGAGAGATACCAAGACTGTTTGTTGATTTTGTCTTTAGCTGGTGTTAGATAAACAGTGAAATTGTATTATTTTTGTGCTTCTTCCTATGACCAGCTTAAGCACTGTGGTAGGCACATCAGTCACTGACATCAATTGTTTCCTCTGGATTTTATTCTGAGTGTTTGGTGAAGCCTGCAGAAAAAACACCATTTATCTTTGAAACTCATCTGGAAGGGTGAGAAAATCATGACCCTTATGCTGTTCTGGGGCATAGCTGTGGTTGATGCTGTCTGACATTTTGGGGTGCTGGCCTCACAAGATGGGGGGCTGCTTCTGCCCATCAGGTTCATGTGTTCTCGATCATTCTGTTTATCAGTGTTAAATTTGCTGTTTCATGGTGGTGACATCCTCAGTGCAAAACCAGAGCCAGCAAACCTGGGCAGCCTATTCAAGGAAACCTCACCTCCCAGGGCTCTCTTTTCTCTGGTGGATCCTCTGGTATTCTGGAAAGTGTGAGTCCTGCCTAAAGTTTCTGCATGAGGAGGTGTTTAGGGAAAATCTGTTTACTCTTTTCTGGTGTCTGATAGAAGTTGAGCTCTCACAGCAGCTTTCTGTATGGGCTCCTCCTATGGTAAAGAGTCAGAGCATTGGCTTCTTGATGGTTCGGTCTGATTTGGGTGAAATTTGCCATTGGGTTCCAAGCTGTTGGGGATGGATGAACAAACCCAAACAGCATGACTGCTTAAATTTTATTTCCATTGGAAACCAGCTTGAAGGAGCCAGCTCCACTTTTCCCTATGGGATTGCTTGTGACCAAAAACATTGCAGAGGTTCTGCTTCCTGGTACCTGCATGGGATCTTTTGTGGCTGTAAACTCATTCTGTGCCTCTGGAACCAGCTGACAGATCTTGATATACAACAGCTGACCTGAAATGGCAGATCCTACTGCACTGGGGTTTCAAGAAACCAGAGGAGAAAACTGGGTGAATAAATACTTGATCTTGGGCTTCTGCCAGAAGAGAGCAAGACCTGCTGACACAGTGGAGACACAGGAGTAAGACCAGTCATGTTCTCAGGTGCTGGGGCCTTTCAAAGTGAGTATGCTGGCCCTGGTAGAGTGGGCTTGCTCCAGACAGGTCCTTCCCACTGGACTTCAACAAGCAGGAGGATGAAGATGCTGGGAGAGGTGATCCAAGTAGATTTTGGCCTGATTTTACTCACAACTTGGGACTTTTGTTTGTGGTACAAATGTAAAAGTCGGGGGCCACTCTCCCTCTGCAGCCCAGCAGAATTATAGAATCTTAGAAACTCCTGAGTTGGAAGGGACCTACAAGGATCATCAAGTCCAACTCCTGGCCCTGCACAGGACTACCTCAAAAATCTCACCATGTGCCTGAGAGCCTTTTCCAAACATTTCTTGAACTCTGAGAAGCCTGGGGATGTAACCACTGCCTGGGGAGCCTGTTCCAGTGCCTGCCCCACTGTGGGTGAAGAACCTTTTCTTAATATTTGATCTAAACTCCCTCTGACAAAGCTTCATGCTTTGGTTCTTCACCATGTGCCAACAAATTGTGCCTAATCAGCAAGATTAGAGCATGCCACAGTTTCCTTCCAAGCTCTATATCCAGCTTTCCTTCCCACAGAACTCAGCAAGGGAGAGGGCAGGTCAAAGAGTCCGCAGCTGGTGTGAGTGATGGTTTAGCACAGACAACATATTCTGAACCACAAAAAGGGTGGTGGAGTTGCTGCTCTGGAGTGATTCAAGACTCTTCAAGAAGAACAGAAGAGATAAGGAGAACCAGGCAAACTATCCTTGGAAAGATAAACAGAACAATACAAAGTGAGTTACTGTTGAGTTAGGAAGAACAATTGTTGAGAGCAACAAAGGTGTTTCTAGAACTGCGAACTTTTTAAAAGGGAGCCAGGATAAAGAGACCATTAACAACTGGGCAAGCTGTGACCTCCTCTGAACCTGAAGGAGGATCCTGGCAGAGCTCCCAGGCACATCATCTCCACATGTCTGATGCTCTGCAAACATCTGCCCAGCACCTTGAGGTTTTGCTGAAGGCAGTGCTGTAAGTCTAGGACAGTGCCTGATAGCTCAGCTCTTGCTGCCTGGACTGACTGACTTTGGCATCGAGTGGGACAGATGACTGTTATCCTGCTGTGGAGCTGTGATGTGATTTAATTCCCACAAAATACTGGTGCTGAAATATGTTTCTGGATCCTGCAGTTTGAATACAGCTGCTGTTTCTTTGGACTGTCTCATACTTCTCAATCCTAATCACAGAAGCCCTTGGAGGTAGCAAAGATGAAGCGCTGAAAGACCTTATTGTTACATTACAAAAAATACTCTTTCTGGCTTCTTCTTTTCTGTCATGGCAAATCACACTGCCAGTCTCCCTTTCCCAGTTCTTGTCATGGTATGTAGTGAGATTCTTGAAGTTGTCCTCCTGTGCAGGGCCAAGAGCTGGACTTGATGACCCTTGTGGGTCCCTTTCCAACTCATGATATTCTATGGTTCTGATTTTTCCACCCCTCTGTAACCATCTACTGCCCTTCTGCCCCATCCTTCATCTCCTTCCTGCAGCTTCCCTGGTGCTGTGATGCCCTGAGAGCAGATGTGCTGCCCATGGTGGATGGAGATGGTTCCTGCTGTGCCACACTGTCTGTGAGCTGTCTGGCTCCTTGTGCAGTTCCTGGCATGAGCCTCTGTACGTCAGCTCTGTGCATTGTGGTCTTGTGTTTGAAGCCAACTCTTGGCTGCAGTATTCCATGCACTTCCCACTGATTGCAGCACCCATGCAGTCATGGATGGCAGCTGGCAGCAATGTGCCAAACAGCAACAACACATGAGCATGTCAGCACTGTCTTATGCTGGTTGCCCCTGGATACTTCAGAATAGCCTGGCCCTGGAGCCATGTGTTTTCCCTGTGGGTCTCCTGCCCCTGTGAGTGGGTTGTACAAGGTGACCTCCGGTGCTCCCTTCCACCCTCAAGCATTCTGTGCAGTAAGGAGTCCTCCTGCAGGGGAGGATGTTCCGGAACCGGGGCGGCATGGCACCCAGGGTCTGTAGGTGGGAGGTGATGCTCCCCTGCTGCGGCAGGTAGTGTTGTATTCAGACTCAAAGAGGAGAAGTGTAGCAAGCATTTTACCAGGAAATGAGCTCAGGGAGCTGGGTACTCAAGTGATAAATTGCTGGAGTGTGTAGATATGAGTCCTGTAGCCCTGTGTGGGACCTGGCCTGGACACCAGGAGCACTTTAGAAACAAGACAGCAAAGATGTGCCTAGGGTCCATGGAGCACAGTCTCACACAACCAAATGTTTGTTTTCCTAGTGCTGCTTCTGGAGCCTTGTCTGCCTGAGATGGTAGTGCGGGTCTGTTATTTCAGGCAGAAACAGCCAGGCTGAAATACCCAGAAACTGTAAGGTTTTTCTGCAGAACCAACCTGAAAATCTTTCTTGGAGGCTGTACATCAGTCTGCCATGGCAAAAACTATCCATGTATGAAACCATTTTACAAGACAGTTGGAAGCAGAGATGCTGAGGTAAGTTGCAGATTCCCCCTCTGAAAGCACAGTCCTGGCTGTGGATTCCTTACTGTGCTGGACCACAGAGGTTCCTGGTATTCATCAGGATCCTTGCATACCTTTCCTCCACCCAAGGCCACTGTTGTAACTCGACCTCAGCTTCAGCATGCCTTCTGCTTCCCTTCCCTGAGGATGTGTGTGAGCTGGCTCCTACATCCCTGAAGTTTCTCTGAAATAGGGAGGGGAAGACTGTAATAATGGCACAGGGGTTCATTGGACTGCTCTTTCCCACCCTCCAGATAATGCCACTGAGACTGGCTGGGATGTTTTGGTGCATGGACAAACTTCTGCAGCAAGTGGCAGTGAGGTGAGTGGTGCTGGAGGCCTCCTTTGTGATTTCAGAGCACAGCAGCGTGTGCCAGTCCAACAGAGGCACCCTCGGGGCTGAGCCTGCCACAGGCCAGCTCTCTGAGTATGCACACCTGAAGGTGCATCCCAACAAGGGGAAGGACAGGATCCTTATCCTTTGAAAACCCTTTCTGCTTATGGCTGAGGACACCCAGGATAGAAGTAGAAGGACAGCACAATTATGCTATGTGGCCCCCCAAGTTCACGCTACATCAGGACCTGACTCTGCCTGGAGTCTCTACCTGCAGGCAGAGGTTTCCCTTGGTCGCAGCAGCTCTGCTCTGTCTCAGATGCAGCTGCCTGTGAGCAGGTTCCACCCAGGCCCGTGGTTCCATCAACACGTGCTGCACTGGGAGTGCCTCTGCTTGGAGCCAGGCCTGCCCACTCCAGTCCAGTGGGACAAGCACACACAGCCAGGGGTTGCCTGCAGCACCTGCTTGCTGCTGATCCTGACACGGTGCCCTCGTTATGGGTCTGTGTTGTGAAACAATGACTGCCTTACACAAATGAGACAGCAAAGATTTTTTGTCTGGTGATGCAGGGCTCAGGTTCCCCTGTGCTCACACACAGCATTGTGTCAGAGGTACAGTGTCAAAAGACTATTGGATAGGGCAAATACTAGGAAGAAATGGAATCATCCCAGAGCAGAGAGAAGCAAAAAAAGTTACAGAAAATAAAGTGAGGAGCTGCTTCAGAGGAGCCTTCTGCTGAGCTCTGAAGCCTGATGCTCTATAGGCCAAGTCCTCAGCCAGTGCACAGATGTGGGCATTGAACTGCACAGGGACATTGTGAGCTGGCTGTCACAGACCTGCACCCACAGCTGGGGACCTGCTGTACTCTCTGAGACCCTCACAGCACACCTGGCCAGGGCTGCTCAGGACAGCCACAGAGATCCACTCTGGCATAGCAGCAGGGCCTCAGGAGGGAGCAGCATCCCAGCCACAGTGCTGCTGGCAGCAGAGCCTGCCAGGGAATTACAGATTAATGTGGGACTGATCTGAGATGAAACACTTTGGATCAGGACCACAACCAAAAATATTTCGAGTTGGATCAAACTGATCCAAACAAATCTGTTTGTTTCCTGCTTTCCCAGCAGACTTCAGTCTTAAAGGTCACAGAGCTGTGAAGTGTGGCTAGGCACAAGTGGATTTTCCTTTAGGAAGATTACAATGACAGAAAATTCCTGACCAGCTTTGCCCTAAGGGCGAAGAAGGGGGTGATTCACCTCTCCCAGTTTTAGACCTCTTTGTGAGGAGCTGAGACACTGAGCCCTGGAATGCAGAGGGTTTGGCATCTCTAGCCAGCACAGAGGTCCCCACTCCCCAGGGGACAAGGCCAGCAGGAGTGATGGCTGGTCTCCTGCATATTCCTGCATGCTGAGTGGAGGCCTGGACTCCTCAAAGCATCCCTCCAAACTGCTGACTTTTGGGAAGTGGCAGCCAGCCCTCCAAACTGCTGACTTTTGGGAAGTGGGAACCTTTCCAAGCCTTAGGGACTATGTTGACATGGTGTGAAGGTATGCAGACAGGTTTAGGCAGACAGTGACAAGAACAATCAGACTTATCCTTTTCAACAACTGCTTTTTTGATAACTGCCTGTATTGTTAGCCAGCATCAGCCAGTGACTCAGAGATGGAAATGTGCAGGGACAAGCTTTGTAACTGTCCCACCTGCTGGGTCCTCGTTCTCTCCCAAAAGCAGGGCCCTGATCCACACCCCTGTGGGCCAAGCTCTGGAGCAGCTGGTGCTGGCAGGAGCAGCCTGAGGGCTGCTCTCCTCTGTGGGTGTCTCACTGCAGGCAGCTTTGCAGGAGATGCTTGGAGCATCTCTGGAGAACTGCTAGCTCCCACCTGAGTGCAGGTCACTGATTCAACCTGAGGGCTGCCAGCTCTGTGCTGTGAACTCAGCTCAGCATCTGGTTGATCCCCGAGCTTACCTCACCACCAGGATTTTCCACAGGTGGGATTTCCCTGGGAGAGCGCAGCCGTGGGAGAGCACAGCGAGGCTGTGGCTGCTGGCGAGGCGCGCTGCTCGCCGCATGGCCAGCTGCAGCCTGTTGTGCTGCTCACCCCATGGCCAGCCATGGCCTGTTGTGCTGCATGGCCGGCTGCAGCCTGTTGTGCTGCATGGCCGGCTGCAGCCTGTTGTGCTGCTCACCCCATGGCCAGCCATGGCCTGTTGTGCTGCATGGCCGGCTGCAGCCTGTTGTGCTGCATGGCCGGCTGCAGCCTGTTGTGCTGCTCACCCNGCGCTGCTCGCTGCATGGCCAGCTGCAGCCTGTTGTGCTGCATGGCCAGCCACGGCCTGTTGTGCTGCATGGCTGGCTGCAGCCTGTTGTGCTGCATGGCCGGCTGCAGCCTGCCGCGCTGCTGCGGCTTCCTGCAGTCTGCTCCTGTGGGAGCCTGGCTCTCCCACGCAGGTGTGCTGAGGGAGTGGGCCCTGCACATCCACCTGGCAGCCAGAGCTGCTGCTGCTGGAGAAGTGGTGCGGGGGCCAGCTGTGTGCAAGCAGCTGTGTGCACATAAAGGCATGTGCAGGGACACACTGGGGTACTCGGCCTGTGTCCCTCACCTCTGCTGCTGGCCTGTGTCTAACTGATGTAGGCTAGCTGCTAAACTAAGAACTTGCCCTTCAAATTTGGCAATGTCACTTTAATTCACAGAGCACTTGTAAGATGCTCAGATGTATTTGGCAACTGTGGTCTGTTTTTATTAGTGAAATTATAGCATATGATATTAAAAAGTCTTCTTTCATTGCTCTGGTTGAATGGGATGCCAAATGCAAATCCATTTAGGTAAGCGAAATGGATTTATAAACTTCCTTTNGTGGTGTGGGGGCCAGCTGTGTGCAAGCAGCTGTGTGCACATAAAGGCGTGTGCAGGGGCACACTGGGGTACTCGGCCTGTGTCCCTCACCTCTGCTGCTGGCCTGTGTCTAACTGATGTAGGCTAGCTGCTAAACTAAGAACTTGCCCTTCAAATTTGGCAATGTCACTTTAATTCACAGAGCACTTGTAAGATGCTCAGATGTATTTGGCAACTGTGGTCTGTTTTTATTAGTGAAATTATAGCATATGATATTAAAAAGTCTTCTTTCATTGCCCTTGTTGAATGGGATGCCAAATGCAAATCCATTTAGGTAAGCGAAATGGATTTATAAACTTCCTTTTGCTGTGCCTATGAAACAGCTGACAAACCCAAGCCTTGGAGTTTCTCTCCTTTTCTGGTGTGGGAGCTGGGTGCTGGATCAGAAGCAGCAACAGAGAGTGCTCTGACCCTGCCCACTGCCCACTGAGCCAGAGCTGCCTGCACACTCAACCCCACCTTGCCTGAAGCCAGCCGGGGATGGAAGGGAACAGACTGTTCAGCTCGGTAGGGGTTGGCTGGAGGTGGCTCCTGGGAGCCACAGGAGGAGCCCCTGTACCTTCACTGGGCTCTGCTATGACATGGCTGCACCAGGAGCTGCCTGCAGGCTCCCTGGCAGAGAGCTGGGCTGCCACGGCCTGCAGAATGCCCTCACTGGCGCTGGGGCTGATATGTCCAGGGCCATAGAAGAGTCTATGGCACAGGAGAGGTGATCCCAGACCTCTCCAACCCTGAGGACAGAGCTGGGCAGAGCTGAGACCACTGAGTGTTACCTTTGGCAGGTCCCTTCCCATCGTGTTTACCCTCTGAGACCTCAGTAGTGGCATTATCTGTGGAAGATACCTGCGTTCTGATGCAGATATTTTTCCTTTCTCTATTTCTGTGGCTGTTCATTGTGCACTGTGGCACAGTCACTCTGGCACCTGGCTGTACACCTGAGGCACCTCTGTAGCCTGCAGAGGGGAACAGTGCCCTTGTGGGAGGGCTGTGCTTGGTGGAGGTGCTGGCCAGGGCGCTCCAAGCTTGCTCTCCATGTTCACACTGTTGCTGATCTCCACACTTGACTTGCCTCCTCCTGTCTCAATTTTCTCTTAAACAACTGCAATGCTGCCCACTGCACCTCCCAACCTGCCCTGGCCTGGGAAAGCTGTCCACATTCCCGACTAGTTCCTGCGTTGCTTATCTTCATTTCATCCCCTCATAATATCCCAGAGGCCACTCTTCTGGAAGTTCTTCCAGAAACCTGATGATCCCTACCACAAACCCCTGATGGATGCAATTGCCCAGTCCATAGGAACAGTACCCTGCAGGTCTGTAGGTGCAGCTCCTCGGGTGCTGTGATCTGTGCTAGTGCAAACCCACAAGATGCAGAGCTTGTGCAGCATTAGCAGCATTGAGTCATCATGATAGTCCAGAACATTTATAGTTTTATTTCTAGCATAGAGACTCTTTCTTCCCAAAGGATCTGAAATCCTGGGGATACTGCTGCTGTGTCTGATCTGGGTCTTTTCAATTTGTGCTAGGAAGGAGGGTGAAGGAACCCCATCTGACCTGGCCTTATGGAGCATGAGATTGTCCAAGGCCAAGATGGGCTCCAAGGATGTAGGGATGGCAGAAGAGGACACAAGGGAGAGAGGGAGTGAACCTCTTTGGTGGCACATGAGGTGTTGTGTATTCTGTGCCTGCAGTGGCAGGCTGGGTACTGCTGGCGGGGTCAGACTGCTTTACCATGGGCCTGTTAGCAGGGATGTCCAGGTCATCAGGGTCCTGAGGGAGCTGAGAGCTGCCCTTTTCCAACATGTTGTGCCCTTGCTGCCTGTCCTGCAGCCAGCCAGGTACCTCCACCCGGTACCTGGGGAGCAGCAGCCACCCTGGCTGGCACTTCCTACATGGAAGCACGGGAGGAGGGAAGTGATTCAAAGCCACCCAGTGAGTCAGCGGCTGAGCTGGGAATAAAGCAAAAGTCTTTTGCTCAAACCACTCACTCAGCCACCTTCTCTGGGGAGGTTGGGTACATTCAAAGGGACTTTGCCTGCTTCAGCAGTTTCCAAAGAATCGGGGCTGCAGGCATAACCCAGCAGATACTCTTCCCCAAGCGGCACTTGCAAGACCGGTTACTTAGAAAATTATAATGAGCCAAAGGGCTGAGGCAGCTGCTCCCTGGGGCAAAGCACAAGGATCTGCAGGGGAGAGAGTGGTGAGACTCAGACCCTGACTCCAGCCCTTATGCAGTCACAGGGGGAGTGAGGTACCCAGACGTTCTAATGCAGGGTCTAGCTGAGCAATCAGAGCAGTTTAATGATTTACTGCCTGATGTACGCCACCATCACTGTGTGTGCTTGGCCACGTGGCCTCTGGCAGGGCTGGCTGTAACACAAAGGGATGGCACAGTGCTCTGCAGCCCTGCGGATCTCCCTGCATCCTGTGGCCAGAGTTGGGCACTTCTGCTAGCACCTGGGGGTGCTTCCCCTCCCCAGTACCCAGAGGTGGGATCAGGCATCTGCCACGGCTGTGTCCTCCTCTGCAGCACATGGCAGCTCCACCGTCCTCTTCCTCCCGCTCCGCTGCCTCCCTGGGATTTAGCTTTTGGAGCAGCTTATCTCTGTTTCCAGTGTGCGGCCAAGCCAAGCTGTGCGTGTTCCTTGTCTGTGAGTCGTTCCAGCCCTGCTCTCTGCCAGCTCTGGTGGAAGGCAATGGCTGGCAGCCGAGCCCGCAGCCACCACCGGGCTGGGCCTTGCTGAAGCTCTGAGCCGCTTGGTGGCCTAGCCAGCCCAGCCGTAGGTGGCTGTGGTGGCCGAGGCGTCAGCCCTGGAGGAAAGGCTGTTTGTTTACCCGGGGCTGTGGGCGTGCTTGCCCACGTCTGAGGGGCATGGGCCAAGCTGCAGTGTCTGGCGAGTGACTGAGAGAGGACGGAGTGTGCAAGGTGTGGGAGCTGTGGTTTCTGCACAAAGAGGAGCTGGTGCACAGCTCTGTCAGTGTCTTGCAAAGAAGTGGCCCCTGGGTTTGGAAAGGAGGCATAGGGAGAGTCCCAGCTCTCTGTGGTGCAGCTGGATGGCTTGTTTGGGTTTCCAGCAGCTTTTCTGGAGGTTGAGCTCATGTTTGCTCTCTGTCCTTCTTCAAAGTGGTGGAGCAGTGATGGAAGCCCAGGGCTCCTCTTGCTCTGGAGATAGGAGATTCCCCGCAGCTGCCACTCTTCTGGCTTGTCCCCAGCCCAGTAAGCCCAGTGGCTGGAGCTGTGTGGATGTCCTCTACCATCCCAGAGCCTACACAGAATGGAGCAGCTGGCTGTTAATGTAATTCTGGCCCAAACCCTAAACCATCATCTCTCTGTGGCTGTCTGGAATAAGCTGACACATGCTCATATGCCAGAAAAAGCAAAGCACAGCCCATTATCTGAGGCTGCAGGGGTTGTTGGGTGGAAACTCTGGGGAGATGCTGACACTGAGCTGCTTGTCTCCCAGCTGACTGGTCTGCACCTCCTCCTGGCCTGGACCATGCTGAGGGGGGTGGATGGAGGGGATGCTGCAGTGCGAGGAGCTGTGGAGCTCTTAGAAGGGAAGGGAGATCTGTCCTGATGCTGTCACTGTGCCATAGGGACAGGGATGGATTCCTTCACCCTGCAGTAACCAGATGATGAATCGGACTGGCTGCCTGTGGAGGAGCACCCCAGCTGGCCCCCTGGCTCCCTCCAGCAGGCACAGATGTGCTCGGTGCTTCGATGGGGAGCTGTGGTGCTGCTGCTGCTCCTGTGCCTGCAGGAAGCTTCTGGCATGGCTGTGGAGCCAGCACCCTTGGGGAGGTGAGGGGCTGGGTGTCTGTGTCCTCTTTTGCATCTCTCTAACAAGGCATGCCCCATGTGGGATCCCGTTTTCTCTGGGCTATACCACTTCATTCTCTTCTATCTGTTGGAAGCACAGGGGGTTGCTTGAAGCCTTGCCAGGCTGGCAGTGAACTGGGAGGGCTCCAGCTGGCATGCCATGGCTAGCCCCAGGCTCGGCCGCCCTCTGACACAGGAACCCCAGTGGGAAGATTATTCCCACACAGGCAAGCGGTCACAAATCAGGGCCAAGCTCTGTTTCCTCGCCCTCTGTGCCCAGTGTTGGGATATTTTTACAGTCACCGCTTGAATTCTGCCTTCTTTGAGAGCTGGGAAAGGGAAAGGGGGAGGCTGGAGACATCCCTGTCCTTTGGTGTATGGTCCATGGTGAAGCAAGGTGTCCCCAGTCTGCCAGTGCAGCCCCCAGCCCCATGACCAAGTTCTGTCTATGCTCAAGAGCTGCAGTGAAGAACCAGAGAAGAGCAACCATGAAGCACAGCTGGGTTGGGACATGCAACCTCCTACCAGAGGTGCTGCTGTGGTGGGATGGGATGCAGCAGCCCCCTGGGATGAATTATCACCCTGCAGTTGCTGATGACAGAAAGATCAGCATGGTTACGCTTCCCTGACAATCTCTTTATGCCAATTTCATGCCTCAGATCTACCCAAGATCTGCCCTTTTTCTATGGGGAGGATGGCATGTGAGGGGCTCCTCCTCCACCCACAGACCCTGGCCTGCTGCCACCGCCTTTGGGGGCCATGGCAAAGTCATGCCACACTTTAATTACATCAATTAATTCCTGAATACCAGCCTTACTATGGCATGGGGCAGGGCAGGGGGCCGGGAGCGAGGAGCACAAATGGGCTGTTGTATTGTCCTCCCGTCTCATCGCCTGCCAGGTCCTGCTGGCCTGCCCCCATGCTCTGAAATACTGAGATGCCTCATGGCCTGCCCCAGGCACTTGGCTCTAGCTCTGCTCCAAATTGGATGCCCAGGATCCTTTCTGAAGACTCCTTGTGCCAGAAAAGAAAGAGCTGGGGGCTGTGGAAGTCGGCAAGGGTCAGGGGCCCAGGGGAACAGGCAGTGCTGTGCCCATCACTGGGGTCACACCAGGAGTGCCATGGTCCATGAATGGGGGTCATTTCCCAGAGTGTGAGGTGGTCTCTTGGCTGTGTCCCCATGAGGATGCTCAGGACAGCCAGAGCTTACATTGACCCCATGGCTCCATGAGGTGTTGCTTCACCCCAGCTGATCTCAGCTGCAATGCCAGTGGCTGGAGAGCTGTCGGCTCCCCTGAGACCATCCTGCTGCGTGGTGGCTCAGGGAAGTTCACATGTGAGCTGGCTCCGATGGCTGTGCTCCCCACTCCCAGATCCTGTCCCATGCTGACTCTTGATTTTCCCAAGGGAGTGAAGCCCCTTTCGTGCCCCCAGGCTGTGCGAGGCCTCTCCAGCGACGTGGAGGATGGCCAAGAAATCTTGCTGATGCCTGGGAGACATAGTCCTCAGCCTGCTGTGGGCAGCCTGGGGAAATCAGGGCGTTTTGTCTCTCTGGGTCTTGCTTCTTGCAGCTGGAATGGTGGCATCATCCCAGGCCAGGGCCCCCGGACCAGGAAGGGTGTGCTAGTGGCTGCTGGGCAAGGACCAGGGCCTTGATGAAGATGGGGAGAAAGGCACCTGAATGGTTGGTTGAGCTCCTGGGTGCAAACCCTGCAGCCACTGGAGCTGCTTTGCCATGGGGCTTGAGATGTGCCCTGCACAGCCAGCTCTCTGCCCTCTCTGTGCCCTCTGCCCTCTCCACCAGGAACCCCAGAGACACTCTAGAAAATACTGGTTAGCCACTGCTACGCTCCTTTCTTGTTCATTGCTGTTAGAAGAATTCCTCTGATGGCTGCCCATCCCTGGGGCCCTCTGCTGCTCTAGGATAAGCTGGGCAGGGAGAGCCCTCAGAGTCATGTCATGTGGCACCCAGGAGCTCAATTTCCTTTCTCCCTTTTTCCTCTCCCTGGAGCTGAGGCCACACTTTGCCCCAGTGCCTCTTTTTCTCTGATATTTTATCCCTAGGGGTTGGGTGCTTTTCAGCAGCAAGCTGAGGCCATGCTGGGGCAAGATGGGCAGAGCTGCCCACTGGTTGCTGGTTCCTGGTCCCAGGCAGGGCAGGGTGGGCAGAGCTGCCCACTGGGTGCTGTTTTGGCAGCTTTGCTGAGGCATTGGCTGTTGGTGGCCCCACTCTCAGCAGGAACATTTGGAGGAGGCAGTTCCATTCAGCCCATTGTCGTATAATCTGCAGGAGCATTTTTGGGAGGGTTTTTACTCATCTGCTGGCATTTCCCAGCCATGGGTCCTCCCATCCCATCAGGGGCTCAGCCCTGTGCTACCCCTCCACCAGCCCTGTGGTGCTGCTGTGCTCATGTGGCTGCCCTGCTCAAAGAGCAGATGGCAAATGATTAATGGGTGTGGGAAAGTCTTTGCATGGATTGCATGCAGCTGGAACAGAGAAGAGGGAGAAAAAGAAAGGAAGAGGAAAAAGAAAATGAAAAAGGGGAAAAAAGGGAAAGGGGGAAAGAAAAGAAGAAAAAGGAAAAGAAAAAGATAAGAAAAGAAAAAAATCCCATAATAATAATTAAAACAAGAAGAGAAAAAAGAAAAATAGAAAGAAGAAACAGAAGGTAAAGAAAAGAAGGACAAAAAAAAAAAAAGAAAAGGAAAAGGAAAGAAAAGAAAAATGCAACAGTGATCGAAGTACCATGAGGAAACAGCTCTGGCCTATGTGGTGCTTTTGGCTGGGAGCACTTCCCAATGGGATGATATGCCTGCAGGGCTGTCTGGGGAAAAGCCAGGCTACACTTGTGCCTTTACATCCAGGCTTCTGCATGGATGAAGACTTTGGAATCAAAAATGCTAAATGGTCAGAGGGTGGAGCATCTCCCCTGTGAGGAAAAGCTGAGAGGTTGATGTTGTTCAGCCAGGAGAACAGAAGGCTCTGGAGAGACCTTAAAGTCCCTTCCAGTACTTAAAGGGGACTTGCAAGAAAGGTTATACAAAGCTTTTAGCAGAGTCTGTAGTGATGGGTGGCAGTGTATGAGCCTGGACAAATGTGTTTGGATATGTAGCATGTGGGCTGGTGTGTAAATGGGATCTGTGACATCCTCCTCACAGCTGTCAGGAAGGGCTGGGTGTGAGCTTGTACCTGTGTGTGCAGGTGTGCTGCTCTTGGGGAGACAGGACCCAATGCAGTCCCAGGGCCTGAAATAAAATAAGGGGATAATTTTTGCAGTGAAAGCATTCTCTTCACAGCAGAAGTTTGGAAAACAAATAGCTCTTCCAAAACAAATGGGGTTCATTTTCCTCAACACCAGAGAGAGCTGCCAAGAGGTTGCTGGGTGGGAAAGGCCATGTAAACATTGGTTTAATCCCTCTGTCCTCCCACTGCCTGCAGGGATGGTCCACCAGCATGCCTGCCTCTTGCACCCCAAGATGCTGCCAGGCTCCATGGAGGAGCCTGGGACTGCTCCTCTCTCAGGTCATCCCTGGCTGCTCCTCCTTGGCTCCCCCAGGCCTGCCTGCCCAGTGGCTGAGGTTCCTGGCTGGTTTTTATCCCCTGCCAGGACTTGCACTCCCCTTGCTGCAAGAAAGAGCAAGGGGACATTTGTGCATCCCAGAGCAAACAGGGGGCTTATCAAAGATTCACAGAGAGAGACAGTGAGAGGCAGCAGCAGGAGCTACAATAAGGGAAATTCCCCATGAAGACAGACAAATCATGAGGCCACTGGGAGTGTTCTCCCATACCGTAATAGGGCCTGGAGAGGGCTGGGGATCTGACTTGGAGACACTCAGATGGAGTGGGGTGGGGTGGGAATCTACCCTTGGAGGTACTTGATGGGAGCAGCCCCGGAGCAGCCTGCTTGGAGCTGGCCCAAGTGGGAGCAGATTGTTCCCTGAAGCTCCACCATCCACCCTGCTCTGGGGAGCTCTCTCCTGGAGTGGGGGCTTGCAAGTGCCCCATGCTCACAACCCAAGCAGGGTAGCAAGGGTGGGCATGGAGACTCCTGCCACCCCTTCTGTTCCCTGCAAGAGCAATGAGTTCAGGTGCTGCATCCTCATGTCCCAGTGCTGCAAGGGAGTGCGTCTGCATGATAGCCTGCATCTGTGCTTGGCTCCCATGAGCCAGAGACCACTCTGCTTCATTCTCCTCAACTTTATCCTCCTACTCCTCCTCCTCCAGCATGTTGTTCCAAAGGCCCTTTGGCATGGCTGCTTGCTGTGCACTGTCTGATACAGTTGGAACCAGTGTCTTGGTCACCAGAACCACTGGGTCCCAGAAAAGACCTGGGACAAGGTTCAGCAGCATCCGGCAAATGTAGAATCTGCTAAAAAAATGTTTATGGAATAGCAAAACCTTGAGGAAAGAGACAAGACAGGCAGCAACTCTGTGAGACCTTTGCCTCAGGAGCGGGAAGAAGGAAACATAAGGAGCCATTTATTTTAAGTAAACTATAAATATCAGACTATAACAAATTCATGTAAGAAAAGAAGAGTTGGTCTGAATCCAAGGATTTACAAAAGGGCTTGAGCAAACATGTGTGATTGAGTCTGGCAATGTGGTGTGTGCGTGTGTGCTGGTGCGTGTGCTAATCAAGGGAAGTAGCACTAGATACGGCATCAGCCCCAAATTAAAAACAGAGCAAATTCAAAATCGAGAAAAAAGTGTGTTGGAGTCTCGTGGCTGATGATCAGATCAGTAGGTGGGAAGTGAGAGTGGAGCACGTCTCTCTGAAAATGCCAGCTTCAGTTGGGAGCAGCTCTGTGCTGCTGTGCCATGCTGCCATCCCCAGCACTGCCAGTGGAGAGCATCCTGAGCACACGGGGATGTGGAGCTGGGGGATCTGCTGGACGGGCTGCTGTGGGGGCTGCAGCTGCCACTGATGCCTGTGTCCTTCACACAGGAGGCACCTTCACTGGTGCTCCCTGCCAGGACTGGTGTGGGCTGTCAGGTCAGTTCTGGGTTTGTACTACCACTGCCAACCTCCTTTCCAAGTCCCTGTGAACTCTGACAAGCTGGGATGCAGCCACATCCTCATGGGAATACCAGGGTATTCCCAGCTCTATCAGCTGCCTCCCTGGAATGCCTTGGGGAAGAAAGTGCCAAGAACAGTGTCTGGTGGATGCAGCTGCCCTGGGGTCTGCATGGCCAGGGCAGCCCTGCTAGGGAGGGAATTGGGCAGAGCTTGTTCATCACCATGGAATCTCAGGATGGTTTGTGTTGAAAAGGACCTTAAAGCCCATCCCATCCCACCCCTGCCATGGGCAGGGACACTTCCCACTATCCCAAGCCCTGTCCAGCCTGGCCTTGGGCACTGCCAGGGATCCAGGGGCAGCCACAGTTTCTCTGTGCACCCTGTGCCGGGGCCTCCCCACCCTCACAGAGAACAATTCCTTCCCAATATCCCATTTATCCCTGCCCTCTGGCAGTGGGAAGCCATTCCCCGTGTCCTATCACTGCATGCCCTTGCTAAAAGTCCTCTCAAACTCTCTCGTGGGCCTTTAGGTACCGATAGGCCCTTTTTAGGCACAAGAGGGCCTCACTTAGGACTGATGTTTACAGGGTCACAAGATGATTTGCTTTAGCCACCAGTAAGTTTCCATCCTGGCCAGTATCCGAGTTGGAAGCTACAGGACGTTTCTTCTGGTAACAATGGTACTGTTCCACTTGGGCTACGACTCATTTTTTCCAAAGATCTTGTAACAATGGTACCAATTCACTTGGGCTGTGATTCAGGTAAATGATTTACCAAGACGAACAAGAATTACTGCTTATCCTTTGTTCCCTATCTTGGTTAGGCAGCTGATGTTCCTGTTACATGCAGGATTGTTCCCTCCTGTACCACGCAGGAGCACCTGGTACAGTCAAGGGATGCTTCACTGCCCAGCTACCATCAAGATTTATCAGGAACTTCTAACACTGTAGAGCTGGCCTGAGGAGGGGTGGGGGCAGCATGCACCACCACAAGACCCATCCCAGGGAAATGCCACAAAACCAGCCTTTCTTGCCCCAAACTAGCTGGGTTGGTGAGCAGTTCTTGGGTTGCAGAGCTTCAGCTTTTTGCAGCAGTCTTGGAGCTTGCTTGCACTCTATGAGCACTAGTAACTCTGTGCTCATACTTGGGCAGCTTTTGGCTGATCTGCCCCAGCTTTTTTTGGACCTAAGCCCTGCTTTAACCTCAGACAGAGAATAAATCTGATGGGCATGAGGTGCTGGCCCCTGCTGTGCTGCCAGGCTGATGACAGTGAAAATATTGCTCTGCAAGTGGCGCCTGCTTTGTGTGCCTGCTGTTATCACAGCCAGCTGACATGTCAGCCCTTTTCTTTCTGCCTGTGTGAAGTACTGGCCCAGTCCCCAAGGGCCAGCCTGGCTTTGACCTGTGAGCCACCACACTGTGGTACTGCTGCCTGGGGCACCTCTGTCCCTTCTGCCTGCTGTAGCTGATGCTGTGGGCTTTGGGGGATGCCCTCAGTGTCCCCAGGACCAGGATGGGCTGCGAGTGGCTATGCACCCAAAGAACCCACACCCCCCTAAGGATGGCCATGCTGGCACCCTGGCTGCACCCACTCATTGCTCCTGGCTGGCTGCCCTGGCCAGGGCTCATGGAGCCATGTGCTGCTGTGGGGCAGCTGTGGGGAGCTGTGGGGCAGCTCCAGCTGCACAGGACTGGCTGTGCCAGAGTGGGTGCTCCATGGTGGGCAGCTGGTCACTGGACCTCAGTGGGACCTTGGGGTCCTTGCCCTACTGTGCTGGGGGGTCCAACACCTCCTGCACCACCATACTGGCTCTGCCTTCTTCTTGCTGGTTTAAGAGCACAGGTGAAGCTGGGCTGGAGTGGACTAAGGTGTCAGCTGGTGTGCCACACCACACCATGCCACTATTCCTCACCTCACACTGTCCACAGCAAGCTGCAGAGAGAGGTTTGACCTCCCCTGCTGCCTGTTTGATCCTTCAGGAGCCTTGAAGGACTGTGGCATGCTCGGAGCCACATGTGTCTGCAGGATTACAAACAACCCAAGTAACAGATTACTGTGTCACCACTCATTTGCTCTGTCTGCCACCAGCATTGTCTGACATCCCTGTGGTCACTGTGGCGTCCTCCAGCTGCCATCACTTGTCACCATCAGTCACACACACTACCCTCAGACTTGGCCATTAGGCAGATTAGCCATAATTAGTACTGCCCATCATCACTAATCACTATCTTCATTGTCAGTTTCAGCACCACCCAAAGCCTACTATTCCCATTTATTAGGAGTGTGGTGGATTCTCTGGCGCATGGCGTCTCTGATCCAAGATTAGATATCTTCTTTGAAGGGCACTGCTTGGTTTCAACATGTCCTGGTGACCCAGATCCCTGAGCAGGTTCTTCCAGTGCTCCCGAGGCATTGAGCAGGTTTATCCCCTCTTGGCTTTGGAAGCACCTGCTACCAGTCCCTGCAGTGGGTGATGGGATGCTGCGGCCTCTGTGGTGAGATGAGACCCAGGTTTGCTGAGTGCTGGGGTGCCTGGGTGAGCCAAGGGGATGCTCAGGCAGCCAGGCTGCTCTGGTGCATCTCAGGTGGGGATCTCAGGGACTGAAGGTAGGAGGATATGGTTGCAGACCAGTCCCTCTCTGTAGTCCCATCCCTCTGTATTCCTGCAGGACTTTTGGGGCAGGAGCAGACACCTGGCAGGGTGGAGGCCGTGAGCAGGCTCTTGGGCAGAGTGGACACCCAGGGTTGGTGTCTGGCTCTGAAACGTGTGAGTGGGACCCAAACCAGGGTGGCTGCAGTGCAGAAAGATGTTCTCCTTCCCTGCGGGCTGGGGGCTCTGCTCTGTGCTGTGCCCTGCCCCACGTCCCCTGGTGCCGTGTCCCTCACATCCACCACAGCTGCTGTGCCAACAGCAATGCCTGCAGCACTGGTCTGGCACATGGCTGGTCCCAGCCAGGAGGGACCAGTTGCTGTGTATTTGGGAGAGACCCAGAATTTATTGGGGCAGGCTAAGGGGAAGGTCAAACAAACCATTTATTTTCAGGCAGAACAGTCAGATGTGAGTGTCTCTGTTTAGGAATCACATCCAGATGCTGAAACTAAACATCTGGACTTCACCTCTGTGTTTTGTCTGTGTCCCCCAAGCGTGGTGCAGCCTTTGGAACCATCTGCTGAGGAGCTATCACCTCGTTCATCAGCCACCCCTCACCTCTGGCCGGGGGCCCCACATTCCCTCCAATGTGCTGGGAAGGGCTGGGGAAGAGTCATGATTGCAGAGCCCTGCTGCTGGTCACACTCTGCCTGCCCCCTGCTCCACCCCACAGGCTGCTCTGCAGCTGCCACTGGTGCAATGTGTCCGAGGGCCTCAGCTCCACAGGCGTTTGGCCCTTTCCCTGGGCAGCAATGTGGAAGTGTGTTCAGGAAAATTTGGAAACAGTCCTTTCATGTCCTGGATGAGATGAGGGCTTTTCACTCTCCAAGAAGGGCTGAGGGGTTGACAGAGGGTTTGCACAGCCCCTGGGAGTCAGATGGGCAGCTCTGAGCTGCCAGCCCAGTGCTCTTGGGACATCAGTCCTTTGGCAGGGGTTTGTGTGCTGGTCATCTGCAACCCAGGAAGCTCATATCCTGCTGGACAACTTGTCTGGCACAAATAAATCCCTCAGCAGGAGGAGGTCCTCTCTACGCTACCCTGCACTCTGGCCCCGCTGCCAGCTTTGTTCCAGCACAGGCTGCATGCAGGGTAGCGTAGGGAACACGGCCAGGGTAAACCTCCCCCAACACAGCTCCAGCTGTTTTCTCTGGGCCAGACAGTGTGATGCTGGTGGTACAGCCCACTGCCAGTGGGGCAGGTCTCAGCAGGGCTGTGCCATGGGCAGAAGAACCCAGAGGCTTGGAGGATGGTTACAGAGATCTGTTTGCCATATAGCTGCTGAATCCTCTCCATTCAGCAGGACCCTGATGCAGGTAGTTTCTAGAGAGGGTCTAGGACTTGCAGCCCCTGTGACATTTGATCTGGCAAGGTTCAGGCTTGTTTACAGCATGAAGAAGTGCTGGTTTGCTCAACTGGAGCTCTTGCTTGCCTTAGGTGATCTAAGCCATGCAGTGGCACTAGTGATGGATGGGATCTGCACGATGGTGTTTGAATAGTCCTTATCACAGAATGATAGAATCTTAGAACATGCTGAACTGGAAGGAACCCATCAGGATCACTGAGTCCAACTCCAGGCCCTATGCAGGACACCCCAAGAATCCCACTCTGTGCCTGAGAGCATTGTCCAAACACTTCTTCAACTCAGACAGGTTTGGAGCTGTGACCATTTCCCTGTGAGTCTGTTCCAGTGCCTGACCACCCTCTGGGTAAAAAAACTTTTTGCTGATATCCAGCCTAAACCTTCCCTCAGATCCAGACATTTCCTTGAGTCTTGTCACTGGTCATGAGAGTGAAGGGATCAGAGCTGGCCCTGTGCTGCCTCTTGGGAGAATGTTGAAGAGCTCAGTGAGGTCTCCCCTCAGTTCTCGTCTTCTCCAGGCTGAACACACCAAGTGCTCTCAGCTGCTCGTCATATGGCCCCTCCAGACCCTTCCCCATCCTTGTGACCTCCTTTGGATGCTCTCCAATGGCTTAATGTCTCTTTTACATTGCATATAGGATTTGAGGTGAGGCCACCGCAATGCGAAGCAGACTGGGACAGTCCCTCCCTGGTCTGGCTGGCAATGCTGAGCCTGATGCCCCCAGGACAGGGATTTCCCTCCTGGTTCCAGGACACTGACTCAGATCCAGCTGGTCCTCAGCCAGGACCTCCAGGTCACTTCCTGCAGCTTCTCTCCAGGATCTCCTTCTCAGTCTATATGCACAACCAGGACTGCTCTGTCTCAGGTGCAGAATCTGGCACTTGCCTTTGTTAAATTCTACATGGCTGGTGATTGCCCATCTCTCATTTGTCAAAGTCTCTCTGGAGGGCCTTCAAGGGAGTTAACAGCTCCTCTCAATTTGGTGTTATTGGCAAACTTTCTTAGTATTCCTTTAAGTCCTCCATCCAAGCCATTAATGAAGATATTGGAGAGAACTTGGTTGAAGATGGAGCCCTGCAGAACCCCATTAGTAACTGAACACCAGTTTGATGTCACCCCACTCACTGTCCCTCTTTGTGCCTGACCTATGAGGCAGCTGTGGGCTGGACAGTTTGTCCAGAAGGATCCTGGCAGAGATTATATCAAAAGCTCTGCTGAAGTCCAAAAAGATCACATCTAGTGGCTTTCCTGGATCAAGCAGCTGGGTTACCCTGCTTTAGAAGGAAATCAGATTTGACAAGCAGGACTTTCTTCTCATGAAGTTGTGCTGGCTGTGATTGATGCCAGCATTGTCCTCTTGGTATTTTTCAGTACTTCCCAGAATAATATTTTCCAGGATTTTACAGGGCACTGAAGCAAGACTGACAGGCGTGAACTTTCTGGGGTCCTTCTTCAGCCACATGAGGGAAATACTTCTTGCACTGTGCAGCCTCTGGAGCTGAAAAAAAGAAGATATATTTTGCTCAGGGGACAACAATCCCATGGCTTCACTCCTGGGGTGGGATGGGAATCGTCACTGTCCCAATAAAACCAATGACCTGGCTCTTATGACTCAGCCTATTCCTGCCTGTGTTGCTATGGATGTTACTGTGGCTCTGGCTTGCTCTTCCCCTGCTCTTACAGGAATACCCTCCAAATCTCCAGCAGACCTGGAGGCAGGGGATGCTGAAGTCTCACTCAAGTATATTTACCACCCAATTTCCAGGCTAGCACTGCAGACTTGAGCTGCAACAGCAAATCTGAGACACTAAAGAAGGACAACAATCCTACCATGGGGACAGTCCTGCCTTCCCACAGTTCTTTCACTTGCAGAAACCCAAGGCACATTACATCTTACAGCCTTGTACCAAGGACTCATCATCTCTGGGATGCTTGGGAATTTCAACCTTTCTTTTTCTGGAGGTCAACCACAACTGCTTATTGGGGTAGATGATGTGTGGACTCAGAGCTGGAAAAACAGAGCACAGAATCCTCCTCGGTGCTATGAAATCTTCAAAATACAGATTACCGTTTGAAAAGATGCTAAGTGTCAAAAAGGTTGTTCATTTGGCATTCTTCGTCTGCAGAACTTTATGGTCCTCAGCACTCCTCTGTGGTCTGCCCAGCTGCAGCAGAGAAGAGGCTCGGTGCTGCTGCCTGAGGCCATGGCCATGAGGAACGATCACAAACCTGTATGGGAAGGGCAACTCCATGCTTGCTGCTCCCTCAGAGTGTCAGGTGCATTAAGATCAAAAAGCTTCTCCTCGTTTTGTTTCATTGTTCTGCTGTGAAACTCTGTGGAAATCCTGGCACAGGTGGTCTTGGAGCACCTTCACTGTGCAAGTCTGATCCAATATAATAAAAGAAAAACTTTGGTTCTTTCTGGCTGTTCCACGAGGAAGAGAGCTGAAGCAGCAGAGCCCAGGGTGTTGGAGTGGTCTCTGGTCCACTGCTCAGGACTGGGGTGGCCACTGGCTCTGGTATCCTGGACATGAGTGCCTGTTCTTGTTTCCCCATGGCTGGCTCCCTATGCAGACAGCTCTGCTCAGGATGTGTCAGCCGTGCGTAATAAGCCAAGGTGACCTTGTTGGCCGGCTCTGCAGAGTTCTTCATCCACCCTTTGCTTTTCTTTTGTCTCCTGAACACATTTTTTACCCCTGAGACTTCAGCCTCAGCTCTGCATGGAGAGAAGCTGCAGTTGCAGGTGAGAATGGGGCTGACTCTTGCCTCCCTCTGTGGGGTTCTGGGGTCAGGAGTCAGGACAAGGGGCTGATCCTCCATCAGTGGGCTCTATCCACTGTCCCTACCAAGAGCTGTCTGTGCCCTGATGTACAGCAGGGTGGGGTCTGGCTGTGTGCAGCAGCACAATGGCCACAGGGGTGGCCACACAGGGTCATCCCAGCTCTGCCACTGGCACTCCTGGCCCCTCACATGCAGCGCAACTGGGTCTCAAAGAGTGTGTCCTGACATCGTGTTTCTGGCCACATGTTCAGCCAGAGACACATTTGGAGATGATTAATTAGTAGAAAGGAAACAGGTCTAGAAATGAGGACCAGCTGCCAGCTGAAACAGGGAGCAGTGGTAAGTTTATTGCAGAGGCCAAAGGCTGTGAGCAGCAGCTTTGGAGGATTTTGGGGATTCCTTGCAGCTAATTGCTATGTGACAAACCCTTCTTGTCTCTGCTAGCAGCCTCTGTGGGACTGAGAGCAGCTTGTGGTGATCTCTGGTGCCTCAGCTACAGCTCTTATTTAGAGTTAACTGACAGACAGGCTTGTTTTACACTACCAGTTGACAATGTTTGATTCAAAAAAGGCATGAGAGAAATGCTGGTGAGTTGGTGGTTGTTGAAGGCAGTGATTTGGATGTCCCTAAGCTGACTGATCCTGGAAGGGTCTCATGTGAGTTCTTCTGTGATCTGGCGGGGCTGGTCCCACAGCTCCAGTCCTTTTGGTGCAACCTTGTGGGGTGTCTCCAAATGTACCCCTGTGAGCTCCCAACAAAATTACTCTTTTCTTGCCTTTTCTTAGCATTCTTTCGGAATGTAGCACTCAACAAACTAGGAGATGGGGCACAAGGGAGGGATATCGGGCAAGGAAGACACTGCATGAGAGCACCCTTGCTGAAGACTCCTGCCTTGTGCTATCTACTGGGGCTCAAGTTCAGGCTTCCAGACAGGTGTTTTGCAGGCTCCTCTCTCTAAGAAATTATTGTTCCCTTGAGTATCTTCATTAAATACAGCCTTGTTGCCTCCATAATTTTTTCTGAGGTCACAATATTCAGGATGCCCCAAACATGCATGATTGTCCATCTTTCCCTACCTTGTGCACTCCATGATTCCCATGTCCCCACCTCCTTGGTGGCTCAGCAAGGGCTGGTGTGTTGGAGTGGTCTCTGCTTCCAGGGTGAGGACCAGGCACAGTGGCCAGTGTAGGGGGTAGGGGTGAAGTGTGGCCACATCCCAACTGCAATTGCTGAAGTTTCCAGCCAACATGGAAAACCCAAGCCCATGTGTTAGAGGGGTGGGAAAACAGCAGGTGAAAACACAGGTGGGTGTTTATGAAGGGTTTTTGCAATGTGTCAGTTTTTAAGCTGGCAGTGGGGTTTTGCTGGCTTTCTGATGGAGCTGTGGTGGAAAGGTGTGGGCATGGCTTGCTCGGATGTGTGTCCATGGGAACATAATAATGGCTTGCCAGGTTTTAGATCAGCTTCCAGTCCTAGAGGTGAGGCAGGAAGCCAACACCTGAGCGGCCCTCAATCAAACCAGCTCCTCTTTGGGGGATGGTGGAAGGGAGCTCACTTCAGTCACTCCATTTTGGGCAGCCATGAATAGAGGCAGGAGGGGAATTTCAGGAGAAGTGTCTGAGCTGATCCTCATGGAATGTGGCACCACCTCAATGACCCCAGAGCCTTGCTCCCCTCTGATGTGAGCTGCACAGGGTGCTTTGGACATAGAGCCATGAATCAGATGGATATCCTGGTTCACAGAGACATTTTCCCATGCAAGGAAATGTTCAGCACAGCGTGAAATGTCTCATGGTGCTCTCAGACCCAGCGATCTCTCACTTCTGTGGCTGCAGGAATCAACTGCCTGCCCTGGAATCAGAGCTGGCCTCATAACTGCTGCCACAGTGGCAGAAGTGGTGATGAGGAGGGAGTCCTTATTCTCAGCAGACTGCCACTTCTAAGCCCATCTTCCTAACACAGACTGGCTTTGAAGGAAAGCTCCTGAGTATGCATTTCATTAAGATTTAATAAAGCAGCTGCCTGCTCCTGAAGAACAAAATGATTATTAGACCCTTTATTAAGGATTAATAGCTATGTAATCAGCACATATTTGGTTCCTACAGACATCTATTACATAGCTTCTAAACCTCAGTGAATATGTTTCTAATTGGCTTTTAAGAACATGCTGTTGCTTTATTAAACCCTAATTAAATGCATATTGGGTGAAGTCCATTCAGAAGTGGTTATTGCAAACTACTTGTCATTTCCTAATATATGTAGCCTAATGGGCCTTCAGCTTATTTGCTCTGTTAATTATTAGATTTTATGGCCTTTGTTTGGGCTTTGTTTTTGTAAACTGGGTTGCATATGTTGTTTTCTTCCCTATTCAAAGCCTTCCCAAGGAATTGGTACTGCTGGACAGGCAGGGACTGGCACTGGATGTGAAGACCAGAGCAGATTGGGAGAGGCTCTTCCCAGTCTACAGATTTTTTTAGGGATGCTCATTTGTCTCCTGCTTGCATTGGGCTCAACCCTGGTGGAAAGCAACCCTTCAGGATAGACTGAAGGTTTCAGGACGGGCTCCAGCCTAGACCATCGTGAGGCCACTTTGGGGCTGGAGCAAATGGCCTTTACCAGACTCAGCTGCGGCTTCCACTTGGGACCTGACAAATGGTCCAGCCTTGTCTATATCCATTTCCTGCCAGGTGGAAGTACTGGGTGGGGCAGCCACACAAGTCACCAGCAGCCTCATCCTTGGCTTTTCTTGGTGCCTGCAAAATGAGGGTGCTGGTTCTGCCCTCACACAGTCTCCGAGCTCCATCAAGTCTCTGCTACATGTCTGCAAGCCTCTGTCCCAAAACCCTGTGAGCATAAATTGTAAGACACCCAAAATTAGAGGATGTGTAGGAGGTTGGAGTACAGACTCTGGCTGTACTCAGCAGAACAAGGGATGCTGATGTGGTGTTTCAGCAGAAAGGAAGTGCTGCATGTGTGGTCAGTCAGCAAAATGCTAATGGGAGGATGCAGCACTGAGCAGTATGGCATGGCTGAGCTCTGGGAAACTGCACGGATTTCAGTTGGAAACCTATTTTATGGTTTTTTTTTTTTTTTT
>VXBQ01015470.1:49966-81987 GCA_013400175.1 Phainopepla nitens
TTTTCCTGGCAGTATCAGAACATGTCCTTTCAGCAGATTCAGGACAGGCCATTTCCAGGGCAGGTTAAGGAAAAAAAGGCACTTTGTAATCCTCTGTTGCATGATGTTTTCTAAGGCAAAATGGAAAAGTCAAAATCAAGAAAAGTCAGAATCAGAGCAAAAATTGAGGGATTTTTTAAAAAATTTTATTTTATTTTAGGGAGAGGGAGGAATTTTCCATTGTTGAGGAATTTCAGAAGTCCCCAGAGTCTCTCAGAGGGGGAGGTGCCAGCCGTTACCGCAGCATCGAGTCCCTAGCCCTTTCCCTGCTCTGCTGCCCCGCTCTCCGGAGAGTCCGAGGGCCGCTCTCGGGGCTCAGGTGCCTCAGGTGCCGGCAATGTCACCCGGGGACCGCGGCCGCATCAGGGTGCGCGTCTGCCTCTGCGGTGGGTGGAGGCAGGCTGTCAGAGGTTCAGAGGGAAAGCGGGTCGTCCTGGGCTCATCTGCAGCTGCTGAAGCACAGAGGCAGCGCTGCCAGCGGCCGCCTGAGCCTGGTGCCCACCTGCCGCTGTCTCGGGCGCTGCTCGGGCTGTCACCCCGGTCCCTGCCCCGCCGCCGGGCACGGGCTGAGCTCAGCTCCCAGCCGCAGGCTGCCCCGGCCAGGCAGAGCGCTCGGCCCTGCGGCTGGCTCTGGTAAGAGTCCCTGCCCCTGACCGCCGCCTCTTGATCCTCAGCTTCCTGCTGCTCCGGATGCTCTGACTCATGGGGAATGAGCACCTCGCCCGAACGTTCACCTCCAACTTGAACCACCCTCAAGTCAAACTTGCTAATGCTCGAAACCTTCCGTTAGCCCCCCTCTCCCTTTTTTCTTTTAGGTTTTCCAGCCTTTGTACTTTCTGCATCCCTGTTGGGAGAAAGGGTGCCAAAATACTTTGCAAAAGGCTATTCTTGCAGTGCTTCCCAGACCTTCCCTCACTTGGAACGGCCAGAAACCGTGGGAGCAAGCCTGCTCACTGAAGAGCCTCGGCACAGGTTTTGCAGATCCTGGAGATCTGGAGAAGCTTGAACTTCCCCAGGCATGGACCCCTCTCCAAAGCCAACAGGAACTTGGAAACTTTGGGGCCTCTTTGGTTTTTCTCCTCTCTAGACCTTGGATCTTTCAAGTCAACCTTTGTGTTATATTTATATGTTGTACGAATATGCCCTTATTTTTCTAATTAGGGTTGCAAATTCCTCTTTAAAACTGTCTGCAGGCCAGGGTTTGTCTTGCTCGACTTAAGGCCAAATCAGAGAGGTATCCAGGCTTGGAGCTGTATCTCCTCGCCCTCCTTCAGAGCCAAATGACAAAGAAAACTATCCAGACCTTGGAGGCAGCTCTCCCGAGAAAAGGGTTCCCCTTCTCTGTGGCAAAAGTGGGAGACCACACAGCTGAATAAAGGAGCATGAAAGGCTTTAAGAGGCATCACCAACAGAAGCCAAAGAGAATCTCCTTCTCTTCTCCTGCCTGAGCTTCGGTGGGGATGGAGATCCATGTGCTCTGCAGAGACAACTTGGTCTGAAATTTAAGAGCAATGAACCATTTGTTTGCTCATTTGACATTTCCCAATGACTTTGCTGCAGGCTACTTTATTTCACGGGGTTTCCCCTTCCTCTAGTTTTGTCAAGACTTTATTCTCCTTCCCAGAAAATGCATAGGAAAGGGGAGAGGAGGATGTTTCCTTTCCTGTGGAAATAGGATTTGACTTCTTTATCTGCCCTGTGTGGGGAATGAGGGAAAAATTCACAGCAAAGCTGAAAATGAGAAACTTTCACTTTGAAATTTCCCTAAAAATAAAAGAAGCAAGATTTTGGCAAATTCTTTTGGACACAATTTCCTTTTGTTCCATTTGCAGCCATGGTGATGAGTCTCGGTGGGGGGAGGATTCCTGCTGACTGAATCACAGAATCACAGAATCACCAGGTTGGAAGAGATCTTCAAGATCATAGAGTCCAACCCATGACCCAACATCTCTACTAAACCAAGGCACTGAGTGCCACATCCAATCTTCTTTTAAATAATCTGTTTTTAAACAATCTTTTTTTAAACAATCTTATAAGGTGACTGCACCACCTCCCTGGGCAGACAATTCCAGTACTTTATCACTCTTTCTGTAAAAAAACTTTTTCCTGATATCCAGCCTGTATTTCCCTTGGAGCAGCATGAGGCTATGTCCCCTCGTTCTGTCAGCTGCTGCCTGCAGAAACAGGTCAACTCCCACCTGACTACAGCCACCCTGCAGGGAGCTGTGGAGAGTGCTGAGGTCATCCCTGAGTGTCCTTTTCTCCAGGCTGAACAGCCCCAGCTCCCTCAGTGGTTTCTCACAGGGTTTGTGTTCCCAGCCCCTCACAGCCTCGTTGCCTCCCCTGGATGTGCTCAAGGGTCTCAACATCCTTCCTAAACTGAGAGAAGACACCATCTGTGGCAGGTTGGGCTGCCAGACCCTGGCTGTCAGGCAGGGTGGGCACCTGGACCTACCCTCAGGTGCATCAGCCATATCCACCTGAGCATGGCTGCAGGCAGAGGAGTGAGAGGAGAGAGGCACTAGCCCAGCTCTCCCCATCACCTCCCCTCAAATGGCTGGGTCCTGCCCAGCTCTTCCTGACCAGGTCTACACATCCATGATGGTTTAGGGCTTGGGCAATGCTCTCCCTGCAGCTTCTTTGGAGCTCATCTTTCAGTGGAGGGGTGCACCTGGCTCTGTGCCGCCCCTCAGTGCGCTGTCAGCAGTGCCAGCAGCATGGCCACGGCTTGTCACTGCAGGTGGGAGGGCGAGGGCTGGTTGGGTCACTCGAGCAGAGTGACCACCTGAGCAGAGGCCTGGGCTGGGAGCAGCAGCAGGAGATGTGTAGTCATGGCACCTGGGGTGAGGGGAGAGAAGCCCTGAGCCTGGCTGTGCTGGGAGGAGCAGTGGTGGCACACTGGGGACATGGCTTCTGGCTCACCAGCTTTCTTTTTCTGCAGCCTCTCCTGACCTTTACATGTGGCAAGTGATGTCAGTGTTATGTCCCTCTAGTGCCCACATCCCTCTGCCTACCCTTCAGGTTGCCCAGCTGAGGGCAGACACGGCTGTGGAGGTCCCACCAGGAGGGGATCCGCATCCCTTCGTTTTCCTTCCTTAACATTCCCCTTGGCCATGGATCAGCTGGCGGGACCCAGCAAGTCTTGCAGCAAAGATGAGCAAAAAAAAATATCTCCTTATGCCTGTAAAAGGAAGAAGGAGAGCATGGTAGAGACAGGCCGTCTGATACAGCTCCACTTTCTGCTGTGGAGGCGGGAAGCCTTTCGGACAGGATTTATTTTGTATAGTCTTCCATGCAAACTGGATCCCCCTCCCCTCCTGGCCCTGCCCGGCCTTAAATCATATCCTTTGTAATGACATTTCGTGCTTGTGTGGCGCCTTGCTTCTGAGCATCCCCAAGTGCTCTGTAAACGGATGTCTCGGAGCCTGCCAGGAGCCGCAGTGCCACCCCTCCACCCCCCTGCTGCCAAGGGAGGGTGATAAACCCTTCCCACATCTCACCTGCATGCCTGACCGTGCCTGCATTGGTGCTGCAGCCTCTCCTGCTCTCCTCTTCCCTGCAAGGGGTGGGATGGAGTATGATGGGATGGGATAAAGTTATAAGATGGGTCAAGATGAGATGGACACCAGACCAGACCAGACAAGAGCATTTGCTTTCCCCACTTCACCACAAACCTTCCCTCAGATTCCAACATTTTTCCTCTAGATGCCTTAGAAGAATGAAGCTGAGTTTCCGTAGAGGAAAAAGAAGCCCAGAGCAGCCTGGTACTCACAGGGCTCGCTGGAGACCCACAACCAAGTCCCTGGAGGGCTGGAGCAGGTCACCAGCTCTGCTCTGCACACAAGCACTGGCAGTGGCCTATTACCTTACATCCTTCCCTTTCCATCTTACCCTATCCCATCCCACTCCATCCTATGCCATTCCACTCATCTCATTTCGCTACCCCATCCCACCCCATTTTCTGTTCTTCTGTTCCAGCCTACCCTGTTCCATCCCACTCTATCTCATGCCATCACACCCATCCTATTCCACTCACTGCGTCCCCCCCTATACCTCTTCCCTCCCATGCCATCCCACCTATTCCATTGCTCGCCACCTCACCCCCATCTCCTGTGGACATCCATGCTGGCCATCCCCAGACAGAACTGCTCTTGCCAGGGGCATGGGCCCATTGGTGGTGGAGGCTACTTGGAGCAGTTCCTTACCCAGGATGTGTGTCAGTGAAAGCAGAAACCCAATAAGCAAGATAAGGAGACGATTTATAATGGCGTTTGTGAACTTTAGGAAAGAGCTTTACAGCCAGATTTTACAGACCACACATGGAGAGGTTATACTCTCCAAAACCTTGGAGATTTTTTAAAAAATATTTTTATATTTAAAAAAAAGAGTTTCCAAGAATTAAATAACATGAAAGTGTATGAAATATGATGTAGGGAATGTTCCCCTTTCTCTCACATCTGAAGTTAATTTGGGAGACGCTCTGAATAGCTTTTTAAAGAGTGGATAAACATTGGCATCAAAAGTGTAAATAAAGTTACCAGACAAAGCGGCCGTTCAAAGGGAATCGTCCCTGGGATGTTGGCCGGGCAGCTTGAATGGCTGCGTCAGGAACGTTTGGAGATAAAACAAGGGCCTGGCCGATTAGCCTGGGCTGGAGTTCTCCACCTCATCTCCCTCTCCCAGTGCCAAAGACAAGGGGACTGACAGCTCCTCTCACCAGGAAAGGTGTCCCCTTTCCTGCCTGGGGACACCGCTGGTGAGAGGTTCCCATTTGCTGGGACCCCCTCAGTCTCCCACACCACCATGGCCCAAAACTTGGGTCCACACTCCCCAGCAGGACCTACTGAAGCCTAATTAAAGCCAATTGGTGCTGGTCCATTGGAGATCTGGATTTGTCAGAGCTGTGGCCCAAAGCGTTTCAGAGAAGCCCTCAGACTACCCCACTGTGTGTCACACCCACTGCTTCCCCGAGAACAGTCCTGTTCCCCCAGACATTTTGATTGACACATGCTTGGTTGGTCACAGATATTCTCAAATACAACAGGACCTTCTTTGTCACTGGATTTAAGATTGCAGCTGGTTGCAAGAACCCAGAGGGGTTGTGAATCCCAGAAGGACATCTTTGCATCAGCATCAGGGTTCTCCATGACAGTCCCCCAACAGTCTGTGGAGGGAAGGCAAAAACAGTGAAACGAACTCTGACATCTCATTTAAATCTTCCCAAGAGGAAGAGGAATGGACAGATTTGAACTGACTTTTTGTTTGCATCTTTTGGTATGAACTTGAAGGAAAACTTTTGGGAGTTGTCTTTGATGGAGCAGTTTGTGAATGAGAGGCAGCTGTGGGTTGGAGTGACTCTGGCAGTCAGATCTCCATCATGAGGTGCTTCTCCTTGCCCTGTGCCTTGCCCTCTGTGGATAATAATGCTAGCTCTCCTGCATCCAGAAGCTCTTACCTCCACAGCACCCAATGCTGGGGGCTGCTATTGCACTTGAATATACAGAGTGTCAGTTCCTTCTTCAGATGAGACTTTGCTCATGGCTCTGCATCCCTTGATTGGTGAAGACAGCATGGTAATAACAGCAACTGTGACAAAACACAGGGTGTAAATCCCCCTCTGGACTGTCTGAGAGCAGCTCACAGCTGCCTACCCCACAGTAGGGGCACAACCAGGATTGTTGATGGTTGAGGGGCTGCTCCTCATGCTCATGGCCATGGAGACTCAAGAGTTCTGCATCTTGACTGACGCAGCCTAGGGAATGTGGTGGATCCATCACATACCTGCCAGCATGCCAGCTGGAAATTGGGTCCCAGTGCTCAGTTGTGACCTGGGCACTGCCATGCTGGATGAGGTATCAGCTCCTGAGGCTGAGGAACAGAATTAAGGGCATCATCACAGGTAACCCTGCAAGTCCCCAGCGGTGACACATCCTGATTTCTCCTACCTTGCCCTGGAGACCATCTCCTCATTCATTCTGGTGCCCTGCTGTCAGAGCATGCCCTTCCTGCATGCAGGAACCCTGAAGCCTGTGTAATGGAAGAAACAAGCTGGTTTGAAGCATGATCCCTATCAGGTGGAAGTTACAAAATTATATTTTAATATTTCACCTACTCAGGTGACTTTAGGATGGATAAAGTTGTGAGGACCCTTTTGCTCTGCCCTTTGCCTGGCTATAATAGGAGCTAACAACGACCGTAACTCATCTTTCTTTTCGGTCTTGACTCCACAGTATTTTCCTGAGTGATAAAGAACAAATCTCCCATTGGCAGGGCTGGGAAGATGCTGTTGCTGTCCCACACCTTTGGTGTTAACCACAAGCAGCAGTAGCTCCTCTCTGCATCCCTGGCTGAGACCCAGCATGATGGGGACGCTGCCTGCCCAGGCACCAGCTGGCAGGGCTGTGCTTCCCCAGAGACTGCGGCAGGGGTTTTATTGCAAATAATGGAATAATTACTCTTTCTTTGCCTGAGACTTGCCCGCAAACAGCTGCTGATCCCTGTGTGAGGGCTCATGAGCCCGAATTCCCATCAGGGGGCTCACTAGTGCCTTTGGGATGGAAGAGCGTGGCACCGAGAATGGGGCCCTGGCTCGGAGGGTGCCCGGTGTGATCACTGCGGGCTGGGGCTCGTGCAGACCGCCCTGCGCATCAGCCTCCGTGCCACTTGTGTAAACTATTACAGCAAAGGGCAAAGGTTAAATGCAGCACATGTGTGGCATCAATTAACAGGATTTCAAGGTCTCCAGTGGAGTTTCTGCTCAAATCTCTTGTGGCAGGTTCAGTTTTCTTAACCCCTCTGATGCCATGCAGTCAGAAGGTCTTGGCTCTGCCACACTATTAGAGGGGAATGGGCTTGTGCTGGCTGGGGGTCTCCTCAAGGACTGTGCTTGGGGCCTCTGGCCATTTGGGCATGGGGGGACAGGAATATCACACCCATCACACCAGTGGTCTGCAGGGCAAGTGGAAGAGTCTGTACTCTTTCTACTGTAAGTGTCCTTGGAAGGGTATCAGGCCCTGGCAAGGCAGCAAGCTGGTGTATAAGCAGCCTCTCATTATGCCCCTTTCTCCTTCAGGTCCATCTACCCTATCTCAGAGCCCTCCTGGAGGGTGGCCGCTCCTGTGTTTGGTCCCAGCCAGATTCTGCTCCACTGAAGCACCCCACTGTCCCAATGTGTCCTCCTGCTGAGCAGACAAAGGTTCCTGCCAGGTTGGGACTGCTGGTGCCTTCACCCCCACCTGCAAAACAGGCACAGTCACTCCCCACTGCCCAGGAGTGCAGTGAAAGTCTCAGTGATGATTCAAAACCAGGACAATTTTAGTGGAAAAATTGCAGTTGTGAATCTTCACTGATCTGAGGCCATTCAGGGCTGCTCCCAGGAATGTACCCAACCACTGCTTATCTCCTCCTGCATTTATCAGTCACACTGGGCATTCTGGGAGAGGGAGTGGTTTAAAGGATGGTGGCATGACTCAGGCAGTTTTAGTGCATCCCGTGTCTCCTGCAGCTGATACATCAGAGACCTGGGTGCCACAGGTTTGCATTGCAGCTCTGCCAGGTTGTCCTCCCCAGTTCCAGATGTTTCTCCTAAGGGCCAGGACCTTGGAATCAGAGTGCTTGGAGGGCTTCCACTTTGCTCTTTTGAGGGGGTTTAACAAGGAAAAGGAAGGCTTTAGCTGCCACCACCATGAAGAAAACATGAAAATGTGATATTGGCATGGTCTGAAGACTCAGAAGCTTTAAGATATTCCAAAAGCTTCCTGATTGCTTGTGCAGATTTTTGCCTACACAGATTGCTAATTTTCTATGAACAGGTGCTGCTGAAGGGAATTTTGCCTTGGGGGTTTCAGTTCCTGAGGTTTCCAGTCCTGCCTCAAGGCTGGGGACCACTGTAGTGGATGGGTCACGGCTGGGAGCTTAGTGAGGAACATCAATTCCAACACCTGATGCAGAGCCTGCCAGGCTGGAGTAACAGGACATGCAAGCACCCTTTTGCACCTGCGTGCCCCTGACATCACTTGGCCCGTGCATTCCACTCCTTTTTGGGAAATGAATAATTTCAATCCTCCAAGTCAAAAAAACTCATCCCCCTAAACATTCAAAACCACTAGACACCCCTGCATTTTGATGATTTTGATCTGTTTTTCAGTCCTGCACCCTGTTAAGGTGAACAAAAAGCACGCTTAAAAACAGAGATGCTCTGCCCACAGCTCCCCAAGTCAGAGCTGAGATTTCTGGCTGAAAGATGGATTTGGCCCAGACATTTCCACAGAAATACCCTGCTTGTTAGCAAACCTTTAAAAATCTTGGTAATCCCCTTGATCTGAAACAAATGGGTTCTGCTGTCTGGTGCTGATTTTATTATCAGACACTGCTTAGTATCATCCCATAGCTTGGACCAGTGCCTGAGACTCAACACTAAGTCAATCATGCGCTGGCAGGCGAAGGTCTCCCCTGAGCTCTAGATCTGTGCTGGTTCTCCACATGTGTGCGGTGCCCTGGATAATACATGGTGGATTTACAGAGCCACGTGGTTGCCCAGGGACCTCCAGGACCCATCAGGGCTGCTCCAACGCTGTCTCCAGATGTGATCGGAGCAGCATAGCACCGCTGTCAGGGTGAAAGCTCAGGTTTTGTTGAGTTGTCCTGGTCTCTTCTCCTTCTGGGGTGGGGAGCTTGGCTTGGTGGTTGTGTTTCCAGCGTCTGGAGCTTTGTGCAAACACAGGATGAAGGCACAGGAGTGGTTCTGGGTCCTAACACGATTCCCAGGGTCTGTCAGCCTGTGCTCCCACCCAACCATCCCTTGGAAATGGGACATAGAACAAGACTTGAGCATCCGTGGCTGATGCGAGGACTATTGGGAATCTTGATGGCTTTGAGGCCAGGTAGATCCTCCGCTGGCTACAAGCTGGCTGCATTGACTGTGGTCCCTGACAGCAGCACTCCCAGGCCTGCTCTCCCTCTGTGCTGACTGTAACAGCTAAACACAAAATTCGAGCCCCCTGGAGACCCACCATCAACCACACGAGCCCCAGCCGGTTTTGTTTTGATTATACATTTGTTTCCTCCCTCCTGGGAGTCTCTGACACAGCTTTTACCTCTCAGCGCGTCAACGCTCGGCTTCCCCCGCCACCTCCCTCCCCTCCCGTCGGCTCTGCTTGGATTAGCTCTGACCCCTACTGAACTCTGCTGCCAGAAGAAGTGTCAACCCCTTTCACTTTCCGAGAGCTTTCCAGCCCCGAACACCGAGCAGGGAAGGAGTGTCCTCCAATGGAAAACCTCCCACATATTTTTTTCTGACTCCATGTCCTCGTTGTGCAGCCGGGGAGGACAGACTCTGGTCCCTGCCTCTGGCCATGCTCTGGGGGCAGCCTGGATGACCTGCAGCACATCTCAGCCCTCCCCTGAGCCAGCACAGGTGTAAACAGGGCAAAAGGGGCTTTTAAGGAGGATTTGCTTAGTGGAGGAAAAGGGTGGGGTGGGAGAGAGTAGGAGGTTAGCTATGGGCACAGCACGTCATGGCATAGCATGGGGCACGGAGCCAAGGGTAGTTGTTTCCATGGGAGTATGGCAGGGTCAGCTACTGTATTTCTTCAAGGCGATGTCCAGCATTCATGGATCGGTGGACACCAGCAAGATGAAAGGGAGAGGGAGAGCTGGCTGCTGCCACCAGGAGCACAGAAGATGGGGAGCAGGTCTTTCAACTCGTTCCACCAGTTCTGATAGTGGTTGTGCTTCTCCACACTAAGCAGCAGCAGCTTAAACATTCTGCAAGAGCTCCAAAATTCAGGGGAAACCAGCCCACCAAAATAAAAAGACCATCCAAGGAGAGGGCAGCAGCCGATGCCCACAGCTCGGCAGGGTTAACGCTCGTGGGGCTGGGAGCGACACTCCCACCCGTGAGCAGCCACTCTGGCCAGCAGAGACACTGGGTGGTGGATGTGGGGCCACAGCTGGGGAGCAGGGAGGTTAACTCCAGCAACACCAATGAAATAAAGAAAGAGAATACCGCATGCTAAGGAGTTGCAGATGTTTGGATGTTGGCAGGGATTTGGGTGGAGCTGCCAATACACAACACAGTTTGCAGCAGAAGGAAAGGATGGGAAGTGCCAGGGAAAACCTGCCCCTTCTCTAAAGCCTGTGGTAGTGGAGGGAGCCCTCCTGGGGTAGGTGTGATGGGGGAGTGGATGGCTGTGTCTTCTCTCAGAGCTTGGAGATGCCATGGAAAGGGTGGGGGAGGCAAATGAGAATAGACCAGCTGCCTCCAGGTCTGGCTGCTGCTGTGACCCTCTGTGTTGGAGCCCCCAGAGCAGCCAGGAGCAGTCAAGGATAACTGAGCTGTGGAGACAACAGCTCAGAGTGCAGTCACTTTATTTATAGGACACTGAGGATGTGCCTCGCTCTTCCAGGGGCTCTTTCCCGTTTTGTTCCCAAGCCTGTGGAAGCCAGGCAGATATCCAAAGCCGTTCCTCACTTTCACAGCTCAGTGAAGGGATGGCCTGCCTAGCTGAAGCTGGGTGAGAGTTACAGGCCTGTTTTGGTCTCACCAGGTCAGCAGAATCCAGGGCTTCAGCACTGTTGTCCCAGAGTTGAGTAGGGCATGCTGTTCCAAAGGGAGGACCAGCATTGCCCCTGAAATGAAGAAGGCATCTGAAGGAGATCTGTGAGGACTCAGGCAGGATAAATCTAGACTGAAGGGCACATTTAGGGCTGTGCTGACCTCAGTGTTTAATGGTTTTGTCTTATCCCTGGCAAAGGGTAAAGCCTAATTGGACAGAGTCAATGGGGCCCGAGCCCTGCTGCGGTACCCAAAGGAGGTGGGGTGGTGGGGAACAGGGTCCTGAGGGGTCTCTGTGAATCCGGACCCCATCAGCTCTGGTGCGTGGGCACAGCCAGGTCTTGTTCCTTTCTGGCATGCCAGCTCTCCAGGATGAGCATGAGTCCCCTTGCTGGCTGGCAGATGGAGTGCCACCCACAGGAGCTCTTGGGAACCTGCTTTGTGTGTCTTGGTGAAAGCACGAGCCCCCAGAGTGCTGTGCACCTGCAGCCCCAGGCTCACAGGAGCATCAACTTCTCTTGAAGTCCTCCTGATGCCTCCTAGCCCTGTGCCTCTTCAGCTGTGCCAGCTGGCTGTGGTTCTCTTGGTCTTTGTCTGTAGCATGTTAGTAGCTCTGTGGCCATCGTGCTTCCTGACATGTTTTCTTTTCCCTCATGATTTTGAGAATTGTATTCATTTCTTTGTTGAGGAGGGAGAGGGAAAGGTCATCCCTTGCTAGCAACTCATTAAAGCAAAACAATGGAAAGAACAGCAAATGGGCTCTGGGATCCTCTTCTCCAGGCATGTGTGAAGCTGCCTTTTGTCAGTGTAGGACAGGGGCATCCATTGAGGTGGTGGCATTGCAGGGAGGCTCTCCCACCCCCCACCCTCCCCCAAACCAATTCAAGGCATCACTGGAGGACCTCGGTGTGTGTCAGAGCTTTTGTTTGTTTGGTTTGTGTTTGTGTGTGTGAGCACGATGTACATTCAGCCCTGCTGTCATTAAAAAAAAGTTTTTAATGAAAAATTTCTCATTGCCTCCTCCCAAGCTCCCTGGCTTGGACCAGTTCTATTTCTTTCATGTGGGAGGCAGCTGCATTTGTCTCAATAATTGTGTTTCCCTGTTGCTGTGTACTGCTGAGGACTTGGTGACACAATGAAGATGTGAAGCGTTTCTCTTTCCCAGGCCTGGCTCTGGGGCTTTGGTTTTGGTGACATTATGGCCTTCTTTCTCTTCAGAATGCCCATACAGAGTTTGAAGTCCATCTGGCATTTGGCAGGAGAGACACTGCTTAAAGCTGATGGTTGTGCTCAAAGTGATGTTGAGAAGGAAGCCCTGCCCCGTGCCTGTGGTATCTCTCAGGATCACTTGCTTAAGTCCACTGCCTGTTCCAATGGCAAATGGTCATGAAGGGGGCCAAGCTCCTATGTTTGAATGTCCTGCTACACCTGTTGGCCTCCAGACCCCAAACAACCAGCTCATGGCCTGTCCCAGTGCCATGGAGCACGGCTGGGCAGCCATGGTGTACCATGAGGGAGTGTGGAGAGCTGCACCGTGGGTAGAGGCTGCTTTGGGCAGCTACACTCCTGTGATTCATCATTTGTTCTGAGCCTCCCCTGCCCTGTCCTCCCTGGAACCTAACCCTCACTGCACACCCACCAGCCCCTGGAGGTGGGAAGTGCAGCACAGCAAGGGCAGCCCTGCCTGAGGCACTGGGCCCAGAGCAGCACAGGAATTCTCCCAGTTTAAAGTGGGACACTCAATTGCATTGGGAAGGTGGGCCAGGCATGAGGGTCTTGGGCATATTGCCAGAGCAGGGCTGGCAGTGGCAGAAGGAGCATGGGTGACATGAGGCATGAGTATGAGGGGCATGAGGGGCATGAGGGGCATGAGAGGCAGGTGGGAGTGGGACGGCATCTGGTGTGGGGCAGGTGGGGCATGAAGTGATTGGGAGAGCAGCTGATGTGGGGCACAAGGGGCACGTGGGGCTGGTGTGGGGCGTGTGGGGAGCAGGAGCAGAGGAGGCACCTCACAGATTCCACAGAGCTCCTCAGTGCTGGAGCCCACACGGGCTGACCTTGCTGACACGGGGTGGTCAGGGTGCGAGAGCAAGGAGAGACCCTTGGGAGGAGAAGCTTTGTGACCCACGGGAGCTGGCTGTGCATCCCCCGGGGCCGGGACCTGGCTGTGCATCCCCCGGGGCCGGGCTGTCCTTCCCGGCAGCGCGGAGAGGTGGCAGCAAAGGCCCTGGGACGGGGGTCGCGGGGCGCTGCCGCCGCAGCCGCGGGTGCCAGGTCCCGGCCCGGGAGGGATGCGCGTCTCCCCGTCCCGACCTCTGCTCCCACCATGTGCCCAGGAACGGGACCCAGGCGCTGGAGCCAACTCCATCTCTAGGTCGTAACATCGTAACACTTCTCTGACTTCTTTAAAGAACATCTGGTCCATCCTCCTGGAAATTTTTCTCTGTCTGACCTGATCTCGAGCACTCTCAGGGATGAGGCATCTCTTGGGACACTGACCACAGGCTCAGGGATGAGAATCTGCTTCCAGGACTGCTTGAGCTTTAGCATTTCTGCCCTCTCCTCCAGTCCGGGGCTGTCCCTCTGTGCCCACTGACAGCCCAGGTGTTGGAATCCCATGAGAACAGTTTGGGAGACTTCAGGACTTGTCAAAGCTAAAGTTGAACCCTTATTCCAGGCTGGCTGGGTGCCCACAGCCCAGCCAGCCCTAATCTGGAGCTGTACACTGCCTATGTTTAATGAGGTATTGTGTACGGATGTGTCTGACTGTGTGTATGCACACGTCGTGGGCTCTGGGTGTCTCGCTCAATGTTTGCATCTGTCTGTTAGCGGGTCTGGGCATCTGGGGCTGTTCCCTTTGCCTGGTTAAATATCTCCCCAGGAGCGAGTTTGTGTAGCCGAGGATCTTAATCTCATGTGTGGGTGTCTGCACGGGGAGGAGCTCACAGCTCTCCACGCGTGCAGAACTTGCACAGTATCCATGGTCATGCTGGGCTGTCAAAGATTCTTCTTCCACCGTCAGCATGTGCTGAGTGATGGCGGATGGAAGGAATGGATGGATCAGTGCAGGGCAGGGTGGGCTTCCCCATTGGTGGTGGGCAACAGCGGGGACCAGCGCTGCTTGTGGATATTGTCTTTCCCCAAGGGCATGTGGAGCCCAACCTGGACACTATCCTGCATCCCATGGCCATGGAAGGGGGACAGGGCATCCCTGAGGCTTGGATGCAGCATCAGAGATGACCCTGTCACTTGCAGTGAGGTGCCCTGTGAGGGGCTGCTGGCAGCTGCTGTGACCCTGGGCCAGGCTGTGCCCCGAGTCTGGCTGGGTGTCCTCTAACTCAAGGGGTTGTAGGGTTCAGGGTTGACACTGCCCAAACAGCGCATGACAGACAAGGCAGTGCCTGTGTGACACTCTCTGTTCCCATGTCTCTTCCCTCCTGCTCTCCCTGCCTCCACCCAGCCCCATCCTGAGGAGTGTCCCTCCTGGCTGGGTCACTGGCTGCATCACCTGACCGCTGTCCCTGCAGGGACCCCCAGACCCGCAAGGAACAGGGCTGGCAGCCTGGGAGGGCTGGCAGCCACGGGCAGTGGGAGGATCACAGCCTCCTGCACATGTGCTGTCCAACCTGTCAGCACCTCTGTGAAGCAGAGCCGGTGCTGGCTGGGGATGTGCCCCCCAGCTCTCTCCCTTTGTCATCAAGAGCTAAGCATGCATGCCAGAAAGCTCACCCTGTGGTAGAAGCCGTCCAACCCCTCTGGAGCTCAGTATTCCCTCCTTGCTCCTTGGCCGCAGGGGCGTTTGGCTGCAGATATTTACTGAGCAATTCGCATCCAATTACAGAAGCTGGAAAGACTGAGAGGATTTTCCTTCTGGTTTCTTGCAACCAAAGCCAACTTGTCCGAATTACAACCTAGGAAGCATCTCATTAGTGGGGAGTGAGGTCTCCAAAACAGAGTGCTTGGAAAACACTCTGCCAAAGGCGTAGGAATATGGGCTGGCAGGCGAGTTGGTGAGGAGCCTATCTGGTCACCATCTTCTCTCACCCATGGTAGTTTTCCCCCTCTTTTCTCCTGTGGCACCTGTGTGGAAAGGAGATGGGATTTTGGAGGCTTCCAGCTCATCACGTCACTTCCCCATTCCCACTTTGGTTCAAAAGGTGTTTGATTTTGCTGGGCTGAAGCATGGGCCAATCTTCCCACCCATTTCTTTCCCCATCAGCTTCTCCTGCCCTTCCTCTGAGGCCGTGTGGTGTCACCCCAACCAGGAGGTGAAGGTCTGGGAGCAGAGTCCTGGGAATGATAATTACAAGTGTTTAATTACATTAGTGGAAGTAGGATCCTCAGCAGCATCACTGGCTGGTCTGTGTCTAGTGCTGTTCCAAGAGACTGGTGGCTGGGAGACATCCCTCACCTGGCCTCGTGGAGATCTGCTCCCTGATGTGGCTGTCCCAGAGGGACTTACGCCAAAGGCACCTGTGTGCAGCCTGCATAGTCCCAAAACTTGCTGTAGACTTTGTCTCAGGTGGGATAGAAGCTGGCACAGGGGCTGGGATGTGGGAAGGAGGCGAGGCAGGATCCAAAGTGATCTGGTGACTACCAGCTGTGACTGCAGGGGAGCTTTCTGCCAGGGTTTGAGAATGGGAGAGATCAGGAAAGTGCAGCTGGCAGCTGTTCCTGGGCTTATGTGGCTGTGAGGTGACTCTTATGCCGATGACTTAATGCCCTTCCAAAAATACTTCCTTGGATGCAGCTTGCAAGCAAACTGCTGAGCCAGCTTGCACCAGCGATGGGGATGGAGGCAGGCGTGGCTCCGGTGCTGGCTCTCATGCAGGACTGAGGACACCTCTATTTGGAGTGGTATGGTGGGTGTGGGAGTCTGTTCTCTGGCTTCCTCCCTGTCCCAGCAGAGCCCACAGGTGCTGGTGGGGAGCCGCACCATGGCCCTGGCCCCTGGCCTGTGTGGGGAGGGGTTTGTGCTCCCCTGCTGATGGCACCATCTGCTCCCTTAGCTGCCAACCAGGCTGACGGTCCCTGTCTGGCCATCTCCCACCCATCCTCAGGTGCCTGGGCAGGTGGATCCATGTGGGCTCTTGCTGTTGAGGTGAAGGTGGCCCCTGAGTAGTCCTGCTCTGCTCCTGGCATCACATCACCTCTGCCAGCATCTGGGTGATAGTGTGCACTGTCCCTTGTGCCATCAAGAGCCCCTCCTCTCCTTGCTCCTCTGCTTGGCAGCTGCCAGGCTGTAGCTTCTATTTCAAGGTCGAATTTGGTGAGCTCCAGCTTCCAGATGGGTGATCTTGTAGTGAGGTTGCAAATGAGTGTCACTCCTGTCACACCTCACATGGGTCATGGTCAGGATGGACACAGCTCCCTCAGCACGAGGGGGAAGGAAAGGCTGGGCTGGATAAAACCAAGCTGTCTGCACTAGCTCAGCCCCTATACTTCAGTAGCCCCCTGGCAGAAGAGTTGCTGCGTTCCTCTGGTGTGATGGACTTCCCAGACAGCCAGGCTGGCAGCTTGTTGGCCCCCACATCCCCAGGACACTGTGTCTTGGTTCTAGGTTTCCAAGTGCCTGAGCCCCTTAACATGACCAAAGTGAGTTTGGATGATGAGCATGTCCTTGCTCCCCATGAAGAATGTGTCCCACCATGGGAGGATGAGGAGTTTCCACCAGAGAAAGCTGCTCCTTGCCAGCAGGAGAGGTGGGAGAGGGTGGCCAGGCCCTGCAGATGTGGGATTCAGATCTCCTCACAGCCTCTGATGAGCGCCCTGCCCTTCTATGTGGATGAATCAGAACCTCCTTTTGGTGAGCCATGTCTGCCTGTCCCTGCAGCCCATGGCACTGCCTGTCACTGTCCCCAGCCAGGCAAGGCAAGTCCCCTGCAAGCCCCATCCCACACAGCCACTCTCAGTGGCACACCGTGCTCCGTGTCCTGTCTTGACCTTGCTGCTGGCACCCTGGGGATGGCCACTCACCACTGCCCTGGCCTGCAGCACCACCCAGCTTTGTCCCTCCAGGCCTGTCACTCCTGGGCAGCCACGGGTCTTTGGGTAGCTCTGCCTGCTGTCCCTGGGGGCTCGGGACAGCACGGGGGGCAGGAACACCCTCCATGTGGCCGGGACCGGAGAGGAGGAGTGGGAAGGGGGTTGGGAGACAGGGCAGCCCACTGCCCGGCTCGGCTGTGCCGGTTCCCCTCCCCGGCCCCACCAGCCCATTTATTACCCCTCTACCATTCATCGGGCCAGACAGATGCCCCCAAATAAATACCCCCAGACAATAGGGTAGGAGGGGCCAGCGAGGCTCCTCATGAATAAACATGAGGGTCTTTGGACACAGCTTCCTCTCTTTGCAAAATGGGACCAATTGTGCGGCAGGTATTTAAAATTCAGCCGCGGTCGGGCTGTCTTCCAGTGTCCCCTGAACTGCTGAGGTGCTTCATTTATTTCATAATTTCCCCTCCTCCCCCCTCGGCGACAGACCTGGCTCTTTTCACGCCTTGTCCTCCCTCTTTCTTTCCTTCATGCTCCCTTTCTCTAATTTTTTTTTTTTTCTTCCTTCCTTTTCCTACTCCTTGTCTCTTTCTCTCCTTGGCTTTTGTGCTGGGGGCCGCGACGAATGGCTCAGAAAAGAGGGTGCTGTGAGAAACTGGGGCTGCCGCTGGCAGAGTGGGTGGTGAGGACTTGGTGCTCGGGGGGTGGGGGTGGAAAGGGTCTGCGTGTGAGTGCCCGCATGGGGGTCCTGCATGGAGCTAGGTGGGGAGGCAGGGGGATCATGGGGGATCCCGAGGGCTTTGCTGCCTGGGGGCTTGGAAAGCCAAGGATCGGGCCCCTTGCCTGTCCCCTGCCTGTGGAGAGACAGCCTTGCAGTGCCCACCCCAGCACGTCCAGAATGGGCTCCATGCATAGGAGGGAAAGGTCAACCCTGCTGTATCACCCACTGGGGTGAAAGGCGGCCTTGGTGATGCTGGAGCACCCAAAATTTGGGAGATGCAGAAGGAAGAAGATACTTGTCTGGGCCAGGGCAGCCACAGTTTTGGTGGGGATGGGTTTGCTGGACCCCTGACCTGTTCCCATGCCTGGACAGCCCCAGCAATGCCGGTCTTTAGATCCATAATGAGGGGCTTTTTGGGATCTTGGACAACAGCATCCCCACTGGGCTTCCAGCACCCCAAACCCACACGTGCCACTTGGTCCTGGGGTGAAGGCAGAACCAGAGCAGCAGCAGAGAATGGAGGGGTGGGAGCACCAGGACATGGCCAGCAATGTGGCTCAGCATTCCAGGAGACCTGCCAGCACTCTGGTGTTTCATCAACCAAGTGCTGAGATCCTGATTGACATGCACCCCTGGGAAAGCCAGGAGATGTCCATGCCATGCACAGGACAGCTACAGAGTTGGTGGAACCCCATGAGCTGCTTGCTGTGCTGCTTGGGCTTGGCAGGAGGATGTGTGGATGAGCAGAATCCCCAGTGCTGACCCCAGGGCTCTGCGTGGTGGGATGAGCATCACCTGTGACACTGGGGAGCTGCAGAAATTCCCAGGACAGTTCTGGGGTTCCTGTATTGAGAGAAGGCATCTGCCTACCCCTTCCCCACCTCTGGGTTCCTCTGCCCAAAGGCCAGCCAAGGAAGAAGGGAGATCCTACCCAAGTGCTGGTAAGAATGATGCTTCAAGTGAAGTGTCACCTGCCAGACCATGTGCCCCTTGGGGACTGGCTGGCAGGAGAGACCAGGGCCATGCAGGCAGCAACAGGTGCTGGTGGGGACAGGGGGATATCACTGCCTGCCCGTTGGGGGTGGGCAGAGCCTCCATCCAAAGCCCTGGGGGCTCTCTGTGCCTGGGAACTCCAAGTGTGGCTTCCTTTGCTCATGAGAGAACATGGAGGGGGGTCTCACCTGGGCCTTAGGGATGTCACTGTGCATGTGGGTGCTCTCTGCTGGGCATTGCTGCCAGGGCTGCCTGCCCCTCTGCCCCTCTGCCCCTCTGCCGCTCTTCCCCTCTGTCCCTCTGTCCCCTTGTCCCTCTGTCCCTCTGCCCCTCTGCCCCTCTGTCCCTCTGTCCCCTTGTCCCTCTGTCCCTCTGCCCCTCTGCCCCTCTGTCCCTCTGTCCCCTTGTCCCTCTGTCCCCTTGTCCCTCTGTCCCTCTGCCCCTCTGTCCCTGTGCCTGCTGCCTGGCATGGCAGCTGCAGCCCACGGGGCGGGTGCTGGCAGGCTCCAGTGGCGGGAGGGCTCCTGCATTACAATCCGGTACAATCTGTCCCCCTTCCTGCTGCCCAGCAGTGGAGGAGACGGTTGCTGTTTAATCCCATTTGACAGCTCTTTCATCATCTGCCTGCCTCCCTCCAGCTTCCCGTGGCTCCTCCAAGGCTCCTTTGTGGCCGTAATCAAAGCCTGCTGAGTGATGGCTGCTCAGGGGAGGGAAGGAAGGGACAGTGGAGCGAGGGTGGCTCACCCGCGGGGAAGGGGGTGGGCGAGGGATCGTGGCCTGGCCGTGGCTCTGGGGAGGGGCACGGTGGGAGCACAAGGTGAGAGGGCCTCTGCTGTCAGGTCCTGCAGGTGCAGCTGTGGGTGGTGGCACTGGGAGCTGGGGTGGATGGAGCACCCCTAGCACTGGGAGCTGGACTGACCAGAGCATCCCCAGATGGAGCATTCCCAGTGCTGGGAACTGGTCTGGATGGAGTATCTCTAGTGCTGTAAGCCAGAGTGGGCTGAGCACCCACAGCGATCAGAGCTGGGCTGAACTGAGCATCCCCAGTGCTGGGAGCTGGACTGGATGGAACATCCCTGGCGTCAGGAGCCAGATGGGACAGAACATCCCCAGTGCTGGGAGCCGTACTGGTTGGATCATTCCAGTGACTCCCTCCCAGTCAGGCTGGGAGGTCCTGGTCAGGGCAGCAGGGCTGGTGTCCGAGCAGGGGCCAGGCAGCTGGTCATTCTTCCTGAGGGACAGAGAAGCAGCTCTCCTTCCACAGCCTTCTCCCACACACCCTCCAAGCACCCTCTGACATGGGGGACATGCTGGCTCACAACACCCTTGTGCCTTTCACACTTGGCATGTGACTGTGGCCCTGGGGTAGCATGGCAGCTCTCTCCCCATGACGAGGAAGACTTTGTGGCAGAGATTTTGGTGGAAGTTGCTCAAGCAGCACAGGCTTCCCGCACAGCATTGCTGGCACATGGCTCACATGGGGGTGAGCCTTGCTGTGCCATGGCAGCCTCTGCCATCCCCATCAGAGAGCTGAGGACCTGGCTGCTCCCAGGCAGGCTGACTGCAGCCAGGGCTGGCTGGGACAGGTGAAAGGGCTTCTAAGAGTTCTCTGGCCTTGACATTTCTGTGAAATTTGGGAAATCTGGCCCCAGACCTGGTCTGGAGGCTGTGTGGGTGGCAGGCCCCCTCTGGAAGTTTTTGGCTGGAGGGGAGGAGCCCACAGTCTGCAGGGTCACCTACAGCTTCCTATTGCTCAGCTCTTTCTGGACTGAGCCTCAGCTCCTGTGCCTTGGCTTCCCCCAGTGCTGACCAGTGCTGACCAGTGACACAGCGATGGAGCCATGTGAGTATTCTGGGGCTGGGGGGAGATATCCTCCTCCTTCCATTCCTGCTTCCGGCAGGGACTCAGCACTCATCAGTGCTGCCAGGGAATCCTCCCCATCACCAACAGCCTGGCCCAACCTCATTGTGGGGTTCTTTTTTGTGTTTTTCAATAACATTAAACTTCTGGCTGAATTGCAAAGCATCTGAAGAGCTGGGTCTCTCTCTACAAGGACTTGGTAGTGCTCTGCACTGCAGAGCTTCTCTGCTCAGCAATGATGAAGTAGGGAAGCAGGAGAGGATCCCCCAAAAACCACATCACTGTGGCCCAAGGCAACTGTCCCTGAGCCCTCCGTGGCTGAGGAACACCGTGATTCCCTGAGGAGGGAGCCTGCCCGACCTTGGGTTATCACCTGCATTGCAGCTGGGTGACAGCTTTCCCAAGAACACATGTTCCCTCATAAACCCCAGCTCTGCTTATCTCAAAGGGCACATCCGACAATTAGCTTATCTGCTGTGAAAGTGAGGAACGGCTTTGGATATCTGCCTGGCTTCCGCAGGCTTGGGAAAAAACCAGGGGAAAGAGCCCCTGGAAGAGCGAGGCACATCCTCAGTGTCCTATAAATAAAGTGACTGCGCTCCGAGTGTGCTGCAGACGGACTCCATGTGCTCAGGGTGGGGAGCTGGAGTGCCCCTGACTCTTAAGGATGTTCACTGCTTCCTGCTGAACAATCCTGCCTGCAGCTGTTGCCAGCTTTGCCAAACCATCCCAGGGTGGGTGGCAGTTTTGTGCAGGGTGGATTGCAGCCTCCAATTAAATTTTTGGGGAAAATTTCAGCTGGAGACCATGGCTCTTTCCAAGAATGGGGAAAAGGGAAAAAAGAAAGCATTTGTTCTCATTTTAAAATTCTGTCTTTGAAGCAATTTGGCAAGTAGAGAGGGAAGAGAGGCTGAGCTTCATCTTGTGTTCCTGGAATATGCTCAAATTTGACCACGCTAGAACACTTTATTTGGGAAAAAATGTGGTTAGCATGAGCTTGGTGCAAACCTCTTCCACAGGAGCAACTCCCATCACAGGGCATAGGTTTGCCACTACCCAGCTCCTGGGGAAGTGGGTGCTAAAGCCTAGGGCCTCCTGTGTTCCCACCAGTGTCACGGGGGTTGGAGAAATGTCAGAGGGAGCTGCAGCCTGGTGAGCTCCATCTTCTGCAGGCCATGCCAGGGCCGTGCTCTGCCTGACTGTTTTTGGTGGTTTACACCATTTTTCTCCTGTCCTGTAGCAATCCTGTGTGAAGCAGAGAAGAGCAGGCATGTTTAGCCAGCCCTGTGCAGTGTGATCACACTGTCCCCTGTGCAGGGTTCTGCAGCCTCAAGGATGTTTCTCCTCCCTGCCTGGCCCAGGACATGTCATCCCTCACTTGGAGAGCAAATTAAGAATTGATTGAGTTAATTTGCTGCAGATGAGTGTTTGAGGAGCAAATAACCAAAAAAGCTGGTGGAAAGCCCAATTTTCCTACCTCCTGGAGACTTTCTGGAGGAATTTCTGGAGCTTCTTTCTCCTGGAAGCTTTCTGGATGGTGGCTGGTGCCTCATGCTATGCCCTGAGGAAGGCCTGGGCTGCCTTTGGGGGGAAACTTCAGTTGGCTTCCTCCCCACTTTGCTCTTCCTGCTCTCCCCCAAATCTGCACCAAGAAACAAGCATATTGTTTGCAAGCTAAAAACTAGAAATGATTTATATGTTTATAAGACCAGCTCTGGCTCCATTTATTTTGGCAAAGGAATTGTTTGCATCTTTGCAGAATTCCTTCACCCAAACCACTCATTAGATATGAATTTCAAAACAGCCAGAGGGAGCGGGTGACTCAGGGGAATTAGCAAATGGCTTCTCAAAGACTTTTACGTCAGGGACAGCAGCTTGATTCCAGATCTTGGTGCCAGTGGCCCAGAAGACATTGTCATTTCATGGCGGGTCAGTGACCGTGAGTCAACCAGTGCGTTTGAGGACCTTGGGTCTTTGACTCCGAGCTGGCAGGTGTCTTCACCATGAGAAACTTCAGCCAAAGGAGAAGCCAGAAAAGACAGGAGGAGAAGGATTCCATCAATGAACTTTCACTGGACACAACAACATCAGCTACAGGAGCTGACAGAGGAGTGATGTTCTACCATAGCTCTTTCACCCCAGTGTGAAGATCTGGGAGCTTCTGGAAAGGACGCTTGAGGAGGGTCAGTCTTGAGGTCTGAAGATGAGGCGACTGTGACCACTGGTGCCTCTGCTGTGTGTTTAAAGACCACCTTGTTTTTCACCTGAAAGCCATTAAGAAAGTTGTGCCCTGAGATATTTCCAGTTACCACTTTCCTCCTTCAGACAAGAACTCACAAAGCAACCAGCGTGTGTGATGATGCCCCATCACCTTGTCCTGGCAGAGCTGCTTGACTTGGGCTGGCACTGGGAATGGGAGCAGCTTCTCAGGCTGGTTTAGCAGAGGAGATATGTGCAGGGGGGACGCTGCTCTGTGACGGCACCATGGGGGCTCTGGACAATTTCAGTGCCCACAGAAATGTCTGTTTGGGGCAAGGGGACAGGCGTAACTTTTGTGGACGAAAGTCTATGAGGAGTGAGAGTGGCTGAGGTCCCCCTGGTCAGAGGGGGGTGTGTTCCACCCTGGATCAAGTAGCCCGGACTTCCAGAGGTGTCCTGTCCTCTGACCCTCCATGTGTACCTGGCGCTGCTGTCCCCAGCCTGCGTGTCACCTGTTTTTTCTGGAGGCACAGCTGGAGCTCTGGCAGGCAACATGCCCTGCAGCAGCTGGTCCTTATCCATGTGTGTCAGGCAGCTCGTGGTGCCACCAGGCTCCTGGTCTCCATCCCCACTCTACCCCAACCTGCCCCGCGCCCCCGCCTTGCTGTGCTGGCTCGCTCCTGAGCCAGCCTTGGCTCCTTGTCTCACAAGCAGAGATGAAAATAAACTCCAGTGAAGGGTCCTTTAACTTTCTCTACTCGAGTGAAAATAAATGCGCTTTCCCCACCATCCAGCCCTGTAAATTCCCTGCACTGTGAAATATCTTCCAGATATAGTAAAGAGACGGCTTTCAACTATTTTTTTTAAACATCTTTAACTGCTGTATATATTTCCAGGGAGACGTAATAAGCGCTACAGCTAATTTATCTGCATGTACTGTAAATATTTTCAGGAGATAGCAGAAAGGATTTCAAACACATGGCTGGGAGTATTGGCACACAGCATAGGCTGGGTGGAAGGACGCCTTTAACCCTTTGCGTGACATGTCCTTTCCCTTTGCTCCTCTCTCTGTGCCCCCAGCGCAGCATCTCCTTGCCAGCCCAGGGCTGTTCCTCCAGCTGATGTCCAGCCAGATGTTTGGTTTGAACAGGATGCTGAGGCTTGTTCTTCCAATTGACCTGGTAGTCCTTGCTCTGGAGGCACTGGGAGCTCAGCTGGGAGCCACTAGGAATTCTCCTCCTGCGGATAGCCATGCCTCAATCCCTACGCTCCTGCCCACATGTGACCTGATGCTACAAGCACAGGACAAGATTTGGGAAGAAAAAAATCCTGCTTGGTCATCTAAGTGAGTGTCTTGCAGCCCCACCATACTTTGGGTTTCAGCAGAGGTTGCAGGCCCATGGTGGGGGAAAAACAGGGTGCCCATTTACTGCCAAGCCCTGGGACTGGGAAAGGGGGCTGAACATGGCAGGGACAGAGGTGCTGGCCACATGTTTTTGTCCCCTCAGCCCTTTGGAGAGTTGAGTTCTGCAGAAGAAAGTTTGGTCCACCAAGAACCCATTCTTAGGGCTCTTAGATGTGATGGGAGAGACCCCAGGTGATGGAGAGCTGGGGGAGCAGAGGGTGGCAGGAGGCAGGCATTTGTGGCTCTTGGGGGAGCAGCTGCCAGCAAATGCAGAGGTCCCTGTCTGTCCCCCATGCAGCCTGGCCCCAGGGAATGCAGGATCTGCTGAGACACAGCCCACAAAGCACCCACAGCCCCACTCCTGGCACCATGACTCCTGGCTGCATATCCCACTCATATCCCACAGTGCTGGGAGCCTCTGGGCATCATGACCCTGTTTTGGGAGAGCTCTTGCAGGGATGGGTGAGATGCAGGTCCAATGGCCACCTTCACTCTTCCTGTGCCCTGATGCTCCCCAGGAACTTCTGTGGGAGACAGTAACTTTTGCAGGGGAAGGTCTGGAGAAGGAAGTCATGGGGTGCTGGCCTGGGGGAGCAGAGATTTTTCATCACACAGCCAATGTCTGGTGTCAGCGGGGAACCCTGCTAAAAGCACATTCAATTCAAAGCCTGTTATTAAGCAAACCCAGCTCTGTAGCACGAACAGCCTGTCCTGAAGCTGTGGGTCACCACAGCTGGGCCAGTCACCCTGCTGAGGGGTCTGCTTGCCAGGCTGGGGAGGCTGTGCACCCTCTCCATCACAGACCTCCCTTCTGCTGTGAGCTCACCACCAGCTCCTGCCTCTTGGCTGGTTTGTGGGGGTGTTTTGGCCAAGGCAGCATTTTCCCTGGGATTCTCCTGCAGTGAGTCCACTCCTTCACTCTGGCAGCTTGCCCCCTCCTGACTCTACCTTGTGGTTAGGAATCCTGGGAGTATTTGGAGCTCCCAGCCCACCAGCTGGGTGCCTCTGGCTCACTGCAGTTTTGGGGTCTCTGTTGGCAGTGGGAGCAGGAAGGATGCACTGTCTGTTAGGAAGAAAGATGGGATTTCCCCAAATGTTTGCACAAGCCCTTGAGGTTTTGGGACTTCTGTCCATCATCTGAGCTCTGTGATCCAGGCTTTTAGGGGGCATGGGCCTGATCCAGACTAATTGCAGACATGTTGCAGTCCCTTTGGCTGGTTCCAAAGCATCACCTAAGTTGTGGATAGAGCAGTTCCTCCCACCAGCTGAGGCGGAACAACAGGCTGAGGCTGTCAGGGCAGGAGAGCTGCCACAGCCAAGGGGAGGAGAGCCCAGGCAAGGTGAGTCTTCCTGGCAGCAGGCACGGATGCCCAGGCAATCTGCGTCCCAGGCTCCTGTCCCCGTGACATAATTTAATGCAGATTAAGAGGTACCTGTTGGCTTGGAGCCCAACTGAAAAGCCACAAGAAGGAGATAAAAGCCTTTAAATGCTAAGCCTGTCTGAAGAGACAATAAAAGGCAAATGTCTTCCCAGCTCTATATTCATGTCTTTTTACATGATTTATGGACTTTTTGCTACAATCGTACATGCTTTGTGACTCTTCACGTTGTTCAGCTCTTGTAAAAGGCCAGTGGAAGCAAACTGCATAAGCCAGGGGACTCCATAACCATTCATTAGGCTGGGCTGATCCTGTTGTGGAGTCCAGTTTAGGATCTGCAATGGCCTTTGTCTGAGGTCCTACAGGATGAAGAAGCCCAGGGTGAGCCCTGATGCCACAGCAGAAGGCACAGAGGGGGGTTTGTGGCCACAAAGAGGAAAAGGCAAGCAAAGAGAAAGGACCCAAATGTTTCCATTCAGCCTCTGGGTGAGCAGCAAAATGCTTGGGAGCTGGATCTGCAAAGAGGATCCAGATGGGGGGAACCACAGCTGCTCCCTGCGAGTGGAGCCTGAATGTCTTTGGGAATGTGGGGTGGAAGGTTGGCAGGGGGCAGCCCCGGGGCTGGGGGGCTGCGGGAGTGGGAGGTGGGAGGCAGCCATCCCCACACACCCAGCGTGTGTGGATCTGGAGCTAATCAGCCTGACACAGGATGCTTGTGTGTCTGCTGGGGCCGGGCTATGAAAGCAATTGCTCTCAATAAAACGTTTCCCTCCTCCGTTTCGTTCGGAAGTGAAGCTGTGAGCCCAAATGTCCTCAGCTGACTCTCCCGGTCCTTCTGCCCCCTCTGAGGGAAGGAATTGTCTGAGACTTAGGGACTGGTGCAGCTGAGCAGGAGCACATGTGCCTTCACATCACACACTGCAGGTGCCCCCAGACCAAGTCCCACGGCTCTGGGCACCAGCTGTGGCTCTGGGCAGATGGGCAGCTCTAAAACTGGATCCTCTCAGGCGCAATGATACCTCTGAGGTTGGGAAGTGGAGACATCCCTTCCCTTTGTTCTTCCCAGAGCAGCTCCGTTGCAAGAGGAGCAGCTGTAGGGGTGTATGGTGGTGAGGGAAAAGGGATGGAATGGTACTGGGAATGGTGGGGAGCAGCTCTGGGCTGGGAGCAGTGGTGGAGCACAGCTCTTCTCAGCGCCTGCTCCACTGCTGGAGGCAGGAATTGTCCCAGCTGACTGGGAAAGTGCTGGGTACCAGGTGGAGGAGCAGCTGACTGTGGCTGTCCCGGGGCACCTCGGAACATTCCCACTCCCTCCCTGCAGCCCTGCTGTCCCCCATCCCTGCTCCTTATGGGCACAGCAACCCTGAGAGCAGCAGGAGATCCACATGTGGGCACAGCCTGGCTTTGCCCTCCAGCGCCCTGGAAAGGCTGCATGTGTCCTGCAATTTCCCCTGCCCACAGCCCAGATCACCACCAGTAATGCCCAGGATGGCATCCTCCCCCCACCAGACACAGCTCATTTTCACTTCTGCACAGGCAGCAGCACTTCTGTTTGGTGTCCATTCCAAAAATCTTCAGGTACGAGGTGGGACTTCTGTAGCTTCTAGTGGGGACTTTGTGTTCCTCCCCTCCACTCCTGCTCCAGGGCCAGGATGCCTTGGGACCCCTGGGTCACACAGCCTTCCATCACCTATCACATTTAGTGGCAATTTGCAACAAACCTGGTGAGGGGGAAGATTTGGGAGATCCTGGGGAGAAGGCAGTGTGGGGAAGCAGAATTTGGCCTGTTCTTAAAGGTCTCAAAAAAAAAAAAATCCTTGCCTGTAAAAAAATTAGTAATTTTAAACCGCAGGCAAATGCTTCACATTCCTGAGCAATGCTGCCCTCTGTTTACTGCCCTTATTGTTCTCAATGAGCTGGAACCATGGAAATGAATATTTGCTCTGACCCCATCCTTCGCCCTGAGAAAGAAAGGAAGAAAGAAAGAAAGAAAAGAGGAAAAAGAACCAAAACTGCTGAAGGAAAACATAGTCATTCTCCCCATGACTGAGTGAAAGAATAACACGGGAGCGTGGAAATAGAGCTGCCAGGGCGCAGCAATTGGTTTACAGCGGGATCCGAATGCCGTCCCCCACGCGGTGCGCGGGCTGTCTCCGCCGGGGCGGCCGCGGGGCTCCTCGGGCACCTTCCCGGAGCAGAGCCGAGATGCTGCCCGCGGGACACGGGGTCGGGCACTTGGAGGTGGCTGGCAAAGGACGAGAAGATTTAAAGCGCAGCCTGGGGCTTCCTCGGCTCGGGTTATCTCCGCTGGAGCACTGCTGCAGACCACACAGGCACATGCCGCAGTGGATGTCGCTGGTTCCGCAGTGTAACGGGAGCCGTGCGGCGCTGCCAGGCGGCCTCGGCACGGCCCGGGCCTGTGGGGACACGCAGTGAGGGGACATGCAGGGAAGGGACACGCGTGGGAGGACGTGCTGGGGGCCGTACCGGGCTGCAGGAAGGCGTTCACGGGGCTGCGAGGACAATGTGCATTAGGAGTGACTGCACCGGGTGCAGGAGGATGTGCTTCATCTGCCCGAGGGCTCCAGGCTGCCCGAGGCCAGGGAGCACAGACCCTGCCCAGAAGAGGACTCCAAGCCCCATTGCTTGGTTTTCTCTCCCCTGGTCACCTACCAGGCTGGGAAGAGCAGAGATGCCAGCCCAGTTTCGGGCTCTGTGACAGACATCCCCATGCCCACAGCACCCACTTCCTGAGATGGGCACGGGGAGAGGACAATTACTCTGAGTCCCCGGTTCCCCCAGCACCCACCATCAGCAGATCTCTCCAGAGGCAGCGCTGGATGCTGGGCTGACTAGAGTGGGGGCCCCACCTGCCCCCAGCACGGGCAAGGTAGTGGCAGCTGGCAGGGGGAAGTCCCTGTCCCTCCTGCGCTCCCTCAGTTAATCATCACGTTGGGTAATTGCACGAGTGGCCGAGGGGGCAGCCCGCGAGGATCTGACTGCAGGTGTGGGGCCGTGGATGGGCGCAGAAAGCTTTTAACTGGAATAGGGTTACAGCTAGGCAGCCCAGCAATGCCAGGGATGCGAGGAATCCCCTACCTGCTTCAAAAGGACGCTTTCTTTATCGTCTAATTAAAAAGAGGGCAGTGGGGGGGGGACCAGAGTGCACCTGTGCCGGCAAACACCCGGACAAGAAAGGGGGGAGCGAGGGCCCGAGCAGGGAGCGGGAGCGAGGAGGGCGTGAAGGGGCTGCACTGCAGGGCCGTGGCAGAAGGGCAAGGGCTGGCCAGCACCTCTGGGACTCCACGGCCCCTCTGCTGCCAGTCAGCCGTGCTGGGTACCCCTTCCTGGTTCCACTGTGGCAGTGCAGGGCACACAGCCTTTCCAGCTGGGGTCAGGTTGCCTTCATCCCCATACAATGCCACCCCTCTGTCTGACAGGTCTAGAAAGCAACCCCACTTCAAGGTTTAATTGGCAAGGTTTAATATTAATCTGTAGGGATTAATCCTAGCTGGATGAGATGCTGTGAGCTCTATGTCCTGACACAGCTCCTGAGCAGTGCCCTGGACAATTTTGCACTGCTCAGCTCTTCTTTTCCTCTTCCTCAGTTGGTCTTATTGGATCTGTGGCAGGGAAGCTTAGATGGATATTAGGAAAAGGTTCTTTCCCAGAGGGTGCTGGCACTGCCCAGGCTCCCCAGGGAATGGGCATGGCCCCGAGGCTGCCAGAGCTCCAGGAGTGTTTAGACAATGCTCTCAGGGTGGGATTCTTGGGTTTGTCCTGTGCAGGACCAGGAGTTGGACTGGATGATCCTGATGGATCCCTTCCCACTCAGGAGATTCTGTGATTCTGTGATTATTAGACAGGAAGAGTGTTTTAAAATTGATATTTCAGTCAAAATTACTGCTGCAGTGAATCAGCCTAGGGAGCATCAAGGCAAAATTTCCAGTAGGAAAGAGCAAATTATTCTTAGGTTTAGTGAGCATGAGCCCTGGCTTTGGGATTTGTATCTCAAAAACTCCTGCTGTATCTGGCTCTATCTGGCTCCTGCTGTGTCCAGTAAAAGCAGGGCTGGGGGTGCAGTGTCTTCCACCCTTCCTAGAGAATGCATGGGGATGGAGCAACCCTGAACCCTCCATCCCTCCTCTGACTCCAGTTGAAATTGGCTGGTGGCTTTGACAGTTACAGAGCTGGACACAAAAACGCACCCACTCATACCATGAATGCAGAAACTTTGAGTGCTTTGGAAACCAAGCCAAAAAAGAAAGGAAAAAGTGAAAAAGAAAAGGATGAAGCAGAGTGGAATCAAGCCATTCATGTGCTGTGGGAGCAGTTTGGAATAAGAGCCCAGCATGGGTTTAATGAGATCATTTCACACCTATAATTAAATAGGTGCAACTCTCTGCAAGGAGTAGGCTTTGCGCCCTGGGACACCCCAGGGGTTTGCAGGATGGAGAAGTCAGGGATGGAGGAGAGAGGTTGTTTGCCCTGGATGCATTTGCTGGCTCTGGCTCTGGGGAATGTAGCCATCACTGAGTGCATGGAAGTAGTTCCAGAGGGGTTGTTTGTGTGTAGAGAACTGTCACATCCCACTTCCACTCTGGCATGCCACAGGGATGGACACCTCCAGAACCCCAGAGGCCCTTGGCCCAGTGAGGACAGGACCAGAAGTGAAGAACCTGCTCTGCTTTGCAGTCGAGAGCCGTGGTCTGTCCTGGAGCCTCTGGCAGAAGGAAGAAGCTCAGAGATTCGAGGCTGACCACTGGCGTTTTGGAATCAAAGCTACAGAGAGTATGAGGACCAAAGCTACAACCAACAAGAAAGAAACGCAAGCTTTCTTGTCATAGGCTTTTGGAGACATGGTGCCCCTGAGAGAATTGAGTCAGATAATGGGACTCATATCAAGAAGAGCCTTATAAACACCTGGGCTAGGGAACATGGCATCGAGTGGGTGTGCCATATCCCCTACCATGCACCAGCTGCAGGCAAAGTGAAGAGGTACAATGGACTGCTAAAAAAACCACCTTGAAAGCATTGGGTGGGGGATCTTTCAAGAACTGGGAGCAGCATATAGCAAAGGCCACCTGGTCAGTAATAGCAAAGGCCACCTGGTCAGTGAACACCCGAGGCTCCACCACTGAGCAGGCTCTGCCCAATCTGAGCCCCTGCGTGCAGCAGACGGAGACAAAGACAGCAGTGCATGTCAGAGGTCTGTTAGGGAAGACAGTTTGGATCAATTCTGCCTTGAGTACAGGGGGATGCTGGTAGCACCTTGCTGAGGCCAGGTTACTCCCTGCCAAGCCTGTTTCCCCAGCTGTGATGTGCAGGCAGGACCCTCGAGATGCACTGAAATCCAGCTGTGTGGGGGATCTGGCTCTTCTCACAGCCTGTCCCTCCCTTGTCCCCCCAATTGGGACACGGGTTTCCCAGGCGTCCCTAAAGATTCTGCTCCCCCACCTCACAAGTGGGAATTGGATGCCATCCCACTGACACCTGCAGCAGTGATGGATGTGTCCTGTGGTACTGAGCACAGAGCCCAGACCATTTCACCCTGAGGAGTGATGTCCTCCACCAGGGTCCAGCCCCAGCATGTGCCTGCCCCTTGCAGGGTAGGATCTAGATGAGGACACAGCTGGACATTGAGGCAGCAACATGCAGGGGGTGCCTGGGTTTGGGAAGGTTCCTGGAGCCTCCAGCAGCCCTCCCTTTGTCTGCAGAGCAGAGAGGCTTCGGTGCAGCCCCTGAGCCTGTGGTTGCAGGGGGAAGGCAGAGTCCTCTGGGGACGGGGGTGGGAGGAGAAGGACGGGATCAAGGACAGCTAAGCCTTGAGCTTCACACGCCTAATTCTACAGCATTTGGCTTCACCTCGCCTCCCCTCCCCGCCTGGCAGCTGGGATCTGCATGGACCAATGCCAGCAGAAAACAAACACCCTTCCAGCCCCTCATGAGGGTGGGGAGCAGGGCTTGGGGGCTGTGCTGGAGAAGAGCATCCTTAAAGCCCCTGTTGCGAATAAGTTTCTGAGGTTTTTTTTCTTTCTTCTTCAGGTTAAAAATTGTAAAATTGCCCTGTATTTTTCTATATATTAATTGTTGATGTTATATCAGTTTTGTACAGCTCAGCCCCCTTTTTCTTCCTCATTCCACTGCTGCTATCTGAGACAAACACCGAGGGGGAATCCACAGCCTCTGAGCAGCCACCAGAGCCCAGAGCCGAGTCAGACCGGGCCAGAGCGGCGGGGCCGGTGCCGGACCGAGCCGAGACGGCATGGCCGGGGCCGGCGGGGGACCAGAAGCTGTGCCGGGTCGGGCCAGGGCCAGTGGAGAGAGGGGGTGGCGGCGGCAGAGGAACGGCCACATGACACCCGGCACTGCCAGGTGNTGGCGGCGTGGCTGGGCTCCACACGGCGAGCAGCAGCGGTGGCAGAGCGCCGACGGCGAGATGGCCGCGTGGCACGTGGTGCACGGCTGCGTGGCACACGGTGCACGGCTGCATGTCACGCGGTGCACGGCCATGTGGCACATGGTGCACGGCCATGTGGCGAGCCGGGTGGGCCAGGCCGCCCAGCGCAGCGGGACGCAGGCAGAGAAGCGGCGGAGCGAACGTGGCGTAGCTGGAGCAGCGGTGTGGGGGGCCGGGGTGTCCTGGGGTGTCCCGGGGTGTCCCGGGGGCGGTGTGGGCGGCGCGCTGCTGAGGCTAGCAGGACGCTGGGCCGAGCCAGGGCCAAGCGCGCGACCCAGCGCACGGCGTGGCAGAGACCGCGAGTATTGCGAAATATACAATAACCCCTAAATGGAACAATTTCCCAACCTGGCCGCTGGGCGCGGCCATGTAAATGAAGGGCGGGGGAACGATGAGTGGTATCGGGGAAGGGAATAAC
>VXBQ01015470.1:82181-108536 GCA_013400175.1 Phainopepla nitens
GGTCGGGCCAGGGCCAGTGGAGAGAGGGGGTGGCGGCGGCAGAGGAACGGCCACATGACACCCGGCACTGCCAGGTGAGCAGGACGCACTGGGATGAGCCGGGAGAGCCTGTGGAACATCGTGGCGGCGCTGGGCACAGAGCAGCATGGCGTGCGGCACGGCGTGGCACCGCCCCAGCGCGCGGCATGGTGGGGCGGCCCGCGGACGGCGGCTGTCTCGGAGCACAGGGAGGACAGCGGCGGCGGTGGCGGCGTGGCTGGGCTCCACACGGCGAGCAGCAGCGGTGGCAGAGCGCCGACGGCGAGATGGCCGCGTGGCACGTGGTGCACGGCCGCGTGGCACACGGTGCACGGCTGNTGGGGTGTCCCGGGGTGTCCCGGGGGCGGTGTGGGCGGCGCGCTGCTGAGGCTAGCAGGACGCTGGGCCGAGCCAGGGCCAAGCGCGCGACCCAGCGCACGGCGTGGCAGAGACCGCGAGTATTGCGAAATATACAATAACCCCTAAATGGAACAATTTCCCAACCTGGCCGCTGGGCGCGGCCATGTAAATGAAGGGCGGGGGAACGATGAGTGGTATCGGGGAAGGGAATAACACCCCAAAACCCCAAACCTGTGAGATATTTAGAGAAACTAACAACATATCACATAGAAGAAAGGGCAGAGCTGTCCTTTCAGTAACTATAATAGTGGGGTCACCATGATGCAAGGACTGAATCAAGAGCAGCCCGAGACTTCGAGCCACTATCTAGGAGACTTCCCAGGGACCCCCGCGAGTAAAGAAGGCCAAGGTTTGCTACGCCACAAAGGTGAAGATCCTCTTCCTCTGGACCGTGTAATCGGGAGCTGCAGTGGGATTGTGCAGCCCCTGCGAGCACCCCACCCAGAGCTGATTCTTCTTAAAAAAGACATTAAAAACAGCTCATCTCCTGCCCAGTTTATTTCAGCTCCCACCATGGCACAGGAGAGGACTCCCCCATCCCTGCTGCAGCAGTTCTCTGGGTCAGGAGGGAGCTAAAAAGCCCCTACTTCCCCCTCACTGCACTCTAACAATGTGCTTGTTTACTGGCCCCCTCTTCCTCCATCTGCCTTTTGCAGGAGCAGGAGTGGCAGGAAGTGATGTTCTGCCTTGGCAGCGGCATTGTGGTGGCATTGCAAGGTGGCATGGCATGGTCCCATCCACACTATAGTCCCGTGGGAGCTGTGGCATAGCTGGGGTGGAGCTGCGCAGCAAGGGGCAACCAGCACTGACCCTGCCACAGAGCTGTGCCGTGCCATCCCCTTCCACCCCAGGACCCAGTGAGGGGACAAGCAGCCTCAGAATCCCCCATCCCACTCCTGGAGGGGGATGTCCAGGCTGTGTAAGGCAGCCTGGGTCAGTGCTGCCTGCAGACACTTCCCGTGCTCTTCAGATGTCCAAGACAGAGCTTGCAAGGACTGTCCCCACGGCCTGATGGATTTGTACCAGTGAGAGCTGCAGGCAGCTGGTTGTCTGCCTTCATTGCCTCCCACCAGGCAAGGTCTGGGTTGTGTTTCTAGCCTGGAAGTTATTTTAGTATCCAAGTCTCTTTCTGAGGCAGTGCCACTCCTGGCTTTTCAGTACATCCCTCCTGGACAGGTGGCTGTCATTTTCCTCACCCCTGCCCCTTCTCCCCACAGTGGGAAGAGAGGCAGTTCCCTGTCCCCTGCTAGCTCTCCCCTGGGACAGCACACTGCTGCTGCCCTGTGCCAGGAGTGACACAGTCCCTCCACAGCCCCCACCTGGCATGGGCAAACACATGGAAATCTGTCTCCAAAGCCAACGTGCCAGCTCCATCATGGAAACACCTGCTCAGACCCTATGAGCATGGCACATGTGCGAGCCGGCCCCTCTGAACCTCTCGCGACCTGGCTGGCAGCTCCTGGCAGGCAGAGCCTGTGGCAAAGCTGACATTGCCCTTCCTAAAGCTGTCCCTTTCTGTCCCTCTGTCTCCAATGATAAAGGAGAGTTTCAGGGAGAGGCTGTGGAGCCTAGCAGCTGCTGAAGCAGTTTGAAGCTGAGTTCAAAATTTGGCTGATTTTCCGCTTTGTGTGATAGTCTCTCAGCAGCTCAAGTGTCCCTGCTCTGCAGCGAGGCCTTGTGGCTCAGCTTGATGGAGTCTGGGCTGAAAACAACATATTTGGTTAAAACATCCCTCCTCTGAAACCTCAGCACTGCTAAGAGCTTGGCCTAGCCCCTCATGGTGTCACCAGCTACTCTGCATGGCTCCTGCCCAGCTCCCACTGATGAGTTGTGCCCTTCCCTCAGGTTACTGCTTTGGGATGCTGCACCCACCCCTCCTCCAACAATCTCAGAGCTGGCCACCATGGGCTTCCTCCACACCATCCTGCTCCTATTGCTGCCTGCATCTTGCCTGGACCCTGCCTGTGGCCTGGCATGATTTTCCTCCTCTCCGGCCCCTTGGATGATGCTGTGCTGGCACAGCCCCAGTGCCTGGCACAGCATGGGGAGGTGATCCCAGCTGGACATGCAGCTCCATGATGTCCTCTGCTTTTCCAGAAGAGCTATGAGAAGCTTGAGCCCAGAGGAGAACCCAGGGGTGGGGGGAGCAGGAGAAGGGAGGAGGGGGAGTTTTCCCTCCTAATTTCAATAAACTAAATGAAAGGGGTGGAAAATTGGTATTTCATGCAAAACTTGGTGAGGGTTAAACCACTTCCAGATGCTGTCTCAGAAGGTTTTGCTCCAACCCAGTCTGTTGCAGATAAAGCCCCTGCCAGATATTGTATTACACATCAGTGGAGTTTCCAAGCAGTGCTGTGATCCAGGTGGCATTTTGTGCTATGCTGTCCCTTTCAGGGAACAGAGACCATTCAGACATGTCCCTCCAAGGACTGCAATGAGCAGCCCTTGGTGCAGACAAGGTGGGGCAGGTGGCCGGGATGGTGGCAGCCTGGTGGGGGATCGGGAAGTGGCAGATGCCATGAGGGTGTGAGGGATCCCTTGTCCCTAGACACCACACTGGCTTTACCCTCTTGCACCATCGCTTTTCAGCAGGACCCTCCCTGGATTTTCCTTCTGCTCCTAGTCTGACCTGCTCTGACCTCTGTGGTCTCTGCTCACCTTGGTGGCACCCAGTGTGCAGGTGAAGACCTGGGAGGGTGATCAGTAGTGACAGAGGGCTTTCCTTCCCATAACGTGGGAGAGCAGGAGCTCCCTTGGTCATGGGCCTGAGTGAGGTCCAGGGCTGGCACAGCAAAGCCCTGCAGCTCTCAACCCCACAGACACCTTGTGCCCACCCGAGAACCCCAGGATGGGTCTTGCCACTGCCTGTGACCTGATGCACAGGGTGATTTTAAGGTTGGGGAAACTGAGGCATAGCAAGACCAGGAGTAGGAGATGAGCTGACTGCACCTCTGGGGCTGCTGCTCTGCTCCACGCCTGCCCATGCAGAAGAAATGAGGGTGCCCTGGCCGAGCTGCAGCTTTGGCAGGGCCAGCAGGGGATCGGGCAGCAGGTCCGGCAGTGGGGCCCGGCACACCTGCCCAGAGCGGGAGCATAGCCGGCATTCCTGCCCCCAGAGCCCCTTCCTGCCCCCCCGCCGGCGCTGCGCCCCCGCTGCCTCTCGGCCTCCGCTTGTTTTCTTAGCAGGCGGGTCCCGCGCTCTCCGAGCCCAACAATTTCCTGCCCGAGCGAACGCATTCCTCTCTTCCCCCATCACAGGTCCCTCCTGCCACCTCCCCACCTTGCTGCTGGATGCTGCTGCTCTCCACTGCTCGCACCACAGTACCCCTCTCCCCTCCCATCCCCCTGCCTCAGTTTCCTCATCTGGGACCCCCATGCTCCTTCTGGAAAGTAGAGCAAAGCCTGGGGATGTGGGATGCTGAAGCTGGCATCCTTCTGCAGTTTTGGAGTGCTCAGGAGGTGGTGTTTGCCCCCGTTTGCCATGTCGAGGGGCTGGTCAAACATCAGTGGGGAGGTGGTGGTTTGGAGTGAGATCCGAGGGAACCCATTCCAGCCCCAGCCTTGCCATCAGCTCCAAAACACTGCTGGTAGTGCTGAGGGCAGCGGAAATGTCCCCATTCGTCATCGCTGACAGCTGATCCTGGAGTCCTCCCTGCCCCCCGGGAGCAGGATGTGCAGAGCAAGGTGACGCCAGGCACTCCATGACCCTAGGCTGTCCCTGCCACACAGGTGGGCTTCCCAACTCTGCAAGCCGGGAAAACCAAAAAGGCAGCAGAGCAGTGGTGGGACAGTGATCTGAGATAGATGGTGACTGCTAGGGACACCCAGGGTGACACTGAGTGCATAGGGACATCACCTGGGAGTGCAGAGTCCAGGACTGATGGAGCTGCTGGGGGCAGTAGGGGGGTGAAGCACTGGACAGAACTGGGCAGAACCCACCAGGTCCACTTTGGAGACCAACCCCACATCACCTGGGGGAGCATCGAGTATAAGGTGGTGGTCTGAGCCAGAGGAACCCTTTTGCTGGGGTCTGTGCTGCTGGCAGAGGGTCCAGGAGGTGGGTGGGCAGGGGCAGTGAGCCCAGTNAATCTGACCTTTTCCATATAAATAAAGCCCGCGCGCTCGGGCTTTGATCCCGCGCTCCAAATTTTCTATTTACTTAATTGGCCCATCCAAGGGCTGAGCGACTCGCGGGGCGGCAGCTGCCGCCACCGCCGCATTCCTGGGAGCTTATCGCCACCCGCTCACCTGGTTGTCATTACCGGGTCCCAGCCCCACGCCCCCGCTGTGGCCACCTGAGCCCGGCTGGCACTGCCCTCCCCTCCCGCCCGAGACCCGACCCCGCCGCCGTGGGGTGTGGGCACGAGGACACCCCGTGGGGGTTTCGCAGAAGATCTTACTTGTCTGGTTCTCTGTCACCCCACTCCACACCGCCTTCACCTCTGGAGGGCAGCTTGCTCCAAGGGAGAGAGAGCCCCATGTAACACGGGGCTGGAGCCGCTAATCTCATCCCTGTGGAGGGATAGAGGGTCAGAGGCTTTCCCAGATAGTCTGGGGAGGGTGATCCTCCACAAAGGGGACCAGGGCTTCATTTACCCCTCAGAGTTGCTTCTGTTTCCAGACAGATCACTCTTCCATGGATTAAGGACTGGAAATGTTCCCACACACAGCAGGAGAGAGCAAAGAACTTTGCTGTCACATGGGGCTGAAGGCTCTAGGCACCTGGATCAGCACAGTCTTGGGCTGTAAGACGCTGAAGAGCAGCAGGTTAGAGGAGGCCATGGGTTGCCCCTGAAGTGACAGCACTGTGAGCTGAGGCCAGAGGCTGGGTCAGGCACAGGTGGATGGACCTCAGCCTCTGCAGGACACCCAGCATGGAGAAGGAAATGTCCTGGCACAGCAGGTGCCACCCAGCATTGCCCTTGTCCTGGGGTGCCAGTCTTCCTTCTGAGCAGCCAATGGGGATTTTCCTCTGATCAACTCCCCATTCTGCTTCATCACATTATGGCTCATAATTTATACAGCAGTGGTGGGCAGAAGGAATATTTAACTCCCAAGTGTGTGGTGCTGCTGGATATGCCAACTCAAGTGACGGATGGGCACCACAGGATGGGAGTGCTGGACCACATCCAGGGGGCTGCAGAGGGGCACCCCCAGGAGCTGAGTGCTGGGTCCAGCAAGGAGGGGTGACAGCCCCAGTGTGTTGTGGCGCATGGAGCGTGTCGGGCTCAGGATGGATGTCACCCCCTCGGCTCTTGGTGACCCGCTCTCCCCACTCCCCCAGCCAGCCCTGAAGCTGTTATAAACCCTCATAATCACTTCCACTGATGCTGGTGAGTCAGAATGACCATGTGTCCAGGATCTCCTTTCTCCAGGGAAGTGGCTCCACATCCTCCAGTGTGCCTCACTGGCAGCTGTCTGCTCAGCTGTGCTCACCAGAGGATTGAAAGTCTTTCTTTGCCTCTCCAGGAAAGCTTTGCTGCCAGAGATCCCAGATGGCCTTGCCTGCTGAAGCCTTGTTCCCAGCTCCTCGGAATCTCTTGAAGGTGCCTCCTCCATTGCCTGGCTCTGCCTCATCCAGCCCAAGCAGCACCACTGTAAAGTCTGGCACTGTAAGCTCACCCAGCCTCTCCACAGCCCTCTGCTTGGTGAACCAGTGTTTTTCAAGGGACAGGCTTGGCCCACTGGTACCTCACAGTGAAACCCATGAAGGTCCCAGACAAACTATCCCTTTCTCTTGGTGCCATCCCAGTGGGATGATGTGGGCAGCACAAGCAGGGCAGGACAAGGAAGAGGGGAAGGAAGGTAAGGAAGAGGGTGTCGGGTGGGATTTCAACATCTGACATGTTGACGTTTCCCAAGTAGAAGCCAGTCATTCAACATCTGGCCAAGAATATTGCGTCTTGCTTAAGAGCAACTCCAGATGTTCCCAAGACCTTTTTTCATTATTTTATTTCTTTCATTCTTTTCTTCTCTCCGCTCCCTCTTAGGCACTCTTGACTCACTAAATCAAGGGAGACAGGCTTTTAACTCTCTGGAAAGAAATAAACGGCTCAATGGTGATATGAAACAAATTTTCTGGAACTGTGTGAGCAGATGTGTGTTGGGGGAAGGGAAAGGGGGGAGCAAGGTGAGGGAGATCAAGAGAAAGAGAGGGACACATCTACATGGACATCTCTTCATCACGACGTGCCCTAGCTGGATGCACAGCATGAGGGCCAGAGGGATGTGCAGTCTTCACCACATGTGTAGGACTGGCGAGGACAGGATTTGTGTCTGGAGGAGAAAAGGAAAATGGACCAGTTCTTGCTTCAGTGAGTTGACTGGTTATCTCCTCTCAACTGTAATTGGGTCCAGTTCTTACCTCCTGGAAGTGACTCAGAGCCGAGGAGGTCAAAAGAAGGATGAGTCTGGTATGTTGATGACGCTCATCTGTAGAGGTGATTTATCATCTCTGACAGGAGTGGGAGAAAGAGCAGCCAAACAGAAAGAAACTTGGGAAAAGAGAAAGTTTGGCAGGAGGAGGGGAGAGGTCAAAGGCGAGAGAGATGAATGAGAGAAGGATGGAGGAGGGTGGTGAGAATGTGAAAGGATGACCCAGATATATGGAAACCTGGTTTCTCTATCAAGCTGCTTGACTCCTGCTAATGTGCTGGTCAGGCCTATAGCCTCAGTGCCCACCGTGTGCCACACAGGCAAGGGCTTCATGGGCCTCTGATGGCCTAGAGCTGTCTGTGCTTACCTCCCATTATCCACACTCCCCCCTCCTGAGCCATCACCTCCAGCTCCACCCTTTTGTCAGAGCTGCTTTCTCTGGGTTTGTATAGTCCTAGCCTCTTGCAATCCCACTCTTCCTGTAGTGGAAGGGTAGTTCGTAGACCCTTTAGGTAAAGCCACAGGACTGAAACCATTTGCTTTCTCCTCTTCCTGCATTTCTAATGGCACCTGGACAAATAACTCCACAAGGGTGGCCAGGAAAAGCTCATTTTGTTGCCTTCTTGTTGCCCTCCGAGTTAAAGAGCCAAAGCACTGGATGACCACTGCAGTCAGCCTAGAGAAAGACCTGATCACAATCTGTGTTTGGCGCAACATGCCTGAGATGGAAAGAGCTCATCTCAGAGAAATGTGCTGCTAAGAGGCAGTGAGTATGGCAGAACACAGCTCTACATCATTTAACCCACTTGAGAGACCTGCCACTGGCTCCAGAGCACTTGAGGAGCCAAACACCTCTGCCAGCACTCAGCACAAAGCCCTTTGCAGGACACATCCCAGTGTTAGCAGAAAGACAAAAATTCAGCAGACGAGGGTGATGCTTTGGCCTGGTGAGGTGCAAGCTCCCCAGCCTGGGAAGTGATTCTGGGTGCCTCCCTTGAGGCAATGATGGAAAGGCTGCCAGCTTTCAGAGACCTGATGCTCAATATCCTCTGATATCTGGGAGTCCCAGAGGTCTGGGGGCCGGGGGTGCACACACACAGCGTTGCTGAGCAGTTTCTTCTGTGCTGTACACACTTGAAGCTATGAGAAACCATCAGAGACCTTCTGTCTGGCAATAAGAGCCCTTCAGAACATGATAGAGTAGATCTCGAGCAATCTCAGGTCCTGTCCAGCTAATGGCTACTCACATGCTTCTGCAGAGAAGTTCAGCTCATTCATGAGCAGGAATTCAATCTGGAGCTTTGGAGCAGGGAAAGATCCCATGGGATGACATCTCAGGGGCTGCTGAGGAACAGTAGCCTGGTTTCCACACCAGCAGGTAGCACGCACCAGTCCAGTGTCTCATCCATACACCAAGTACCATGCTTGGTTGTCAAGAGCTGGTTAGAAAATCCCCAGTCCAACTGGTTTTACCCTCTGAAAAAGCCAGTTTGCCTGAGCTGAGCCAGCTGACTGTCCCTCTCCTCAGCATCCGGCCCAGTCCCCTGAAGCTGAATCACTGCATTGGGGAAGCCCTGGGGAGGCTTCAGGTGGGCTGGTGTGGTCCCAGTCCTGGCTGGGCTGCAGGTGGCCCGCAGTTCCCTTTGGGCTGCAGACTGAGCCGTGGCTATGAGAGCATCCAGGCTTCCTGCCCTGGAGCAGAGCCTTGGCTCCTGGTTCCTGGCTCTGCAGAGCAAGGCCGAGAGACCGTTCTGGCTCTTGGGAGGACCAGCACTTCAAAATTTTCCAAACAAATCACTTGGATTATTTCTAACCAACATTTTTTGGAGGGATTTTCCTCCTGCTGGAAGGGAAGGACTTGATTTATCAATTTTTCAAAAACTTTTTATCCAAACTTTCTGAATACTCAAATGGGTGTGGAGACAGGGACAATGAGTTTGGGCAGACCAGATGCACCAGCCCTGCCTGAAGCTGGCAGGAGCAGGGAACTCTGTGCTGAGGCTCTTGGCTTCTCCTCGTTGTCCTCAGCTTGTAGATGAGTTCCCTAGGACCCCTGTGAGTGCCCACAGCCACCTCAGTGCCCTGCAGCACCCTGGCACACTTGGGCTGGTTGAGGCATTGCAGTGGGAGAGGTGGTGGCACTGTGCTTCCCAGGAGCAGGATCCATCTGGGCTGGGAGACGAGGGAAACAAAGCCCTGAGGCACCTGCATCCCTAGGAATCACTCTCTTTACAGGGAACAGGGCAGATATCTCCTCTCCAGAGAGGCTCTGAAATTCAGATGGAAAAAATAGATATTTTCCAACCATTATATTTTGTGAAAGGAGCCGTTCATCCACTTAAAATACAGGTGACAAGTACAAAAGGTATTTGTCATTCTAGAGCAGGCCAAATCTTCAGGAGATCCAAGATATATGGTATGCACCCATGGCCCAGCTTCAATCTGCTCTTACACTGTAAATTCCAATTACATCATGCTGCCTTGTTTAAATACCGTGAAACCTGGCTCATGCCCTAAGTATGTTTTATATATTGCCACATCCATTTGAAATAGATGGGCAATGTGTTTTACGGCACATGTGCAAATATCTCCATATTTTTCCATCTGGGAGTTTATGAGATCTTTCAGAAAATTAATAATGGGGCTCGGAGGAAATGTTCGACTTGGAGGCAGTAGCGGAGATTTATGGCCATCCCACTGGATGCCAGGGAAAAGTCTGAAAGCACCCCGAGCAGACGAAGGCCCCACGGTTTCGCCAGGCGTTCCCTGAGAACTAATTTTGCATAACAGTCAGGACAAGGAATTTCCTCCTGCAGCCAGCAGGTTGACAGGAAGGGATTGCTCAGGAAGTGAGAAACAAGGGAGAGAGATGGGGATGGAGGTGGAGGTGGGGACCAGCATCCTGGGAGCCAGTGGCTCAGATTTGGGCAGGGCACGGGAATGACTGAGCCTTGCTGGTGTGGGGGCAGCACTGTCTGGCCACTCCAAGGACCCCCTTTGGCCACCCTGCTTCACTCCCAGCTCCAGGTACCATCTGGTTTTGCTGGAAAAGGGACAGTCTCTATGTGTGTGCTGGCCAAAGCCATCTCATTTCTGGCTCAAGATGCCAGCTAGAGCCTGTTGGAGTCTGCTGGGTTTCCTGATGGATGAGCAAACCCCAGCTGCCCCAGCATGGAGAGCACCCAAGGCTCCTAGGACACTGACCTGAGCAGCACCAACCCTGTCCCTGGACCATGGGGATCACAGCATGGGTGGCCAGAAGGGCTGGGAAGGGACGCTCAAGAGTCACCACATACCAAAAGCCGCAAACAGTGCTGAGGTTGGGTTAGTGACCCATAGCACAGTTCCAAAGCTTTAAGCATTGGAGACTATTTGCTACCACTGTCATCTGTCTGGCAGGACACAGGCCCATGACCAGAAAGACAGGCAGGATGCAGCACCTGGCTTTAACCATGGCTGCTGCAGAGGCCTCTGTGGGGATGTCGGGGCTAGGGAGAGACCCAACCCAGGCACCTCCAGACTCCTCGAATGTGCTGAGCTGGATTTGCTCTGCTCATCTTCATCTCCTCACTCCCCGTGCTGTAAGCAGGACCATGATCCCCACTCTGGCCAACCCAAGGGTCAGGTGGTGACTGTGACTGCCTGCTCTCAGACAAAGGGTCCTCCAGGACCAGTCGTCTTCTGAGAGTGCCACCTCTCCCTGCTCCTGCACAGCTGCTGGTTTCCCATTGTGTGGGTGTGCAGGGGGAGAAAGCAGTGTATGGGGTTTGTTTTGACAGCAGAGAGGTTGATTCTCCAGGATTCTGGGGTACAGCATCTTGTCCAAGATGAAAACATTGTCCATTTATTGAGTCTCACAGTGGGTGTGTAAATAGAGGACCAGCTTTGATGGATGCTGAGGGTCTGATCTTGCCCCATGCAGAGATATCATTGATTTCTGCACAAGGATGCCAAGCCCAAGACATGGGAGTGCTGGCATGGCTCTGATGGGGCAGCAGCATCCCTGGGCAGGATGTTCTCTTTGTGCCATGACGCCTGTGCTTCTGGCAAACCTCCTGGCACAACACCACAGCGGTGCCTCGGAGCCAGCTCGGGGCGTGTGCAGGTTTGGGGCTGCGGCAGGATCCTCCCATGCCCAGAGCGCCGGTGGGGACCACTCTTACCTCCTGCCTCGTCCTCCTCACTGCCACTGAGGTGGGAAAAGCCTGGCAGGAGGGAGCTGACGGGTTTCTCCATATGGTGCCCCACTGACCCCAGCTGTTCCCTGTCTTCGGCTCTTCCTTAGGAAAACACGGTGTGGGCCAGCCCATCGATTAATGGTTTCCTCATGTTCCCCCGCACAGCCGATGTGGGAAGCTGTCTCCCTGCTCCCCAGGCCCTGTGGAACTGACCCCCCCCGCCTCCCCATGCCCCCAGACCCCACACAGGTGCTGCATATCCTGTGCACACGGGGAGCATGTGTTTATGCCCTTGTAAAGATGAACAAGGAGATAGATAGGCTGGACGAAGGACTACATGAATAAATGAACAAATGATAGGTGGTTAATGCTGATGTAATAAGCGCCCCCAAGGCTGGTAAAAATACACAAGGCATATTGATGAACAGCACATTTCTCACAGCTTTGCAAGGACAAGAGGGGGCTTGGAGCAACTAAATTCCCCAAACATTTGTTTGACATGGTCATGGGTGGGAAAAGTGTGCCCTGCCCTGGTCCTACAGCCCCTCTGGAAGGAACCTGAGTGGGTGAAAGAGCCCTAGCTGGGACTGGGAGGACAGAAGGAGGGCTGGGAATTGTAGAGGCTGTGCTTTGCTTAGGAAGCAAAATCTAGGATGTTAACAAGATTTGCAAGGGTTATAAAGTGCCGAGTAAAACACCATGCTTGGGTAAGGGGTGATGGACAGAGTCCTGCAGTACCAAGGGCACGGGACAGAGGATATGGCCCTGGTTGGATGGACAGGATGTGGTTGGTTGGACAGGTCACCACACCTGAGGAGTGGCAGCAGGCCAGAGTTGCCTAGTACCACGTCCATGGGTGGCAAAGTAGGACTTGTCCATGTTATTAAGCACAGAAGCCTGGAGAGTATGGGCTGGCAGAGCTACCATCACTGCTCTCTGACAGCTGAAGCCACTACTGAGATCTGCTTGGATCTGCATGGTAACATGGACAGAGGTTGCTCTGTGTGCCAGAGAGCATCAGGAGAACAAGGAGAGCAAGACCAGGTCAGACTATGACAGGGATCACTTAAGTAGGTCTTGTCCCTTCTTAGAGGCTCAGCTCCTCACTAGGAAGAATATTCCCACACGCCAGCACTGAGCTGTGCCCTGTTGGTCAAGCAAAATGCTCTTTGCTTGAAAGTGTTTGACCTAAGGAACATGATTTCCTGTCTGATGCAGTCAATTTTTATTTTTGTGGACTTTGGTTACCAAGAGCAAAATGATGGTAAATACTCTACACATCCATCCATTTATCTGTCCACTCAGGCTGCGGTTCAGCTGTCCAAACTCCCATGATCTCTCATGAGTGGAGCTGGCTGGACAACACAGAAAAAGACCATTGAGTTTTCCGTAGTATTCTCACATTTTGTGTCTTTCCTTGGCCGAATTCTGTATTTTCATGAAAAATGTCCACTGGTGTTTTGAAATGTGAAAAATTTTAACCAGCTGCAAAATTCAGTCCCAAAGCAAGGGGGAAATTGCAAACTTGGCCTCTCTTTCCGCTGTCTTTGTGTCTCAAATACTTTGCCCCAGCTGAATACTGGGAAAAGACTTGTTAAATAAAAAAACACGCATGGAAATGTGCGTAGTGGTTTTGGCCCTTCCCACGTGGGCCGGCATCCGCTGCCTGCAGCAGCCGGTCCCAGCTCGGTGCTTCTCGGCACACTGAGCTCAGCCAGCTGCTGCACAGGGCGGGGCATCTGTGCTCGAGGAACTGGGAGCGCACCAGAGCGCACCAAAGGCTTTTCAGATGCTTTGCTGGATTAATACTTTTTTCCTTGAAGAGCTATTTTGGAAAACATATGGCTTTGTTGCGCCAAGCAGAGTTTGCACTGCAGTGTCTCTCTCTTGCCCTTGCAAAGCCCGTAGCTGTTGGCTGCTGCCACCAGGACTGTATGACATACCCTGCTGCCACCTGAGCCCCCTGCCCTGTGTCACCCATGGGCTCTGGCAGCTCCCAGTGGTGTAAAGCACTCCCACCACCAAACGTGTGCACAGGGCTGGGTGGGTGCTGGTGGATAGGGAACTGCCCCTGGATTTGCAGCCCTCCACCAGATGATGCCCATGCTGGTGTGTGCTCCAAGCCCTGCCCTATCTATTGGGCAGGATGAGCAGCACTTCTGAGCAAATCCATGGTGCCTCCTCCACTGCCCATGGTGTCCTGGCAGCAGCTCAGGGTGACCCAGCTACAGCATCCCAGGTACAGCCAAACCCATATGCAGTCCCCTGTTCCCAGCTGACCCTGCCAGGCAGAGGGAGAGGAATATGAAAGGTGAATTCTGGCTTTGGACATGGTGGTAACATAAGCAAAGGAAGTCAGGAAAAGTCCTTCAGGGATCAGACTCAGTGAAGGTGCAGAGTGGCTTCCTCAAGTCCTTCAGCCAGGATTTTAGGACATTCCCCAGCCAAAGCGGGAGAGAGAAAGAGCTCCTCTCCTCAGCACAGACCACGAGGTGGTGGTTCTGCTCTGGTGTCTCTGATCTGCTCCAGCAGGACACTGAGATGCCAGCTGGGAGCCATCCTTCCTCAACAGTCCCACATGCCAGAGATGCAAGAAGAGGGAAAGCCGCCTGGGAAGATAAATGGAGAAGTCCAGTCACCAAATTCCTCAAAGAATTTTAGGTACCCCACTTCAGTGGAGGAGAAATCAGGTGCCAAAGGAAACCCTGGAGTTCCCTGCCTGAGAAGGCTATATCCAGTGTTTTTGGGGAACACAGATGCATTGTGACTCTCCTTGCTTTGAGAAACAAGGTGCTGCTAAAGCCCTGCCCAGAGAAGTGTCCATGCCCATGTAACAGTGGTGCTGCCCTTATCTTTCTGGGCTGTGGCTGCTGAGAAGAGGGGTCAGAGAATCCCCACGCCCCATGGGGTGATGCTGAGCAGTGTCTGGGACAGAAGGGATGATTCTGATGAAAGTCCTGTACTTACACACCCAAAGGGCGTTCCACCACTGACTTCTGTGTGAGGACTCTTGCATTTGTCCAGAGCAGGTGTGGCTGCCTCTGGATCCCTGGAAGTGTCCAAGGCCAGGTTGAATGGGGCTTGAAACAGCCTGGTCTAGTGGAAGGTGTCCCTACCCATGGCAGGGCTTGGAAGAAGATGATCTTTGAGGTCCTTTCCAATCCAGACCATTCTGTGATTCTGTGACTGTTGGGTGCATGGCATTGGAGAGAGCCTGAGCCAAGGGCAAGTCTGGTGAAAGCAGCCGTGGGAGGAAGAGGAGAACTGGGTGGCCCAACTACATCAAGAGCCATCTCATGGCAGATCCCAATAGTCTGTGACAATCCAAACAAGAGGAGTCAGAGATGGGAGGGTCCCCTCAGCTCAGACAGAGGAGGGAAGAGGCTCTGTGTCAGGAGGGGATAATATCAGCTCATCCAAGCCCAAGTTGTCTCACATACCCACTACCCCTCAGCTTCTGGCCTTCCCACACCTCTGCCCAAGCCCTTTGTAGGCACCCAAGTACCCATGGGACCTGAACCATGGCACTGCAGGCCCTTCACAGCTCTGAAACATCACTTCCAGCATCTCCAGCAGTTACACCAATGCACCTGCATGTCCACACAGACATCCCCAGGGCCTAGATCCTCACTCCCCAAACTCTCTTGTCCTGAAACCCAACAGTGCTCCACTAGTCTCTTCAGCCAGCAGCAGCACCACCACGCTGGGATGCTGAAGCCCAGAAGCACCACCATGGAATGGGGAGTCTGCACAAGCTGCCGCGGACTGGAAAGGGTAAAGTTTCATCCTAATGGACTCGAAGACTGAGATGTAGGCTACAACCCCTCACTGAGCCATTCAATAAGCAAGGCAAGGTTTGTGTGGAAAGGAATATCTATTGTCAGAGCACCTATTATTTCTATTTGTATTTATTAAGCCAAGACTGCTACAATCTCAACATGGGAAGATACTGGTGTCTGTTTAACCAGAGACTAATACATGGTGGAGAAGATATAAAAGACTAGAGGTGGATCAATGAAAACTCTTCTCTCTTTCTGTCACCTCTGCCTTGTGCATCTCCTTGGACAACCTTGGCCACAGCAATTCTTCCCAGGAGAGCACACAGTCTGGTCAGCTCTGGAAGATGCACACCAAGGCAGATGGTCACTTGGTGTCATCTCAACAGAAACAGGTGGAATGATGTCAGTTGGCACCAGGTGAGAGTACAGGCACACAGACCTGGGTGGATGGATGATGATACACAATGGATCCGGTCAGCCTGTCCAGTCCAGCTCAGATGGAGCAGGTGGACACGGCAGGGGAAATGGTGTGTCCACGTCTTTCTCACTGGATTGTCTGTGGCAACCAGGGGTTGCCAGGTCTGTCCCTTTCTCCCTGGTGGACACAGTCCTGCCTGGTAGTGGCCACCAGCACACTGCCAGGGCCTGGCTCCCCCCTATGGCAGGGCAGCACTGTACAGGTCCTGCCCCAGCCAGCAGAGCTGGTGATGTGAGCCCAAGGTCACTGCGTAACCAGGCCTTGTAAAAGATCTTTTGTCCTTCTTGGTGGAGCTCTTGGGGCTGGATGCTCTGCAGCGCTGCACATTTTCCGCTCAGCCTGCCTGCACATCGGAATGAGGGACAGAAGACTCTGTCCTCCTGTTCCTCCTGGGCAACGAAAAAGGCAGAGACAGGTCTGGCAGCGTGAGTGAGGAAGAATCATTTCAGAGTGAGGAAGAATCACACCCTGCGTGCTGGAGAAGGGAGAGCTGTCAACTGAGATGTCTGCATTGTGCAGAAGACAACTTTGCTAAAGGGAATTTAAAAGCCTTGAAAATGAGCTCCAGAATGCCCAAAGCAAGACACCAATCTCCTTCAAGCTCCTTCAGGTGACAGGCACCCACAGGACCTCGCTTCACTTTGCTCCTCATTAAAGGTTTGTCATTACTGCATTATTTTTAATACACACTTAGAGAAAAGGACTGACACTCACACCCACCCGTGCACACGCACAAAACAGGAAACCATTGCCAAAATATACACTATAGACAAAGAGTCCGTTCACACCATATATATGTACAGAGTCTGTGGGCGCAGTCTGGCAGCGCCCAGCTGGGCTGGGCCTGGGCATGGGGGACAGGCTGGGTGCAAACCCCTCAGGGTTTCACACACTTGCCCTTCTTCTCCCGCCGCTGCAATTTCCGAAGGCGGCGTGTCCAGGCGTCCCGCCACTGGATGACCAGGCTGTTCTTGTCAGCCATCAGTCCAGGCCGGTCAGTGGAGTTTTCACTGATGCCCATGACCAAGTACTTCTTGCTGATCTGGATCTTGGGGCACTTGCAGGACAGGTCTTTCAGGTGGATCCACAGAAAGTTGTCGCCACGCTTGACCCGCTCGTCACGGCACTTGTAGACAGAGAGGATGTTGATGGTAAACTTGGCCCAGTTGGCCACCGTCTCCATTTCAAGGATGTTCACCTGCACCACTGAGGGAAAAAAAGGGGAGGCATAGTGATGGGGGATGCTTTGCCTTGCTCCCCAAAGGCAGGTCAGGGACAAGAACTGCTCTTACCCAGCAGCCCCACCCACCTCATCCATTGCAACTTTGGGAGTGCTGATTTGGGGACCCCTCTCCATATGGAGCGTCCCTCACTGCCTGGATGCCCTCATCTGCCCCACCCACAGCCAGCCCTCGTCTGCCTCTGGGGCGAAGCCCAGGGTGGCTCAGGGAGGTTGGAGGTCCTTACCATAGTCCTTCTTGCAGTACTTCTTCATGTTAATCTTGTAGTTGCCCTTGGCTGGTTTGCAGTAGGAGTCACAGTCTGTGGCAGAAGAACAGTGGGTTGAGCACTGAGGAGCTTGAGGCACGTGGGGACTCATCCCACCACAGGGGCAGAGGGATTGGGGTGGTGGGGACAGCAACAATACTCAGCCTGGCAGAATGTGGTGAGTACTTGACTCCTCCTGAGCCAAGGCCTGAGCATCGCTGAGGATGGGGGTCTGGTGAGTCCAGCTGTGCCCCTGGCACCTCACAGGGTCTGGGGGCTCAAAGACCAGCATGAATGGCTGATACCACCTCAGCTGGGAAGAGGAACCAAGTGGCCTTGGGTGCACTGAGCAGACTCTCACTTGTGGTGATGGTGTCCTGCAGGGTAAGTCAGCACAGGGGTGGTGGATGAAGCCTGGGGACTCCTTCCAGACACAGAAAGGGACAGATGGGAGGAAGGCAGGTGAGGTGACAGTAGCCTCCATGGAGGGCTGGCAGGGGCCATGGCCAAGGAGAGTCCACAGAACAGCTGTGACCCTGCAGTTCTGGGTGAAGTGGGAAAGGAGGATTTGCACCAATCCCACAATCAGCCCCACAGGGGGCAGATCCAAAGGCAAGTCAGACACCAGACTGAGGGGGTGGTGATCCTCAGAGTGATTCAGCTCTCAGGGGCCAGAGTGGTGGGAAGCACCCTCAGGGGGCAGCCCCTCCAGGGACCTGTGCCTCGGAGGTTCCTGTAAGTGGGGAAGGGGACTTAGGCAGGTGAGGGAAGTGGCTCTGCTCTACCATGTCACCCCTGCTGCCCAGGCATCTCCTGCTCAGGCTGCTCCGGAGGGGCTGGGGAGGCCACCAGGGTGTCCTCCACCACCCTGCTGTCCCCCAAGGCTCCTGTCCTCAAGGAAGTTTTTTTCTGTGCATTTCTAAAGCCCCCAGATTTGCATCTCAAGCAGAGGGAGGGCAGGGAATGCCTCTTTCCTTCTCCCCAAAGCCTTTGATCCCAACAATTGCCTGAAGCAGCCCTGTTCTCCTCCTTTCTTTCTTTTGCCATCTTCCTTTGAACATCTCAATTTGTCTCTTTCCAAATGGCATGTTTTTTTCTGAGCCCGTCTTTCTTCTTTTCTCTGCCTTTTGCAGGTTCTCCCTCTGGCTTGGCCCCGCGTCCCAGGACAGAGCCAGCAGCCTCTAAAGTTGTCTTTGTTTGCGGGTTGCCACAGTGATCGCTGGGGATGGAGGCGAAGCTCTGGGGGAAGACGGGGAATAACAGAACCCTATGCCAAGAGGAGGAGGAGAAATGAGGAAAGAAAGAAGCCCAGGAGTACAAACTCACCCTGGGCTCTGCTGTTCTCCTCTTTGCCCAGCTCCTTTTTATTTGGGACTTCATGCCACCTGTTCCAAATTTGTCAGTGACAGAAGCAGTGCAGTGTGACACTAATTCCTGGCAGAGGGAGATAAGCTCTGATTCTCATCAAGTTCAGCCCTCCCATGCTGCCACACTGCCCCTCTGCCTGGGCTGGCAGGGCTGCCTTGGCCCTGCTGCCTCCCCTGAAACAGGCGTGGTGTGCAGAGGGGGCTCAGGGCCTCTCCATATAGGGGGTGGCTGCTGAGTGTGCTGAAGTGCTTGGAGGTGGCATTGAAGGTGCCCTCACCCACTGCATCCCTGGGATGTGCTACAGCCCCAGCCTCAGCCTGCTGTGCTCCCTGGGATGTGCCACAGCCCCAGCCTCAGCCTGCTGTGCTCCCTGGGATGTGCCACAGCCCCAGCCTCAGCCTGCTGTGCTCCCTGGGATACACTAGAGTCCCATCCCACACCCCACCTGAGCCAGCCACAGGCCCACCCCGACACAGCACTCTGTCCTTTCCTGCTCCATGGCAGGGACTCTAAAGACAGCCCCCTGCCTTATTTTGGGGAGCACCCGTCAGGAAAGGAGACCTCTTCCTCCCCAGGCAAAGGGGCACAGGAACCATCCTGCACCTGGCATCAGTTGCCACAGGCCTACCCAGGCGGCATGGCCTGGAGGCTCGGCTGGAGCGTGGCCTGGTGTGGGGTGATGGGTGCTGGGGTGGTGTGTGCTGGGAGCAGGCTGTGGGGCAGCCTCAGCCGGCCTGCCACCCCCTCCCCTTGGCAATGGGGATGAAAGAGAAGCAGAAAGAAATCCTGTAACTGCCCTGGGCTCCTGCTCATGATTAACTACATAACACTGGGATTCAAAGGAACCAGAAAATGGTGTTGGGAGTTACCAATTTAGGATTACTTTGGGGATTTTTTTAACCATGGCTTTGTGCTGAGGAACATTCCTCAAATGTAAAATCAATTCCTGCTCCAGTTATCTAAGAAACTTGGGAAGAAAAAAAAAGTCCAAATAACTGGGAGCATTTCCATTCCTTGGCCCTGAGCACATGGCCTCCTCCATCACTGGGTGTGGGGCAGACACGGGTGCTGTGGCTGGAAAGTGGCAAGGGCAGATGGATCCTGCCTGCACCTCCCCAAACTGCCTCTCCCTGGGCATCCTGTCCTATCCCTGCAAGGTTTTGCCATGGGAGGGCTCTGCCTGGGGTCTCAGCCCCCCAGTCCTGATCACAACACTGCAATGGTTCCATCCTCCCACGTGCACTGGGATTCTGTGTGCCTGATGGAGGCTGCTCCCACAGGCAGGCCCTGAGAGCCCATGGCTTTACACATTCTGCAGGGCAGGGGGGAGAAGAGAAACTTTAGCTGCCCTTCTGCTGTGTCCATGCCCCACAGAAGGGCTGGGGCTCAGTACAGACCTGACACAGCCCATGGCATGAAAGTGCACCCACAAACCCTGAAGTGCTTCTCCATCTCTGGGATATGCTACAGCCCCATCCCTGACACGGCTGCATGTCTGGAACAAGTTACAGAGCAATCCCTGAGACTGAGACATCACTGGGATAAGTTACAGCCCCATCCCTGACACTGATGCATCCCTGGGATTCTCTAGAGCTCCATCCCAGGCACAAATGTATCCCTGGGATATGCTACAGGCCCAGCTCTAACACTGCTGCACCCGTGGAAGATGCTACAGGTGGAGAGTGGGAGGAGGCAGCTGACAGCCAGAGCCACTGGCCTGGTGTGGGCATTCCCCATCCGTGTGGGGCACAGTATGTGTTAGAGGTAGTAGGTTTGCATATCTGGTTTACTTCTCCTCTCCTTGAAAAAAAAAGGAATATTTTGTTTTAAGAGAGATGTAACTTACTTAGGTGCTATGGCTGTAAATCTTCTACTGCTTACTTTGAATTCCCTTAAAGCCCTGTTGTGTGCTCCACAAGTTTTGTTAATTCCGCTGATGGGGAACGTGGGTTTTATTTATTTCCATTAAGTGGTTAATATTTTAAGATAATAATAATAAAAATTATGAGAAGTGGACCCAGGATGTTTCATCACCAAGCCAGTCAGTTGCTCAGGCACAGATATCAAAGCTGGACCTCAAAGGCTTTGGAAGATTGGAAAGGCAGGAGAAAGCTGGGAAAAGTGATGCAGAAGATGGAAATGTCAGTGAAAAGCCTGGACACAGCCAGGAACTGAACACCAGCACAGAGGAGGATGCAGAGAGGGCGGGAAGCCCAGCATCTGAGCATGGCAGCCCTAAACAATGTCCCCCTGTTCCTGCAGCCAGCACCTGCCGCCAGAGGCAGGGCAGGAGGTGGGGAAATGGGGGGAGAAGGGGCTTGGAGGCTGCCTGAGGTGTTGAGGGCCCCTTGGGGAGTGCCATGCTCAGGGGCAGCTGGAGGCTCCCGTGGCAGACGGGCATCAGGGAGCAGGCAGAAATGTGGGCAGAAAGAAGGTTGGCATTTTAAATCTCAGTCACATCTTTCACCAAAATTTTTTACCATTAATTTTTTGCCAAATGGTTTGGTAGAGCTCAGCTCCCACTTGTGCTGTACCAGGGAGAGGGAAGGTGGGATCTGCCCCCAGGCCTCTGGGAAGGGCTGGGGCCACGGACTCAGCCAGGGACATGGAGTACTTACCTGCAGGTGCCTCTGTGCTGGTGACCAGGGAGGTGGGGTTGATGGCAGGAATCTCTGGAAAAGAAAGGGAGAGGTATCTTAAGGTATCTTATCCTCAGCTCTGGGGGTGACAACTGGGCAAAAACCCTCTGAAAATGGGCCACAAGGAGATTTTGTTGGTCACAAATGAGAGATAATGGGATGAATCTGACTTGACCATTGCAGACCTTTAAATAGACCTTTAATACGAGATGCACAAACTGAGTTCAGTTAATTGGGCCAGGCTGCAATTCTGCTATCCCCAGGAGCCCTGAGTAGTTGTGTGGGGATATGTGCTCCAGTCTGGGCATCAGATGGGTGCTTCGCTGATCTCAGTGTGCTTCAGGCTTCCCAGGGATAAATGTGGGAAAAGAAAACACTTTCTCAGGACTCTTGGTAGCAAAACCTGGGGGAATTTCTTTCCTAAACTCAAATTTGAGAAAGGACTGAAAGAGAGGAGCCAGCTCCAGCAGTCATCTGCATTGCCACTGCTCCAGCAGCCCAGCAAATGCTGCAGGTTGGGAAGCTGTTCCTCTGCCACTTGGGTCAAATTCAAACCCACTGTGACAATAAACACAGTTTCATGCTGACCACAGGTTCTGATCTTGTCCCAGAAGTGACTGCACTCAGGGCTCAGCTGGATGAGGAGGGCATATGCTGTACCAAGGATGGGACCCAGCAGAGCTGTTTGAGCCAGCTGGAAGCACTGACCCAAGGGCTTGGATGCCCAAGAAGTCATACAGAGCCTCCTGCATGGGGGCAAGTGAAGCCCAGGCCACCACAGAAAGTGATCAGAATCCTACTCGAGGATGTTCCTGGAGAACATCCATAAGGACAGACAGGCTCTTATCTGAGCCTCCCACCCACCACAAACCATCCAAGGTGAGTGGGGGACCAAGAGGCATCTCCTGGTGCCTGTGGGGGTCCCTGAGTACATGGGAAGGGTGGAGCACTCACTGATGCAGGGGGCCACCGGCGAGCGGCTCTGCTGGTAGCCCTTGGCACAGCGGTTGCAGGTGAGGCCGGTCACGCCGTCCTTGCACGGGCACTGCCCCGTGGTCTGGTTGCAAGTCTTGCCAGCTGCACCGACTGGGTGGCAGTCACAAGCTGGGTGGGAGAGAGAGAAAGGGTTATGTGAGAGGGGAGGCACAACACAAACCCCAGACTTGACCCAAGGTGCTGTCCCAGAGAGCTGAAGAGGAGGGGGGCCCCTCCGGAGCACCACTGGAAATCAGCTGCTGGGGCTGGCACAGCACAGACCCAGCTGGACCCATGGGTCTGGACCAACTCTGGCAACATGTGCTCGGAGCAGCACAGGCAGGAGGGTGAGTAGGCAAAGGGGCCGGCCAGGGTATGCTCAGGGATGATCAGGATGAGGACCTAGAGCCTCTGCAATTCCCACAGGTGCCTGCAGGCACCAGCTCTCATTTAAGATCTTCCCCCAGCTCAATTCCAAGGAAATGTTCCTGTCGCAGCAGTAAAAAACACTTTGTCCACTACCTCCCAGCTTTTCAGTCCATGGAGCTGAACCAACACTGAGTTTTTACACAAACTTTGACCTTGTCTTGGTTTTAGAATGAAGCAGGTTTTCTCAATGTTTCCCAAGCTCATGGGAAGCCTTGATGCCCCTCCTGACTCCTGGAGACCCTGGGCAAAGGATGACCCCACACCTTTCTACCACAGTCTCTCTAGGGACAAGCCACACCTGAGGTGGGTGAAAGTTGTCTTTGCTCTCAGAAGAATGCTCCATCACGTCACACTGGACAAAGGACCCACTAAGGATTGTCTACATGGAGGGATGTGGGAAGGAGATGCTTGTTCAGGAGAGGACCTTCCCATCTGCTTGCCTGGAGTTGGGCTGGCTATAAGCTGGAGGAGGTTATCTCGGCCTCCATCAGTGTAAGAGCCGAACGTGATTTCAAAGCAAAACAAAAACATCTCCCCCAACCACCCCCGCAGCCCCCTGATGTTACAGTTTCCCTAATTTTCACCAGATGGGACTGGTGGGAGCACCATGGCACTCGAGCCCCCCTCCTGCACAGCCAGAAACCAGAGCGAGCAGCCTCTAATGGGGACCAGATGCTCCATCCTTATCAGATCTTGGCGAGGACTGGAAGCGGACATCTTTCTGACAGGGATATTTTGGGGGCTCAGCTGTGATAACAAATGGCAACGAGCAAAGGAGTCTTGGCATGACGCAGGGCTGTTGGAAACACGCGGCCTTTCCTGGGCCCCAGTGGTCTGTTCCTGGTGTAAAGTTTATGGACAGACATAAATCTCAGCCCAATCAGGATCCATTTCATCTAAGCTGATCTCTTTCCATGTGGTGGAAGGCGGATTTCAGTGACTCTGGGTGTTTTACTCAGATCAGTAATTAAGGCAGCTTTGCTCATCTTAAGTGCACAACCGATCAGTGTCGTTGGGGTATGAGCTTGGTCTCAGCCTGACCAATCTCTGCCCACCTGTCCTGCCATTGTGGGATTTCCCACAGTCCCATAAAAATACACTGTTCCTTCCCGTTCCCATGGGAAGAGCATCCCAGGCACGAGTGCTTAACCGGACGGGTCCCACATTGCAGCACGGTCCATTCCCACCACTGCAGCTGTAGCATCTCAGTCCTTCCTCACCCTGACATAACCTGTGCAGAGGGCTGCCTCAGGGAGCCCATCCCAGCCTCAGGGAAGGCAAGGCTGGGGGCATGGTGCAGCTCTGCACCGCTGCCCACACACTGAGCCCTGCTGCTCCCAGCCTCTGGCTGCCAGGATCTGGCCCATGGAGCTTGAATGGTGGATTAAGTCACTAGCTTGGAGCTTAACTCATCAAGCTGTGCTTGCCAGAAAGCATGTCTTGCACCTCATATTGAGGGTATTTTTGCATCTTGAGGCTTAGCTGCTACTGCTTCACCAGTTTTCATTGGAGAAAGCTCACGGTTTACAGCTTTGTTTAAATTACAAGGATTAATGCACAGCCATCCTTTATTTGACTTTTCAATTACCACGACTGAATTAATCCTGTAGGTTGCTCTGCCTTTTCCATTCTCCCAGCTTTTCTGTCCCACAGGGTCCAGCAGTGATGCTGGCAGTGGGAGGGAAGCACTCCCTGCTCACGGGCTCTGGTGGCCCAGGGCTCTGATCAGTCAGACACAACCTGCAGCCGATGTTTTTGTGCCTATTTCAAGGATGCTGCATCCCAGCAGAGACAAACCAGAGTTGAAGATTTATTTAGTAATACGTGCTAGGGTTTATTTAAATAAGATGTAGTAATTCCTGGCCTCTGGTTTAGTGATTTGCCTCCTGAGTATTAACTGAGCCATCTGCAGCCTGGTCTAGTGGAAGGTGTCCCGGCCCATGGCAGAGGATTGGAACCAGATGATCTTCAAGGTCCCTTCCAGCCCAAACCAGTCTGTGATTCTATGAGCATCTGCCCTCATTGCGATGCTCAGCCTCTGCCCTGGGCCAGTGCTGTGGTAGGTGCAAAAGCCTTTGTTCAAATCCACAGGACACTTTTCCTATCCACCTGCTCCATGCCTGCTGTAAGCATCCACTGTCAGGATCCTTGCCTTGCCTTTTTCTTGCAGGAGTGTAGATATCTGAGCTGCGGATATGGGACACATCTTTGGAAGAAACAAGTCCAAATAGTCTTGTCACATCTCTGTGTATTTATGTGCCTCTCTGAGAGCATCAGCTCTCCACTGCCAGCACCTGGGACTTTGCTCCTCCTCTAAGAAGCTCCAAATCTCAGCAGATCCACCCTTAGATAAAGGAGGGGTGGAAATACTTCCTGCTTCACTGAAGGAGGGGCAGCCAAAGAAGCAGAAGCATCAGGGATTTTATTATTAGCTCTGTTCCCCGAGGGTACCCAGGGTATCACCTTTGCTGCCAGATCCTCCTCAACATATGCACCGTGGCAGGGGTCGGCCCTGTGCACATGTTCATCTGGCTCAGCCGAGCTTTGCAGCCCTTCCAAACCTCAGGCAAGCCCTGCCAGCCCTCCGGAAGCAGCGTCCCCCGCCCAGGCTGGCAGAGCCCTGCCTGTGGCTTGGCACAGGGACAGAGGTTTGTCTGCGAGGGGGGATCTGTCCCACTCCTCTGCTGCTCCGCAGCCCAGGCATCGCTGCTGCTGCTTCTCCCGTGCTGCAGCATCTGTGCCCACCCCATCCCATCAGCTCCTGGGCATCCTGGGATGCTTTACCCACCCTGTCCCCTCCAGAGGAGTCACCTTGGATCAGAGATACTTTCCATCACTGTAATGCTGCACAACTACTGCCCTGTGAGGGCGGTGGAGCAAACTCGCACTGACAAATGGCGGGCACAGGCAGATGGGAGCAGCCAGGCCCCCTCTGCCTCCCCCATCCTCAGCCCTGCAAGGAGAGAGACTTGAGCCACAGCCAGGTAGGAAACACTGCAACCTGCAGCAGCCCTGCTTCCACAAACCCATGCTATATTCAGTATTCCTCCCTGGTCCCAGCCAAATCCAACTTTCTTTATTAGGTTTTGGCATTTTTTTCTATTATTGCTCTTTGGTAAGTGCTCTCTTTCCCATCTGGAGAAGAAATTGAGCCCCTCAATGTCCACAGAAGTGGTACTGGGGGCCCTGGGGCCCCTGGGTAAGTGAATGCCTGCAGGGCATCCACTTTACTTGGGATTGTGTCAGTTTTGGAGCAAAAATAGAAGGAACTGGTCATAGAATTACAGAAAATCCCAAGCTGGAAGGGACCAAATATGATCACTGAATCCAACCCCTGGCCCTGTGGAGACACCCCAACAATCCCACCCTGGGCATCCCTGGCAGCACTGTACAAACACTCCTGGGGCTCTGGCAGCCTCGGGGCCGGGCCCATTCCCTGGAGAGCCTGGGCAGTGCCCAGCACCCTCTGGAGGAAGAACCTTTCCCTTATCTCCAACCTAAACCTCCCCTAATCCAAAGAAAAGCAGAAACCATTCCTTGGGGAGGACTGGGAGGTGAGGTGCTGCCTGCAGGAGATGAAGGGTGAGGTAGAGGTAGCAGAGTCACCTTGGTGCCTCTCAAGTGTGGGGGGACAGCCAGGGCTGCCTGCCAGCCCTCAGCACTTGACAGAATCCTCAGGGAAAGGAGAATTTTGCTGCAGCAAAATTGGTGGTGCTGCAGCAGGAGCTGGGGGCTGCTGCCATCCATCCATCCCTGGTGTCAGCTGAGCCAGAACCCCTCCCAGGAATGGAACACAATCTGGGATGCTGTGCCATAGACCATCAGAAGGCATATTTTGTCCTGCCCCCTCCTCTTCCTCTCTCCCAGTGTCTCCCTGTGTCACGCCAGGTATGCTGGCACCCAGCACAGCTCGGGACCTGGCTGCCACCTGACAATCTTCATCGGTGCTGTGGTGCCAGGGGCTGCCATGCCCACAGCCATAGCTGTGGCATGGCTTGGCCAAGGCCATGGGCTGGAAACAGCTTGTGGTCCCTGGGAACACAGGCTGTGAAGGTGACATGTCAAGTCAGCTGCTTGGGTTGTTGAAAATTATTAATTCAGTTTGCTAATGAGCTGGTTGCAGGTAGGGCTCCTCCTGGCAGTGCCCGCTCAGCTCTGCTCCTGCTGTGACACTGTGCAAATGTGGGAAGTTTTACCCTTCAGTTCAT